>LR990609.1:58683839-58993839 GCA_905147815.2 Phalera bucephala
ATACAATGTGAAAGTGGAATCTGATGTCCGAACCGAGTCTTATCTGATGGAAAAGTCAAGAGTCTCCGTAACCGGCGAGCGTGTATGAGACGAACTATGAGAGTCGAGGAAGCCAGAGAAGTATGTAAAACGAAAGAACCTGTTGGAACTCTGTACTCTCTGCCTACCCCGCAAGGGATCTGGCGTGAGGTTATAGATAGATAGATAGAGAGTTACATTTTTTTTAATTTGTGTGCGCTATAAAACACTAATTTTTTTATTGATTTATAGCTAGAAGGAGATTTCAAATGCATTCCTAAAACGTATATCTCAAAACTCACACACACACTTCCACCTATTGGGATCTTTTGTGCTGTCCTTGCCCTAATGCTCTTACATAACTGAAGGATCAAATACTCCCTGTATCAGGCTGTAGATTCCAGCAGGGGGGCAGAGCCGTAGTTCCTCTGGGTTTAGATAGGCCACTCCCAGTAGCTTCATTCGCCGCGCAGCCATAGCGTCGCAATGGCAGAGGACGTGCTTCATGGTTTCAGTTTCTGTACCACAGTTCCTGCATACCACGTTGCTGCATAGGTTCATCTTGTGTAGATGTTCTTTCGTGCCATAGTGGCCTGTGGTCGCTCTCACACCATGCGGAAAGAAATTCCTTGGAGTGTCTCAGCCCTGTATTTCTTTCCCATTCTTTCCTGTGTTGTTCTTGGGCATATTTTAGAGCGCGCCTCTGTAGGCACCACGCGCGCTCCACATCTGTCAAGAAGGTATGCGCACTCCGCAGCCAGTGCTGAGTTTAGCTTATAGGAGCTGATGGCTTTGAGGGCAGCCTGACTGTCACTACAGATGTAGATTCTCTTGCTTGTAATTCGTTTGTCCAATATCTCTTTTGCACAAGTATTTATCGCATAGGTTTCTGCTTGGAATATTGATGCAAATCTGCCCATGCTTTGACTAAGACTGTATCCTTTCGTGTATACACCCGCTCCCGTTCCAGACTTGGTTTTGGATGCGTCAGTGTACCATATCATTTGTTACTTGTTTATTTAGACCACTTTTCCATTCTTCCCTGGTAGGGATGTAGGTGCTAAATCTTTTGTTGAACATGTACGTGGTCAAGGTCTTGTCACTTCTCATGTCCCTTATGTCATCTAGTTCCTTGTCTGGCTCTAGCTTAGTGTGTTAAAGGCTTGGCGCTGTTATGCTCCATAGTCCAGCTTTCTCTAGCCTATAGAGTACCTTTCTTGCCTCAGTCTCAATGACGATATGTAATGGAGTGAGATTGAGTAACCCTGTCCATAGTTGCCGTTGGTGTTGTTTTGAATGCACCTGTGATGGCCAGGCAGGCTGTCCTCTGCAGTTTTATTAGAGCGTCCCTGCAGGTTTTAATTCTAGATCACCACACGATGCATCCATACGTTAATATCGGTTTTACCATAATTTTATATACCCAGTGAATTATTTTGGGCTGTAATCTCCATGTCTTTCCATATGCCGACCTACACATATTCAGCACTCTCAATGCTTTAGCAATGGTTTGGTCAACATGTGCATGCCACTGTAGTTGCTTGTCTAGAGTCACTCCCAGATGTTTAACTTCAGTGGCCCATTTAATTTTATTTCCGTACATATGAAGGTCTTGTAGGCCTGTTAGTATCTTTTTCCGTGTGAATAGGATGACATTAGTCTTCTTCAGGTTGACCGAGAAGCTATTTGTCGTCCACCAATTCGTTACTTTATCTAGAACTTCCTGCGTCAGTGTAGATACTGTGTTTGGAAACTTTCCATTGATTGCTATCACTATACCTTCTGCATATCCTACTCCGTAGAACGGACCTTTGTTGATTATCTTCAAAAGAGAGTCCACTACCAGGCTCCACAGAGTCGGCAATAAGACACCTCCTTGCGGGCATCCTGTAATCATTTTCACGGATAGCCCTTCTCCTAATAAAGTAGACTGGACTATCCTGTTCTTTAGCATGTTTTTGATCCATCTGATTAAAGTTGGTTCTATCCCATGCCCTATAGCAGCTAATTCAATGGATGAGAATATTGTGCGATCAAATGCACCCTCGATATCCAGAAAAGCACAACACAAAAGTCCTTTTGCTGCAGAGCCATCTCTGCGCGATTCATCACATAGTGTAATGCAGTTTCCGTAGACTTACCGCGTAGATAAGCGCATTGCATCTTATGTAGAGGATAATCCTTTAATGGACCATCCTTTATGTGCCTATCTATAATTTTTTCCAGACATTTTAAAAAGAATGAAGATAGGCTGATTGGTCTATAGGATTTGGCATCCTCATAATTGGGTTTTCCTGGTTTGGGGATGAACGTCACTGTCACCTGCCGCCAGATTCGTGGGGTATGCCCAAAGGCCACACACGCCCTGAATAGTCTGCACAGATGTTGGCTGAGTACTGGTTCCCCCTTTTGTAGAAAGATCGGATAAACACCATCCGGTCCAGGGGCCTTAAATGGTTGAAAGCTCTTGGGGCCATTTGAGTTTGATCTGTTCTACGACTTTGCCTGCTGTTTTCCAGTCAGCTCTAATGGTTTTTAAGCTGAGCTCATCTATATCGACATCACACATGGTGTATTCTTTTTGTATTGCTACAGAACTCGTGAAATGCACGTTGAACATTGATTTTGATGTTTCTTCCCCGTTGTTTGTAAATTCTCCTACCTCATTCCTTAGTGTAGTAAGTGGATTTATTTTTCCGTGAATATTGCCTCATACCCTCAGGGAGGCTGCATATGCTTTGGCAGTCTTGTTTCAAGCCCTTCTTTTTGCTTTCTGCACTTCTGTATTGAACCTCGTGAGTATCGTAGAATATTCACTAAAGTTCTTGGTTGCCTTCTTAGTATTGAATGCCCGACGAGTTTCTAGTCTTAACCGCACCAAATCTGGTGTGCCACACCATGGATCACGTGTCGCTAAGACTTTGCTCTCAGAACAGTTGTTAGTCCAGGCAGTTTTTACTGCCCGAGCTATGTTATTCCAACTCTATATCTAATACGGAGTTGAGCATGCCTCAGACCTTTCCTAGGTCAGCCTTAAGGTCTCTTTTGTAAGCGGCCCAATCGGTGTTCCTTGGATTTCGCCTTCTTGGGTTTATATTAAACGTTGAAAACGTTCCCATACTGGAAACATATATAATTGTGATCTGAGGATGAGTTCTCATTGGAGACATGCCAGGTGCTTCCTGCCTAGTCGCTCTGTTGGAGGCAACTGTAATGTCGATAAACTTCTGCCCTGCGCCTATTTACAAACGTGGGTCTATTGCCTCTATTGAGAATTTGTAAAGGAGTGCTTACCAGATAGTCCAGAAGTTTTTCCCCTCTTTGATTAGTGTCTGAGCTGCCCCAGACGACGTGATGCACGTTGGCGTCACATCCTATGATTAGCTCAAACTTGTTGTTACAGGAATATTCGACCAAGTCACGCAGATGTGTTGTAACAGGGTCCGCATATTCGTAAGGCAGATAAGCAGCCAAGAAGATGACTTCTAGGCTGCCCTTGTTACCTTTTAATTTTAACTTCATCATGGTAAGGTCCCTATAACAGAAAATGGACAGAGGCAAAGCGTTTATACCATTCTTGACAAAAATGCAGGTCCTCATGTCATTAGTCATGCAGTTGTGAAACAGGTCCCCCCCCCCACCCTTTATCAATGCCCTTTATCTGTATCTATAAATATAGGGTTCTTGTATAAGTGCTAAAGTGCTAAATCAAATTTGGCCTTACGCAGCTGGCGATCTAGCATCGCCGTAGCAGCCTTAGAGTGGTGCAAGTTTATTTGTACGCACCTTAAGCCAAGCTCCTTTGTTGCTTGGTTATGTTTTATTGATAGTCCAAGCTAGGGACTCCTTGCAGCCCAATGCCCAGATTATCGAAGTAAGTCCATCCGATCTCATCGGCATGGCTGGCGATGAGACCGGACAATCCGCGAGCAGTGCCTCCTCCTTGTTGGTTACAGGGGTACCTCCCCCTGCTGGTGGTCCGGTTGTGGATGCCACCACTGGTTTGTCGGACCCGCCCGCAGCCTCCTCTCTGTCCCCTGCAGTTTCGAGGACTTTGAAGTAGCTGCGTTCTAGTCCGGCATGCAGCATGTACCCGGCTTCTTTGATGACATCAGCCGAGGACTGATCCATCAGGATGATGCTTCTAGCCTGCAGCCCCTCTGTTATCGTGTTCACGACTCTCCAGCGGTCCGTGTTGATTATTTTATGGAGCCGCTGGAGCATCTGAAGCTCCACAGACAGCGAAACCGTTTCGCTTATGCGTATTATCTTCCACGCCATTTTGACAGGACTGGGTAGGTCCCTATCCCTGATCATCTTGACCTTAACACCACCGACGCCTCATCACTGGAGCATGTTAAACTGATGATGCCGCCCTGGACCCCCGACCATTCCACGGTGAGGACAGGATCGCTTCACATCCTCTCCTAGATGGTCAGTTTGATTACCAAGGCGGTCTCACCCTCCAGCATAGTTTTAGGATAGTAATCCGCAGTGATGGCCATCCTAGTTGTGGTCAGGGCATCCTTAAAGGAGGATCCAAGCTGAACTCGCTTCAGATCCTCTGCAATATCCCTGGCTTCGTCGCTGACCTCTCTCGCCCGTTTGGAAAGCGTCGCCTCCTGTATAGGCGTCTGAGAGACAGCAAATTGTCTTGCGAGCTCGATGCGCTTCCTCTGCTTGGCGAGCCCGCTGATTCGTTTGAGTTTCTTGGGGGGAGATATGGTCACGCAGTCCTCCAGCACCGGTTGCCTGGGCGGTATGGTTTCCGCGTCCAGCAGAGCCAGACGCCTTCCCTCCACCTTGGCAACCAGGTGCAAACCGGAAGACGCTGTATCTCCCCCAGATCCACAGATTGTGTGTGCGCTTTTGGGGACCAGACTGGTGCCACCACTAGGGTTCGCTGCCGTCACTTGTCCCGTCGCCTTTTTCGTGCCCGAATGCCTTACATTATGCCCCGAGGGGCCTCGTATGCGTGATGCACCTTGGCCTTTTCGGGGACTGGTTTGGGGTTCTTATCAATTTCCTTCTTGTCCATGTGACCTGATAAACTTTTCATTCTGATGACACCCACCCACCCCGGAGCCCTCACCTTTGGGGATGCTTACAAGAACCAGGGCTATCATCAGAGTATAGGGTTCCAAGGTGAGCTGTCCACGAGACTAATAGCATTCGCTTCCACTCCCACGTAGTGTAGGCTCGCGCTGCCGCCTACGAACCTCTTCACCCCAGAATCCTAGCCTAGTCCATCTGAGGGATGGACCTTAGCCGATTGAGTATCACGCGACTACGTAACAGCCTCCCGTTTGAACAGAGATTCGGACCGAAGGGGTGTGTTGCCAGCGACAGATAACAACTACCGGTCCATCGCAGGCCAAACCCCCAGGACTCCTTCACCCTGCTGTACGGGTCACCGCGCACGCCACAAACAGGCAGGGGATTGTCCCCCACCCCTCTATCCGCGGGATTGGCAATAGGCCGGGCACACTAGGAGGTTCCCTGACCGTAGCGCCCCTAAATATATATATATATATATATATATATATATATATATATATATATATATATATATATATATATATATATATATATATATATATATATATATATATATATATATATATATCAGCTTTCTGTCCGCCCTACATTGACCCTTAGTGAGAACATTCTTATCATGAACTAAAATGGCTTCAACCACATGTTCTTTTGATAGATGATTTGATATTACCATTATGATTGACACGAATGGCGCGATGGGAAAGCTACTTGGGAGCCAGCAAGCCGAAAGGCGCAGCTGGCCATACATAATGGAGTGCTTGTCCCAACGCTGTTATATGGCAGCGAGAGCTGGGTATGTAAGAAGGTGAATGAAAGTAGGTTAAATGCGGTGGAAATGCGAGCTCTGCGGAAGATGTGCGGAGTGAAGCTGACCGACCGTATTCGCAACAGCGTAGTAAGAAAGCAAATAGGTATGGAAGAGAGTATCGGTGTAAAGGTGAGAAAGAGTATGCTCCGTTGGTTCGACCATATAGAAAGAATGTCCGAAGAAAGAATGACAAAACAGATATACAATGCGAAAGTGGCAAGATGTAGGTACCAGGGAAGACCTAGACTATCTTACCATGACCAAATAGACCGGGTCTTATCTGATGGACAAGTCAGGAGTCTCCGTAACCGGTGAGCGTGTATAAGACGGACTATAAGAGTAGAGGAAGCCAGAGAGGTATGTTAGGAAAGAGCCTGTTGGAACTCTGTACTCTCTGCCTACCCCGTAAGGGATTTGATATTACCATTTTTAATCATTTCACTTAACGAAGAACGCGTAGGTACAACCACCCGCAACCGGTCCATCGATGTTATTGATTTAACTTACTTGTTATTCATATTACAAAAAGAGTCGCGTTTTTCAAATACCCTGTTTTGGTTACAACGAGCCACAACACACTATTAATAATGCCGCTTCCATACCTACTTTATAAATTGTACACACATACCATCAACTAATGAAATCAAAAGCTGCAATCAAGTCACAGTATACAGACTAAGTTGCTTTCCTATACCTATCGTTCCTTTTAGGGCCCCGCGCCGTGGCGGATGTCCCCGGCCGGGGCGGGCGGCCGAATACGACTCGTCCCAACTCACCCCGCGCCGTCTATTCCGGCACGCATTATTAGATTTACATGCTGTTGCATGTCATAATATGTTCGGGACGACGTCGTCATGTTGTATATAAATAAGCATTCTAATAGATTAAGTTAGAATAGATATTGTAATAGATGAAGTTATAAGCACCTAAGCAATAGTAAGTAAATCCATGTAATAGGTAAATACATAGAATTAGAAGAGTGTAACCCTAGAAAGGGATAGATAGGAAAGAAGAGTAAATCCCTAGACAGGAACAGATGTTTGCACTGTGTAATTGGTTTATTAGAACAATAAAGCTCGTTGCAAAGCCCGCTTGTTGTTACCCTATAAAATTGCACCTAAGCGCGCACGACATCGCGCCGATTACGTTCGAGCAACTGGGCACCTATATATTTTGAGAAGAAACTGCGCGTCTGTCTGAAGAGGGTCACAATTGGTGGGTGGACCACTGTTTCAAGAATTGTTTGGCTTTTCACTTGAATCTTCCCCTGTGACGCACACTGGCCAGAATTGCAACAGGGCGCACGCCGTATCATATTCATCCTGTTCATATTATGTCGTCTTCATGCCCCCGGTAAATTATATTTTACCCCCGGCAGTGGCACAACGGAGAGGATCTTTTTAAAGGTATTGCAAGTTTGATTTGCCAGGATAATTAATTAATGGGAATTTATGTTGTAGTTTAATTTCTTACGCTTTTTATATTACTAAGTTACTTTTACTTTTTCCACAGGCTGAGCTGGAACCATAGAATATCAGGACACGTAAACGCTCAATTCGCATGTCTTGGATCTCACCTAGTCTCCAGGGTCCTGGCAGACAAAACACAGTTAAGATTGTTTAGATTAATCCTGTCGGACACGCCGCCGCCAACTGTAATAAATATCTCGTTCTAATTTTAACTTTGGTTGTTCGTAATAAGGTTCATTTCTGAGAATTTAAAGTTTAAGATGTTTTTGCATATTTGTGGAGGAGTAGAAGTTGGTGCGAAGTCTTTATCCACTGTGGGTTTTAGTAAAAGTAAAGGCAGCTGTATGGTACACCTACCTACCCTAGCTATTTAAAGCAAGCAGATGCAAATATTTCTAAATCCACATGCCACCTGAATTATGTCTAATAGTTTACTTCATATAGGAGGCATTTGTTGTAGACTACATCATCGGTCTAGTGGCGGTTCGAATCGTAGGTCGGACAATGTGTCGATTTTTAACAAAAAAAAATAACAGTATCAGCTCGTAGCCTGCAATTGTGTCCAGCAAAATGGCAATAAATTCGCCCCCTATTACGTGGGACTTAACATCGTCGACGAAAAGTAGGTGTATTCAATGCATCTTTACCAATCCTGCTTGGGGAATATAGGCATGACGGTGTTTATTTTAATAATCGTTGTATTTGTATATTATAAGACATCAACAGCCATCACATTTATCATTATCATCATCAGACGAAAGATGTCCACTGTCCTGCAGTGACAAGTGGCAAAGGCCTTCCGAAAGATGGCCACGACGCGCAGCGTTGCGCTGTGCGCAGCCAGCTTTTACCCGCGACCTTCACCAGGCTACCGGATCATCTTGTGGGGGCCTGCCCACTTCACTACTCCATTATCATCAAGAGTCTACGTAGCCGGCGAGCGTGTATGAGACGAACTATGGTAATGGAAGGACCCTGAGATATCCGTAAGGAATGAATTAACATAATAATAATGAATTTGTCGGAACTCTGTACACTGTGCTTACGCTGCAAGTGATCTGGCGATAACATAGATAGATAGACTAATAAATAATCACATAATGATTTAATCACGCCCCTTGCTCATTTAGCGGTGTGAACCAGTTTATCGCTACATCGCGCGGCGCGGAGTTATCTGATTTTCTTCCAGTGACCATAATTTGCGTAGCAGCCCATACTGCGGGCAGTTAGTGAAGATAATGAAGTAAGGTTTTATAATATAGAAGTTGTTTAATCAGGCAAAAATGTAGAGATATTTATTTTTAACATGGTACCACGGTGTTTAAACGGACTAAAAAACTATATTATTAATACCAGCCACTTTATGCTTCATCGCTCTTATTATGGACCTAGGGATGACAATTTCAAAGCTGAAAAGTAAGAATGGGCTGACCACGTGGCACGCATGGACTTGCAGAGGTGGGCAAATGACGGCCTATACTATCTGGATACCCTGCGGTGGTTGCAGGCGAAGAGGTAGACCTAGGAAAACGTAATACAACGATTTGGACACTTTTGCGAAAACTCCGTAATCCAAAATAGCAATGATGAGTAGGTAGTGGTGGAGTAAAGATATTGCATTGACATCCAGAACTATGTTGTGTTTGACGTTTTAAGTCTTTGCACCACAACACCGATTATATTGTCTCTATACCTACAATTTCACAAGTTTCAGTAGAAATTATTAAAAATGTGAACGTACCTCTTAGTATAAGAATATAAAATGGTTTTTAGAACAAGCCAACTAGTAGTTAAGGAATGTGGCGGGCGGGAAGGATAACTTTGCGCTCTCGAATCGAACTTGTTACCGCGGGGTCGGCGGTCGGGGCTGTCACTCCACGACCATGTAGACTGCCTGGAGAGCCTGGGGAAAGGGGAGAACTTTTATTTTTAAATCTAGTTCTGCAAAAGCTATAAAGTTTTATTTGTAGAGGGGCGTAAAGTTTAACAAGCTCATATGGTTATTTTATAGAAAAAAATCTCTATTTCTGTCCTGAGACCGATATTGTGCCCGAGATAATGGCGATAGGCTTGCCCCTATTTTACATTGGGAACTAACATCGTCGGCGATGTGTAAGTGTACACAGAACACTTCTGCCGTCTCCGCCTGGGGAATATGGGTGTGATGGTGTTTCTTTGTTTTTGTATCTTTTAATATGCTTTCTGGACTGCATTCTTGGTGTGGTGGCGCGCCGTGGCAGAGGTGTACACAGTACACCTACATATTATCGATATATATAAAATATATTATAGACCGTATTGTATAACAACCTCGTAACTGTTATGGCCAAGTTTAGGAGACAATCTTTTTAATATTTTTATGGACATGAAATAAAACTATTTTACGGATTTTATCGCGGTTTATTTTTTATTTTTAGTTCCCGACGCTTCGAGTGCTTTGCAGCACCCATGGTCGCGAGAGGGACTGAGGTGTTAGACGTCCAAAAGGCATAGTTGTTCCGGGGTACCCTCAAACTTCTTAATTATTTTTGTTGGTCCGATCTACGCAGAATGAGCTCACGGTGTCTTGAGGTCTTGCAGTGTTATGCTTGGTTTTGGATTTGATTATATTAATTACCGGATCCCAAGTCGATCGTAGCACCCAGCCATCTTCTCTATTGAAATTAGGATGTTTTTTAATTTCAATAGCCTCGCGAACCATCCTTGGTAGGAATCGGTGTTCTTTCAGGAGGATTTGTGGTCTATCAAATCTGATGTTATGGCGGGTGCGGTCAAGGACATGTTCACAGACTGCAGACTTCTTTGAGCGATGGTGTTTTAGGTCAGCTATGTGTTCTTTAACCCGAGTTTTTACCGGTCGTTTTGTTTGTTCTATATAAGAGAGACCACATTCACAATCAAGCTTGTATACTCTTGCATCTTGTAGAAGGATCTGACACTTGACAGATGGTAAAAATTGACTGATCTTCTTCGGCGGCTTATAAATAGGCTTAAATAAATCCGTAAAATAGTTTTATTTCAGGTGTAATATTCGCGTAAATCTAAGAACTCAATATTTTTATGGACATTTTATTCTTTGTTGATGCAGTGATGTACTAATATAATAGAATATCCAACAAACGTTTACAGTTCATTAGAATAACTTGTCATAGCTCCATACTTGGGAAGAGACGTTAATCTGTTAAGGTCCCGATTACCACTTCATATGTTAATCGCTAAGAGTATTCGAATCCTTTAAAAGTTCAACAGCAGGGACCCACGAATCGACCTCCACCGCACTGCACTGGGTCCACGTGGTGAAGTATGACCTAATCTTTCCCACCTCGACATGTGAGGGAAGTGTTTTCCCAACAGTGGGACAGTACAACCTGATATATTATCATAGTTAGAAGTATGTAGCGTGTTTTTTTTCTTTTTTGTTTTTGTGTACACTCACGTCGCTCTGAAAAGCAACACAGCAGATAACACATAACTCGGAAACATGCAGCGTGTCGTACCCCGGTTATTATGCACAGCACGGGGCGGCCATCTTGCCTCCAATATTCTGCATTCTCGATATTGAAAACATATATTCGACGCATTTCTTGCACGTGGTGACTAGCTCCAGATGCATAAAAGTGGGCCTAATCTGTTTAGCCATCAATGAAAAGATGGTGAAGAGGTTTAGGTGTCATGTTTAGGCTGAAATGCGAGTTTGATTCTAAGATGTGTAAATTTGGTAGATGAAACAGGCACTATTTTAAATACTATTTGCAGAGAGGTCGGCGAGATGCAAATTATTCTGAATGTTCACACTTCATCTCAAATGTTTGAGAAAACTCAGAAACAAATAATGACAACGATTTTATGATCTTTCTTTTATACATAAATGGATTATTTTTGACATCGTAATATTTTTTTTAAACGTAGCCCCAGAGGAATTATTCCTGTGTCGTGGATGTGCCTATCTTACTCTGCTAAACCTCTAATGGTCTTTGTAACGAAAATTTGAGGCAATTTCGCATGTTTCCGTTACCTACGGGTTAATGATCTAATATATAACTGAGATCCACATCTCAGCCTTATCCAAAGATGATCCAACTAAAACAAGATAGGCACGTTCAGAGAAAACAAATTAATAATCTCAGCAAGTTGAAACTACGGCCGGTATTTACCGGCGGCCGTCCGAAATCCGGCAAGTTTCCACGGTTGCCGGCTAAATCTTCGTTAGGTAAACAAATTAAGAAGCAGTAAATAGTGTCCGGGACGGGCGTTTAAAACGGTTGTATTTATCGTCCGCAGGCGCCGGGGCATGCCGCTCACGTACAACACAACACGAACTCCAAGTTGCGGTCAGTGTACTTACTGCACTGATTTCTCGCTGCGATTTCTACTTTACGTGTAGATATGTGCTGTATGTTCAATTATGGTTGTATGTGCAACCTCAATTGTTCATGACACAAAGGCCATGACCGTTTAATAGGAGTCAAATCAAAGTCAAACTATCAACTACAGATCATAAAGCTTCAGTGATAAAATAGCATAGTGTAATTAAAAAAAAACAAATGTAGTTATCCAACATTATAAACATATGACGTATCCAATTATTTGAAAATCACGGTTTATGGAATGACGAGCAGTTATTTTCATTTTAGTAATCTTGTCATATACATACTCTATGCTTTTAATTATTGCTCGAGTGTGTTTAGTTGTAAAGCGACGACAGATGACACCTGTCAGATGACGAATCACCGATGACAGATAGTCGATGTAAGATGGCGGACGGCGCTGCGTTGTGATTCGATCGCAACGGGGCAAGCGATCGGACGTATCTCGGAGCAGCTAACCCCACTGCATACCATGTGACATTAATCTCCAACTATTGTGCGCATACTCGCATATCAGTGTCCCGGACGAGACTCCAGTGTTATTTTAACATTTCTTTTATGTTCGGCCACCATTTGGACGACTATGGAAACGAAGATAAATCTACCTTTCACCGCTACCAGCATTGAAACGGCCATCCAGAAAACCCAAGCGCCGATACAAATAATTTTGGATAACTGTAATTTCTATGGTGACGCAAAGAATATAACGTTAAATGACCCTCACGGCAATTGTGATTTCCACTATCCTATGCAAGTGAATACTACGTACTTAGTACATATACTTAGATTGAGACCATAAGAATACCTTTCTAAGCACTTTCTTTAGCCTCTTTAATTTTTACAGCTTAGTTCGTCTGAACGATTTCATCAGAGCTAAGTATTCTCATTCCTCTAAGTCATGCTAAGATTTTCATTTGAAAAGAATCAATATTTTTGTGGGTTCACATACCACATTACCTGATTATCTTGACGTTCAACCGCGACGTGTTCTCTGCGCAATGCGTGCCGTGGCCTCTCGGTGAAAGTTGTACAACAGCAGACGTTTTCTTCACGTTTCCATACTTTTTGCTCGAGATTACCTCCTGAACCGCAACGCCATTATTATTGTTCAACGCGCTTCGCATATTCATTAACATCTACCTGAAATTCCTTCGTAACGTTGACGGGAGAATTTAGTGGAACTGTTGTTTACATGTAGTAACATGTAAAAGGCAATATTGTTTAAGCGGAGTTTTAAAAGTATTTAATATTTCAGTTAACTGAAATAATTTATAGTACAGATTTTACTTACAACTTAAATTAATATTACAACAAAAAGGTTTTCGTGTACTAAGCGGCATTTTCATTCTGTATCACGTAAATCTCAGGATTTTTTCTGGGAATTCTATAATGGAGCTTCGTATCCCTAAGAAATACAAAAGTATATGTAAAAATTCTGTGTTATTGATATCGAAATGCTATAAAAACCATGTTTGCTTATTTTCTCACCAGTATTCTTTAGCAATCTTCTATATAAGATATTTTAGACATTTATAACCATACTCCCAAAGTTTAAAAACTGGTAAAAGAAACGAGCGATTTAAAGGTTGGAAACATTACCTTTTTCTTAAGTGGTCAAAATTCACTAATTATTTTTACTAATAATGGTCAATATCTTCACGTATTGCCGTTAGATGACGTTTATCTATTTTATTCTAGTAGTTGTAAATATCTGCACCAACGGAAAAAATGTGATCCAAAACGAATATTTTAAACTACTGTAAGTACTTGGTCAATATCTTTAGCGCGTTGCCGTTAGATGGCGTCTGTACTAATATAAGGTTTTTTTTGGCATTATAAAAACAGTTAATATACGAGTGGTCGAGGAATCGATACAAAAAAGGTGTTTTGTTACTTATGCACTATTTTGGTCCTTTTCACTTTTGTATTGGATTTCGTAAGAAACTTATGCTCTGCATCGCTGACAATCTTTAGTTTTCGCGCCTGTGACGGAGTTCCCTTGCATTGGGAGGCGCGTTACAAAATGGCGGCGTCTAAAGAAAAGCAAGCTACGCAAACACAACTAATAAACACGCGTCGTTACCTAAAAGGGCGGATCCCACGTAGAAAATGAATTGGGTGACATAAATAAAGGTTCCTCAGTCCAATTATAATTATCGATGGCCGTGGAACGTTTGTGAGAACTTTTTTCCCGATTGGAGGCCACTAGCATGGCGCTAGAAAGCATGGATGAAACACATGCCGAAGAAGGCCTGAAGATCGAGGCAAAGTACTCTGCACTCATGCGCACGATTCGTGAGCGTATTGAGCTTCTCGCCAATCCTTCGCGGGCTGTGGAAACGTTTACGAGGCCCAATTTGCCAAAAGTCAAATTCGCTACCATAATTTTCGGGCAATTACGGCGACTGGATGTCGTTTAAGAACCTGTACGAGACCATGGTGCATGCCAACAAGGAGCTGAATAGTGTTCAAAAATTCTACTATCTCAAGTTCTGCCTGGTGGGGGAAGCGGCGTCGCTCGTGTCTACGTAGGAGTGTACAAATGAAAACTACGCCAAGGCGTGGTCTACTTTAGTTAATCGGTATGATAATAAGTCACTTATTGCAAACTACCACTTACAACGTATCATGAAATTGTCTAAAGTAAATAAGGCATATTCGTTGCGTAGATTATTTAATGATTTTTCACAATGTAACAATTCACTGTAATCACTGGGTATTCCGAATTTAGCTGACGTCATGTTAATACACATTCTATCGGCCAAGTTGGATTATGGCACCCTTAAGGACTTTGAACTCAACCGTGAGTCAAATGAGTTTCCGAAGTTAGCAGATTTTGTTGTTTTCTTACAGCAACGTTGTCAAGCATTGGAGATGTTGTCCCGGGATGACCTTACTACTTCCAATGTGACAACCAAAAGACAACCAAAACCAATTTTACTGCTAATTGTTTAAGAACAAATCCATTTTGCAATAAATGTCAATTAAAGTCATGATTTGCTGCATATGCACTCAAACGTACCACGCCAGGCGGATAGTTCATGTGATTCGCCCAAGGCTGTTAACAGTAACATTGATGGTAGCGCAGTGCCAAAAATAGTTGTACCACCGGCCCTGATAAGTAGCAATTTTCAACAAATTTCACTTTTACCTGCAGCTATAGGTTATGTTTGTGATGCTCGAGGAAACCGGCTTCAATGCCGAATGCTTTTGGATATCGGGAGTCAGAAGAATTATGTTACTGCTGATTTTGCTAACAAATTAGGTAATTGCCATTATGATACCATTGACTGGTTGGTATCTGGCATGGTTGGACATACTACAAATGTGTCTAAGCGGGTTAAGTTTACAGTAACCCGTTACCTACTATTCAATTTAATAAAAATGTATTGGCCTGCGCTTACCTCTTGCCGCTAGCTGACTCTGATTTTAATTGTCGTAGGCACATTGATATTAGGTGGCAATTGTTTTGCATCGTGCTTAATGAAGGGTAAGATGTGCCTTGGCCCTGGGTTGCCAACTTTAATCAACACCGCCTTTGGATGGGTGTTCTGCGGTGATACGTCTTTTCCAGCATGGGATGTTGCACGCTTTGAAAACAGGAGTGCTTGTTATATATCCACATTGCAAGGTGACATTGAGAAGTTTTGGAAATTGGAACAAGTTTCTAATAAACCCATTACGTCCTTTCAGGAAAGGATTTGTGAGGAGAGCTACCTGGGTTCAGTGACGAGATATCAAAGTGGCAGGTACCATGTGTGTCTTCCTGTCAATGAAATTCCTATAATTTAGCATACCATTGTCTGCTATCGCTTGAGAAGAAATTTAAAAATAATTCTGCCTTTTTTGCATCTCATTCTGCATATTCTGGCTTAATTCTCAATGATGTTCTTTTGGTGGGCCCGGTGGTACAATCAGATTTGTTTGATATTTTGTTGCGGTTCCGTGCCCATAGATATGTTTTTGTCTCTGATATTACTAAAATGCATAGGCAGGTAGGTATTAAACCTGAGCACCAGCCACTTCAGAGAATACTATGGCGGGATGACCCCTCTCTAGAAGTCAAATGTCTCGAACTCAGCACTTTAATATATGGTACTGCTCCGGCCAGTTTCCTTGCCACTAGAACTTTGAAGCAGTTAGTGATTGATGAGGGTTCTGCCTATCCCCTAGCAGCTAAGGCGCTGTCACAGTCTACCTATATCGACGATATTTTGCACGGCAGTAATGATGTAGATTTTGCATTGAAAATCATTATAGAGTTAGAAAAATTGTTAGCTCTTGGTAAATCCTACTTACACAAATGGTACTCAAAAAGTACTGAGCTCTTACATCATATTCCTGTAGAGAAACGAGAGAAATGTAATTACTCATTTAATAATGAAAATAATTCCTCTCTTAAAACACTAGGGTTGAAGTGGGAACCCATTGCTGATAAGTTTCAGGTCGTAGTACCAGTAGTGACATCATGAGTGATGCTCCCACTAAGCGCAATGTACTTTCAAATAAAGCAAACGTATATGATCCATTAGGTTTTACTGCGCCTGTTTAAGTATTTGCCAAACTAATAATGCAGGCTGTATGGAAGGAAAATCTTTCTTGGGATGCCAAAATCCCAAATCATATATTAGTATTATAGAAATCATTTTGTGTAAATATTCATGATTTAAATCTTATCACAGTCCCTCGCTTGATGTTATCTTCAGATATGGTTATGGTGGAACTCCATGACTTCGCTAATAGCTCTACCAAGGCATGTCGTTGTGTTATTTACGCCCGCTGCGCTCTTCCCAATAATAGTTATACAGTCCACTTAGTCTGCGCGCGGTCTCGTGTGGTCCCCTTAAAGCCAGTAACCATTCCTAAATTAGAACTGTGTTCAGCCCACTTGCTTGCTAAGTTAATGTAAAAGCTCTCTAAAATTTTAAACATAAATATTGAACAAAATGTATTTTGGACTGATTCAATGATAACATTATGTTGTATTAAGGGTAATCCTACAAGATAGAACACATTTGTATCAAATAGGGTTGCCAAAATTCAGGACTTGTCTTGTCTTGATAATCCCGCTGATATTGTTTCTAGAGGTATAGAACCCCAAAATCTCGTCTCCAATGTTTTATGGTTTAATGGGCCTCATTGGACAAAATTTCCAAAAACAGAATGACCTGACACTTGCGACAGACATTAAGATGACAACAGCATTCCAGAGTTGAAAGTGGTAGCGTTGCCCAGCAGGTTTCAACTACCAATTACACATCTGCTTTTGAAAAGTTTTTTAGTTGGAGTATCTACTCCAACTAAAAAACTGTAACTAACCTTAGTTACAGTGTTTTGCTTTGTTCGGTGTTTTATAAATAACTGTAAACCAGGTTCGCACGGAGGAAAGGAACATATCCTCTTAACTAATAATATCATGTGTACAACGTGAGCATTTTTCTAAGGAATTGAGTATGTTGTCAAGTAAGACAGAGTCTTTAAAATTTGCTTTTAAGCAGATGCATTATTTAAATCTTCATTAATAATTCAGGCATGTTACGCGTGAGCGGTCGCCTACGTCATGCTAATATTCCATACACTCCAAAATTTTGAGCTTCATACCTGCAGATGCACCTCACTGGGGTGGCCGATGGGAAAGCTGCGTAAAATTAGTGAAACATCACCTAAAGAGAGTGTTAGGTGATACTATCTTGTCTTATGAACATTTGTACATTTACTGACGCAGAGAGAGGCTATTGTAAACAGCAGACCCATTACCCCCCTGCGTGATGACGATGCAGACGAGGAATGCTTGACTCCTGCACATTTTCTCATAGATGACAGCTTTACATCTTTTCCAGAAGGCAACTTTTCCAATATTCCAGAAAATAGATTAACTATATACGGTCAATTAAATAAGATGCGCCACTGACTATCTCAACACATTACAGTTAATATATAAGTGGTATAAGGAAAAACCAGAATTATTAATAAATTCCATTGTCTTAATTAAGGATGACAATTGTCGGCCACAGACTTGGCCCCTAGGGCGTGTAATAGAATTATTCCACGGTAAGGACTATCATGTCAGAGCTGTTTTAGTAAAAACCAAAAATGGCAAATATACTAGGCTTATAACTAAAATTGTTCTACTGGTACCGAAATAAATTAGTTATATATTTGTTAATTAAGCATTACTTATTGTAAATGTTGTGGTAGTGTTTAAAAGTTAACTTATGTTGTCAGTAATACAATGTTCTTCTTCTTCTTCTTTAAGTTATGGCTTCACACTAATTTTAAGTGTATTTTGAAAGTGTCCAGTTAGATATATAATCGTGTTTGTTTAAAATAATTTAACTCCCCGATGAACTTGATGACAACAATGATAATGAAATTAATGAAGTACCCCACCCTGGATAGTAAAGCGGTGGATACTTTACATACCAATTTCGACGGCCGTTTTGAGGGAAGTCAAAAAGGCACGTTTTATCACTTTGTTACAATTACCTTCACTCTTGCTCATAAAAGAACACATAATGGTTAATATTCCACCAACATTACACATTATTAGTCGAAATAACACAAGTTTTAGAAATTAAAACAAATTAACAACATCACTCTTCGACTTCCCGCCAAAAAAAAAACAATACAATGTTCATTCTGTAATTGAAATGTTTAAAACAACTTTAACTGTTGCGTCTGTACCATGTAATGGTAGTTATTGAAAAGGTTAAAGTACTGCAATTTGTCACAAGTAACGTCTATTTAATTATTAGTTATTCAAAACGTTGATGTAATATTCACTTGGTAGGTGCCTAATGGTACAAACATCATTCATTCCTTGTTAGCAAGAGTGTTACAATTGTTACCTGAAAATATAATTAACTAGGTAATTTGTATCTCCGTTTCTTGCTTTACTTTGCCAATCAAAATAAAGCTAAGACCTTGTTAGAATACAAAGCACTGCACCTGAAATGTAAATTTTGCAAGTTTGTTTTCCATCAATCACGTAGTGGAATGTGGAGGCCTTGTGTTTAAATATACACTATAAGTACATTTGATTTATGCCTAGTATGTTTGGTAGGTATGTTTGTACTAATCATTAATTGTAATCCAATAATAAATTAATGGGCTGGTCACATCTGCAGAAGGACCGACGGCCGATGGAGCAAGCGTGTCCTAGAGTGGAGACCGCGACTTGGTAAGCGTAAGGTAGGACGGCCCCCAGCTAGATGGACCGACGACCTTAAAAAGGTCGCTGGGACAGACTGGATGCGGAAGGCGGAGGACCGTGTGCAATGGCGCGTGTTAGGAGAGGCCTATGTCCAGCAGTGGACTGCGATAGGCTGATTGATTGATTGATGGATTGAATTAATTAATTAATTGTAGTTAAATGATTAATTGTAATGTTGAAAGAACGTATTTTCCTGTCATTCGTTTCAACAGGCGGGTGTTATGGTCAATATCTTCAACGCATTGCCGTTAGATGACGTTTATCTATCTGCACCAACGGACTAATTGTGATCCAAAACGAATATTTCAAACTACTGTAAGCACTTGGTCAATATCCTCAGCGCATTGCCGTTAGATGGCGTCTGTACTAATATAAGGATTTTTGTTGCATTATAAAAACAGTTAATATACGAGTGGTCGAGGATTGACGTAGTTTTATAAAAAAGGTGTTTATGTTTCTCCGAATCTAAAATTATCCCAGCCAGCGACCTATATACGGATCAATTAAATAACTTTACCTTCTTTAACTGTCTCCAACTATGCTAACACAATAGTGTTACACAATGTATACATTTCAATTGAAAATGATGTGTAATATTGGGTCATATGGTAATAATAATAATATTAGCCCAGTTAAGAAACTGTCCCACTGTTGGGCACGGGCCTCCTCTCAAACTGAGAGGGCTTAGGCCATAGTTCACCACGCTGGCCCAGTGCGGGTTGGCGAACTTCACACACCTTCGAGAAACTCTTAGGCATGCAGGTTTCCTCATGATGTTTTCCTTCACCGTTAAAGCAAGTGATAATTAATTTTTAATACGCACGTGCTTTCGAAAAGACAGAGGTGCGTGCCTGGGTTTGAACCCGAGACCTTTGACTTTGCAGTCCAAACGTCTAACCACTAGGCTATCACTGCCTATGGTAATAACCACGGTACTAACGTCCATCCACAAATATTGCAACTTTGTAATTAATAAATGCCCGTTTTAACAGTGTTTACCGAGAACGTAATTCGTTTAATTCTAACAATCATAGCAGGTGCAACATTGAGGAAAATGTTGGCGTTCGGGCGTTGAGCGTCGTTTGCAATGCCATGCACGGAGCGAAGTGGACGCGCCCGCCCCGCACCGCAACCGCACGGCTCCCGCACGTCGCCCGCACCACGTCCGCGCCGCCCTGAGACCGGTAAGCCAAGTTCCCCAACTTTAAGGGGCCTACTTACTTCCTATTGCTATAAGGATGTTTTTTTTTATCAATGGAAAAAGTGTAACCAGAGTGACCACCTGTTTTGTTGATAGACTAGGCAGTGGTCGATGCTGATCCAAAAATACAATGATATTTTAATTGTAAGGATAAGCAATTAATAAAATAATAAAATAAGGTCTCCCCATAAACTAATTTCAAGCCTGAATAATCCACCAATAAACCATTAATAATGTTCAAAAAATTACATAACAATGTTTTGATAAAAATCTTACGAGAAGATACTTCTTTATAAAAATCTTACGGATCTAAATATACAGTTTACAAAGTAATTTTATGAAAATATATTATAAAGTAAAACTAAGAAGGTAGATCGTAGAATGAAGGCGGTCCCCCCAGTCCCCGCGATCCGCCGACACACAAACTTGGGGCAGTTTATTTTTATAGACAGCCGTGAAACTTCCGAGCCCGTCGGAAGGTGAAAAATCAAAGTTTATGCCAAAACGTTGCGAGATAACGTGGACGCCGTAACTTTGGCTGTGGAGTCCCTTCAGACATGCCGCGTATTCTAATTAGATTGTTAAGGCACTTGGAGGAGATGGTCGTAAGAATGGTAGTTTATGAGACAACCGGTCTTCTATACAGAGTATTTACTGGTATGCTCGCACAGATGTAGCCCACTGCACACTGAAGAAAAACAAGATACTAGGGTATTAGTTATTTTATTATTTCAAAAATAATTAATTATTCATTTCGTGAGTGTGTGAGCCCCCCCCCCCCCCCCTCGCAGTAGGGCCGAGGAAATTACACAATATTATTTACATATTTGCCCTGTGGTGGGGTATTCTTAATTTCGACAAAGGGATTATTACTGTCTAATGAGTATTAATAAAAGTATAAACTAAAGACTCTAAAGACTAGATACGGAGTTCTTAGATTTACGCGAATATTACACATGAAATAATTCTATTTTAAAGTCCGAAAAATATCAAATATAATAGGCATAAAACTCCAAAAAAAAAAAACATAAAGGCTAGATCTTCGTAGGGCTGGCAGGAATTGGATGAGAGTGTGAGCCGAGGATGGTTCTCAGTGGTGTGCAATTGCAGAGACTTATGTGCTTGATGTAATGTAGAATAATTAACTACTCTATTACGTATTCCATAAAGAACAATGGCGAGATCCCACTTGAATGTTTTATGAAGTGTCTAAAACACCGACATGTGTAAATATTAGTAATATAATTCTGTCAGTTCTTACACAAAATTAATTTTGTATGTAAACTTGCATGATAATATTTTTTTATTTACAGTACTTCTGTTATGTTTTCTGTTTTTCGAGGGACAAAAACAAAAAAAACAGAAAATAGAACCGACATATATCCACCTATTCCAAAAAATATATAACAATAGCTCTGCATCCATCCATATTAATTCAACTGGGCCTTCCTTTAGTATTCAAAGGGGAGTCAAACAAGTTGACCCATTGTCTCCATAGCTTTTTACAGCCACGCTCGAAGAAGTTTTCCAAAACCTCAACACAGCTTGGGAGGACAGAGGCATCGTCGTCGGCGAGAGGCGATTAACCAATCTGCGCTTTGCCGATGATATTGTCCTGTTCTCCTCGTCCGCACTTACGGAGCACAGACTTAGTCATTAACTGATCGTCAAAAGTCCACTCTTGGGGTTTGCTAACGAGAAATGGAGCGTAGCTTTCTTGGAGTAAAGCTTACAGATTGTGTCAGAAACTCGATTCTGCGCTCCAAAACACAAATCACTGACGTAAGTCACTCAGCTGCAAGACTGAAATGGAACTGAGCCGGACATATCTGCCGCATGTCGGATGCGTTTTGGGCTAAAACAACCACGTGCCACCAGGCGGAAAACGACAGCGCGGCAGGCCCAGAAAGAAGTGGCGAGACGAGCTGGATTCCTACGACAAGAAATGGCATCAGCATGCACTGGACCGGGACAAGTGGAATAAGGAAGGGGAGGCCTTCGCCCTGCAGTGGGACAGTGTAGGCTTATAATAATAAAGTACTTCATTTGACTAAATTCATATTCATCCATTTTATTTGAATTACCATAATTGCCACATTTGAAAAAATAAATGTCAATAGTAGAAACGTATAAACATTTGTAAATAAACGTTTAGTTAAAGACTATTGATTTATAAAAACTCTCGTAATGTTTTAGTTTTAATTTCTAAATAGTTGATATCAAAAAAAAATATACACAACGTATTTTAAATAGTTTATGGAATTGATTGAAAAGAAATGGAGTGGCAATACTTCGTAATAATGACATTTGTGTTGACAATTTATTGACAACTTACCAAAATATTTTACGGTATTCTTTTTCTTCCTGGTTGTTTGATTTGTTTTTAGTCTTAAACCTTGCAGCTACTCGATTTCATCGTACGAAACTAATAATTTCTTTCTCTAAACGGACTCCGATCGTACCTCAAGAAATTGTGTAGGTACGCTTCGCTCGGAGGCGGAAAGGTGTGACAGACCTACACGCATTATGTGCGTGCAAATGTTATATTGGAGTCAATAATTCTTTCAAGTCTTGGATCAAAATACGAGAACACGCTCTACTGACTCTTCACTATTGTATGTGACGAAGAATACATATTTATAAAATAAATCTTGATAACTATTTTTATTTTACCTGTTTTATTTTGCTGCAGTGTATGGCTGGTAACAAGGTGTTAACAAAAATAATGAATAAACTAATTCTGTCCCACTGCTGTGCAAATGTCTCACAAATCGAGTTGAGAGATAGATCATAGTCCACCACCTTTACATATTTCATATAAAAGTAAGTAGATACTTAAACCTACTATTTAGAAGACTCGTAAATACAAATCACCAATGACCCAATGCTAACTACATATTAAGAGGTAATTTCATTAAGTTCATATTGATATAACCTCAAAACATGAAATAGTATGGCTGCATTGATATATTTCTATCTATCTATCTATTTTTTTTATGGTTACCGCTGAGTGTTTTAGAAGACTCAAAGTTATAAATAGCTCATGATTCCTAACAATTTGATATCTTGGCATATATATATGAATATATGGAATATTGACATAACCTTAAAACTAAAATGTCAATATACTTTTTTTTTTCGAAGTCTCAAATAAAAACTCGTTGTTTATGTTTAAGTAATGGTTATAAATAAACCCTATTTTTTCACATTTTTTCATTCATAGACGCTTCAAATCGGTATCAGGCAAAACCATGTATGGAAGTTTGCCATTGTCCTTTCGCGAAATATCAACAGCCTGTATTTGTGGGTATTCTGATTTTTCCTTTATCGAGAAAGATGGGGTAGTCAGTTTGAAACAACCATTTGTATGCCTAAGACATCGCAAGAATACGGTGCTGACGAAAGACTACCAAATTTTAGTCATCTTTATCTGCATTCAAAGAGAGTATAAACTATTCTACTAACCAAACATTTATTTGAGGTACTTTAAATGTAAAATGCAAAAAAAAACTACCTCCATTTTTTTTATTTATCGCATGTTAAACTGAAAATAGATATTCCCCACAGAGGTATCAGCGAAACACAACGTCTCCCCAAAAATGAACACGGGAACACGCGAAACGAACCGGAAAAAACTATTTTGCGACACCTCGATCGCGGCGGGGAAGCCAACGCCCCCAATAAACGCAATATCGAATCATAACCCCAGCACCAGCCACGGAAGACCTGCACGCGTCTTAGTAGACGTTTTACTTGTCGAAGAAAGTCTAGGTCTTGTTGGAGTGGTTACTCAAATCTCAACTCGACTCTGGGGAGACAAGGACCAATGCGGTCCCGGCGTCGGAGCCGTCCCGCGATTGGATCCCGGGATCATAATGAGCCCGGGGATAAATACCGGTGAATATGATCGTCGGCGGATTGCCGGAAAATTACATTGGATGCCGGAGGACACGTAAATATGTTTTGGATGCGGAGAGATCCGCAGGGACAGCGGGATGCGTTTCTCTCGATTATCTTGATTAATGTGTGGGAAAATGAAGTTTGGGAGTAATTTTATTTGATGGTAGATTATGTTTGTTAATCATAAGGGGATAGGTGAGAGGGAATATAAGCGTAATGTTAGTCAGTATAACATTTTACAGCGAAAACGAGACACTTCAATACAATACACGATGTACAGGGTCTAAATAGGATAATTATGATGTCTAAATATTAAAAAAAATAAGTTTCCGACGGCATTTTCCTGGATAGGGACGTGAAACGATATATAAATTAGCTAAACAACGTGTGATCTTTTTTAGGGCGTCTATAAAATTATTATTTATTCTCACAGCCAATTTCACTCGCGTAACAAAAAAAATCTCTCGATTCAACATAGTCGCCAAATTTTTCCCACAAAGCATTCATCTTGATAAGATTCAAATTTTCTCAGAGGTTTTGCATAGTAAAAAGTAACATTTTTTATGTCCTGAATAATTTTACTGAAAAAATTTTATGCTTATCAAACAATGTACTGGCGCAGTCGTGTCTAAATTTTGTTTATTGTTTACTTGAACGTGCGAACAAAATAACAGAGTAGTAATAGAGTGTGACATTTATTATTTTATGAGAGAATATCACACTTGAGTACACTCACATATACAGAAATATCTTGACTTCGTATCCCGAGGGGGCTATGGTGTCTGAGATACCATTATATTACATTATGCATTCTGAACTAATTTTACCAACATTACGTATACGACCTTGGAGAGTAAGCCTTTTGTGTAGG
Organism: Phalera bucephala; assembly: GCA_905147815.2. NCBI lineage: Eukaryota > Metazoa > Arthropoda > Insecta > Lepidoptera > Notodontidae > Phalera > Phalera bucephala. Next base: position 58,708,745 of record LR990609.1, read on the forward strand.
TATAATACCAGGCCTTCCAGACTCCAAACTGCCACTACGAATTTTGCGATAGAAAAACCGCAGTAACAATTTTTCCGACCTATGAATTGAACTTGTTAGCGAAAATAAAATTAAGATATCGGCTAAGTTATTTAAAGTTTTATGTGAAGTCACGAGTATTGTTATTTACTGATTATACTAAATTATGATATAAAGAAATAAAAGGGACAGCAATTTAGAAGTTAAAGAAACCCAGATTATCGACTCGAAACATAATTTATTACTCAAGTCAAATGGCACACACAATAAAATACAATATATACGGTCATCATTAGATCAGATGCCAAGAGGACATAATAACAATATATAACAATAGTCACAATAAAAAGGAACTTAACTTGCTTATCAGCTCTTGATTTAAAACTGAACTGTTTCTCAAATTACGTGGCCTTTTATACCCATCAGTTTTTTAAATATAGATGAGAACGTTAGAAGGTTATAATTTGAAAATAAGCCAATACAATTTGAATATAAGCCAATTAGAGCACAGTAACAATTTAGAGTCTTTTTAACGAGAACTAAAAAAAGGCAATGAATATAGTGATACCAAAAATAGCTCTGTATTATTTAAATAATCATTAAATAATACTCACAATAATTATTTATAATTCTAAATATCTTATAAAATTATCAAGTTGTCAATACAATCACATATTTAAATAAATTCAAAAACAACGGATGTTTATAAATACTTTTTCTATTTATGTATTGGGTATTTAACCAAAATACATCATAAAGTCTTTAATCAAAAGTCTTTAAGTATTTTAAACTTAATATTATGGTATTATCTTAGTAATCAATTCTAGTAAAATATTAAATATCTAACAAACTCAACTACTCGTTATTACACCGTAAACCACATAAGACTAACGAGACAGCAGTGCTCTTCAATTTTGTCACCATTTAAACTCTCAGGTTTAGTACAGACGATACAACATTCTTAAGGGATTTTATCGTCCTAGGCAAGCAACAACAGGTTCAGGATCCATGCGAAAAAATAGTTTAGGAAAGTAATTATTTTGAGAAAGTAGTATTTCTTAGTCTAACCCATTTTATCTCACATGCTAGCATGGCGTGCCGTAACAAAAGATCCGATGACCGATGACCTGGTGAAGGTCGCAGGTAAAAGGCACAAAGCCGGTCATTGTGAGAGTCGAGAAGTCTTGCCACCCGCGCTAGACTGGCTGGATTTGGGTACTACCACTTCAATGCAACATGCACCGATATTGTTTCCGAGGTGCGAACACGCTTCTATAGGAACAAAGGAATGTGGTAAATAATTCACGAGCAAAAATCGCGAAGACGGACCAAGTTTCCGAGCGCCAACTTCGGACCTCCGACTATTTATTTATTGCGCCAATGGGCTTTACGAGCTGCCTAACAACAAAGTATAATGAACAGTTCAAAGAGCCTTTATTTTTAGAGTGGTAGAGTCGGGAATTGCATGTGTGGATGATATGTAGGCTGAAAAGGCTTAGTAAGTTGTCGGCCCACCTCGCGGAGTTGTCTGAAACACAAATAAACATATTTCGCTAAGTAAAGGTGAGGCTGTTAACGCTGATTTGTTGTAATATTCATTGTTTAATTCAAGTTTCTTTTTAGTTGGCAGGTTGGGCGATGGCGAACGAAGCTTGTTTTTGTTCCTTTTCAATTAGGAAACTTGCTTCGAAACTCATAAAGTGGTTGAGTTGGGACATTTTGGCAGAGTTCTTGACGATTATTTTGGTTTGTAACGACAAAAATAATAATTGGTCACAAATTGAGTGACTAACGGATAAGTAAAATACTAACAATGCAATAAAAAACGTTTACCTGTTAGTGTGTTCGTTTGTCGATTACGCAAAAATGACTTTGCTGATATTGCCACTAAAAAAAGACTCACTAAAAGATCAAATCGATATTAACCTCACCATTGTACACGGGTGGTAGGACGAGGTGAAGATATCGATATGAATCCAACATTTTATTTTATTAGCAGATTTTAGGTCAGATCTTATAATTTATACAGAAGGTTCACGAAAGCAAAACCCGGGACAAAATCTAATAAATTATTAAGTCGATTATCGCTGTGCAAATAAATTAGATTGAAATTAAATTTTACCTTTATACGATTAGGTGTAATAAAAATAATGAAGTTAAACCGGCGCGCACGTTCATTCAATTATAATAAAGTAAATTTAATTCGTTTAGCAATTAATGTCAGCTGCTATTAAGTGGATCAACTTCTAATAGCGCTGTAACTTATTTTTAATTTGTAAAAAAAACTTGACGACCGCGTTCCCAAGTCTAGTAAGAAAGTATGAAAGAAAGTATCAGTGTAAAGATGAGAAAGGATATGGTCCATTGGTATATAGGAAGAATGCCAGTGGAGAAGGAATGACGACATAGATAGATAACCAATGCATAATTAAAACGTAGTCGATATCGAGGAAGGCCTACACTATCTTAACATGGTGAAATAGACTGTGTCTTATCTGATTGACAAGTCAAGAGTCTCCGTAACCAGCGAGTGTAAACGAGACGAACTTGGAGAGTGGAGGAAACGAGAGAGGTATGTAAAAAGAACCTGTTGGGACTTTGTACTCAAGAGTACCCTGCTAGAGATCTAATGAAAGGGCCAAAATAGTCGCACTCACCATTTTAGTATCTACTAATATAGTTTCAGGTTTCAAATTATGCCCTACAAACTATTCAAAAATGGCTACGAATATTTTTGAAATAGTAAATGCCAAGTGATCAGTTAACGTGAGCGGCTTCGATGACTGTGCCGCTATTCGCTATTACCAAACGCGGCGCGTTACGCTAATTTTGTGATATGATCATGTAATAGTATTAAGTATGCCCCTGGAGTACGATTAACCGGGCATTTCACGAAGTTATCGTGACACGCCGCATTACGTGTTTTATTGGTCACAGCGAATAAGGGCCCTGTCCTGTGTAGCGGACACCGCTTCGCGTAGCTTAATGAACTCGCTAACGAGTGCACTCAGCTGGCCGCACTTCATCGGTCATTGCGTTTATTTTCACTTTATACAACATCACTTTAAAACGTGCTAATATATTTGGAATACATTATATTCGTGTGAATTTAAAATAGGCTTCATTGAAGGTACACCTGACTGACGATGTGCTTAATAAGAAGGGTCAAGATATCCCTAAGAGCAATAGAGAGAGCTATGCTCGGAGTTTCCCTGCGAGATCGAAACAATAAACTACAAAATATGCAGGAAGATCAAATTAACTGATATAAAGCTCGGAATTTTCCAAAGTTGTATGTTGTGTGTATAATTACGTACTTGAATTACATACATATAGATTCCATGGCACCCTAATAAAAAAATTAATATATAAATTTTGGTAACTAAACGGATAACTAAACAGCTAGACGGATTTTAAAGAAGTTTAGCAAAAAGGTATATTGTTACCAGAGGGCTTAGTACAAAAAGATTGACGTAAACGTGGCGCTGGCGAGCAAGGATTGCATGTTTATTTAGTACATTTGTAGTGTGTTCATGGTCGCATATCAACTAGCTAGGGTTTTGTAAAATCCATCATTTCGTGCTAAATAAAGTCTCTGAATTATCATATGGCCTATACGAATTTGGTCCAAAATGACGCAGACGGAGCCACGGACAAAAACTACCCTATAACACAAATGCTACCTTACCTACCTTAGACTAAATATATTGCGTTAAACAACGGAGTGAACCATCGAAGCAGATTTTCTCCATCACCGTTCTTTCTACACTACGGCAGTGGTACGGTACGGTTTTGTGGTCTCCAAATACCCCTCACAGCACAGACAAGACTAATTTACCTAAAGATCCAGTGCTCATTAAGGCTATACAAATTTGACCCAAAATCATGCATCGCTGCTTGTCTTACATTAAAAATATTGTCTTCAACTATGAAATGTAACAAAGCAGCATCTTTCCTCACTCTTAACCGTCTCGCTACACTACGGTACTGCGGTCTCTAGAGACCCATCACAGCACAGAATAGACTCATTTACCTAAAGAGCGAGTAGGTATACGAGAGACGCGTCTGACCCCAGATTCCCGCGCCGCCCCGCTTCATATAATATGCATTCAAATCCGCAAAGCTGGCGCCCGAATCTGTCGCGGAATTTCTGTGGAACTGAATTGAACAGGTGTTGCTGCCAACAGACTGTGCATATGTGCTATTAGATTTAAGATAGATTGGTATATACATTATTGAATAAAAAAACTAGTAGTAAAAATAATTTAATCGTCTACCCCTGGTCTACCCCATGGATTTACATACAAATGTCTACCCTTATTCATTTGAGAGTTTAAAATCATTATATTCAAACCAGGACGGACTTAACCCATTACGTGTCGAACGACAAATCACATAGGTCACAAAGGCCAACACTTTCCCTAGAGAGAAACCAAATATAATTTTTTTTCCAAATATAATCCTGTTGTACATATAAAGTTGTATTTCCTAAATGATACTTGTGCAAAATATACTAGTCACGTGTCCCAACAAAAACTCCCTTAGAGCGGGGGATGCGGGCGACGGGTGCGGGAGGGGGGGGGAGGCTCCTGAACAAACGCGACTGATAGATGATGATAGATACTGTCTCAGGCACACACTACAGCTTGGCAACACTGCTACTGCTCGGACCTTAAGGACTACGTACTTACACGTCAAATATTTTCAGCGGAGGATAAAACAGCTGTAAAACCTAAAAATAACTTTTCTTTTCCGTGGTATGATTTCCGTAGAACTAAACTTGCCCCTACCAATGCAAAGCATTGTGACATTTGAACTGTTGATTTTATTTGAAAATATGAATTAGGACCACACTTATATGGCAAGTGGAATATCAAGGTAGACATTTCCAACAAGTTCTTTCCCTACAGACCTCTCTTCAAACTCAAACTCAAATAATTTATTTTGTATAAGCCCTGCAGGGGCGCTTACAAATAGTCAATTTACATTTTTTTTTAATTCAATTTAACTACTAGTCTACCACTGGATCGGAACGCGGCCTCCACTCAGAAGATCCGGCGAAGAAACTCAGCGGGCTTGTCCTTTTTATTTACTTCTCTTTCTCTTTTTTCTTTCCTTTTTTTTAATCATATTGTGTGGAGACAATGTTTAGGTTACAATTAAATAGTTTATGACCTAGCTCCAGTGTGATGCCTTACGATCGAGATATGATCTGTTATCTGTAAAGAGCGTCTAAAGCAGCACCTTTTCATGAGTATGACTGCTGGAACAGCCATCACTCCCCTCGACCATATTGGAGGGAAGGCAGTGACCCGCGCCAGACAGCCACCGCAAGCAAAGACATTATAGTGAGCATCTTGCATCTTCTGACCTCATTGTTCGTTTAATATCTGCGCATGGGCTACGGGGAATCTTGCCTAGTGCTCTATATAACACTTTTATTTAATCAGGGTACGTAGTCTAGACCTTCCCCGGCACCTACAGCCTGCCGCTATCGCATAAGTGTGGTTCGACCTAAAAAACGCAGACCAAAAAAAACGCAACAACATTTTGTCCTTTGTAATACTCGGACCCAATACCTCATGATCGCCATCCGAACTAGTGCACTCCGTACACCCCAGTACACCAACGACGCAGTACTAGCGATATTTATTATGTGCTTTGATTAATCAATTCAGCTGATTTCGGCTATTCTGTTCTCCTCTTTGTGCGCTCCAGTGACTTTATTCAACTGAAAATGCACAGATGCTAGCGAGGTCTGTGAGGAAAGAACCTGTTGTAACTCTGTACTCTCTGCCTAAGTCGCAAGGGATCTGGCGTCATCTATTTATATCATCACAACGTAGATCCCTTGCCAATTTGACTCAATAGACAGTGTCTTATCTGAAGGGCAAGTCGAGAGTCTCCGTAATGATATAAATATATAAATAAAGAATACACACAAGGAGAGCAACCCCAAAACTCTAGACATATTTACTGCTGACCTACATATCACTAATAACGCATGAGCCAGTTCGATACATATCCAGCGTGTATTGGAAAGAAGTTCGCACAAAAGTGATCGCCGGTCGCGCCGGCCGACACATACGACCCTGTAATGTATTGTGTCTATGAAAAAAATATTGTGTCCAACAGCACTGACGTGTGGTGCTACTGACGGCAAAAAAGATTCCCGGACAATTGGATTGATTTGAAGATTTGCTGTCTATTAAAGCTTGCTATTTTCCTACACTCTTTGACCCATTTTCGTCATATTATACATGCGAAAAAGGAAAATAATCTATCTATCTATCTATATCATCGCGCCAGATCCCCTACGGGGTAAGGGAAATAATAGTTCCGTTAAGCGCCATTGAAAATGTGGTGATTAGGCCACTCAGAAAAAATATCAAAACCTAACGGCGGCGGCCACTATGCGCTCATCAAAATAAAAATCGAGTGTAAAATTACATTTATCTTTACCACTGTACAACGTACTCCTAACGGTTAACTCAAATGAGACAGTAGCACGTAGTACCATTAAAGCTGAAATACCCCATGAATATTAAACAAGTGAATGCATCATCATAAGTTAGTCTTTGACTACCCCAGTCCTCATTTACGTTAAAGAGGATTAGCAGGGTCCTTAACATAGGGCGGAAATAGATCCCGCCTTTAGCCAGTGCAGTGGCTCGAGTTAATTGCACTAGGACTAAGCTGACGTTGAAATAACAAAACATATAGTTTTAATTTACCTCCATTAGAATGCCCCCATTTTATCAGATGTCGCATTACAATAATTAACTTATAACGCACATAAGTTAAAACTCTAATATATTTAAGAGCCATGCATTTTGTAATAATAAAAAATAAGATAATATAATTCAGGCAATTGCAGCAGTTGCCTTAAACCACCAGTAGCTGCTGGTGTCTTAAATAAATTGCTAAGTCACGCATCACGCTCGCACTGAGCCCGTGCCCGACAAAACGGGTTCGCTTTTTAACACTTTTAATGGTGTGAATGGCCCACTATCGCCGGTCGTTAATCCACTACGAATTCGCATTACAGGTAGATTGCGGCCAAAACCCTCCCCCTTGATTTGACAACATCATCGGTATATTTTCAAAATAATTTTGGTATTTTTGAGTGTGATCGAATCAGAAACAAGGAGATCCGCAGGAGGACCACTGTCATAGCACTTAGAATTGCTAACTTTAAGCAGTTAAACTATACCAATCGTCTTGGTGGTCGTTGGCGAGGCTTTAGTCTTGAAATAGACATCTTTCTGCTGAAGAAAGAGAGATAGAGTGTAAGATCGCATTATCATTGTAAGGATATTTTTTGTACTCATGCAACAAATGCTTAAGTGCATAGGCATCGTCAATTTGTCTAAGCGATTACTCGATGGCATAGGTAAGACGCCCAAGATTGATTTAGGATCTTTGAGGTAGGCCATCCTGCGGTAGTCATCGGTTGATAACGATGAAGGGATTTTATTACGCTTACGTAACAATATCCCTTCATCGTTATCATCCTGTCTTTTAGGGCAGGAGGCTTATGTTCTGCAGTGGGTAGGATAAGCTCTGTTAGTATTGCATGCTCTATAAGCATAACACTGAACAATACAAACTACCATCTTTAAGAGTATTTACGTTTCTGAATACTTCGAGAGTTCCTGTTAAGAGTGTTAAATAGTTACGGGCGACGTGTTCCCGCAAGTTACGAGAACAATCCCTCCGGCGCAAGTTGCATACTTGCTAACTACGCTGCTGTTGTTCCTCGGCTAATTCTTGTTGCAGGAGCTGATTACATAACAGCAACATTTTCTATTTGCTTAAGTATAAAACAAGAGAGCATCCAAAGCACTCCGCCCATTTGGTTCCATTGGATGGTCCATTAATAATTTATAGAGCATTTTTACCTCTAACTGAATCCATCATGCGAATCAGTTCGAAATATCCTCGATCCTTAAAAGTGTACTGCGATAAGGATTTTCAAATAAACTTCACGTAGCTGAGTCCCTTCATTTCGGATTACTTATTTGTTAGAATTAAAATAAATCATTATTTTTTTTAAAACCAGTGAGGTTTTAAAGGCGCTAGTATAATATCATCAAGATTAGCTCAAATGGTAAGATTTTTGACACGCTGAACTCGACAAATTTTTGTTAACTCGTAATCCTAGTCTTGATGTTATCGTGATTGTTACGAGAAACCACTTACTGTCGTGACAAATTTTCTCACAGTGCGTTTTTAAGCAGAAATCTATCTTGTTCCGCTACTTTCTATTACTGAGAAACACAAAACTCAGCCATACCAAAAAAAAAACACCGTCACGCCTATATTCCTCAGAGGGGGTGGCAGAGGTGTACGGAGTACACCCACGTTTCGCCGACGACGTTAGGTCCCATGTAATAGGGGGCGAGCCTATTGCCATATATCGGAACTGCCATACCAAAATATAGAAAACATGTTTAAAATTAGAAATTCCTGATTACACAGGAATTTCTAAGTTTAAACATGGCGCTCTCCGTAAAATCAACATTTCGAACGGAAAACCTTCGCCGAGAGCTGAAATTATGCCAATTGTGGAATGGTGGAAACATCTTGTCGTACTTTAATTGAATAAACGTCTTAGTTACACGTGGCTCCGAGACACAACTGTTTTATTCCATTACACGTGGAACTGAAATTCCAGGGGCCGACTGTATTTAGTTTCGTTTTATACGAAGTTGTTATGTTAATAAAACAGTACCTATTCAATCCAATTTTCAAATTCTTCACTCATACATAAAATAGAGCTGGGTTGTTTCTGTCTAAATTTTGGAAATTATACCTACATACATATTTAAAAGCAAGCGGGAATAGGTTATTACTGATTCAACGAGCCACATCTATGGCTCACTTTCCATCAGGTGTGACAGAGATCAATCGCGTACCAATATCATCATGATCAATCAACCTGTATCTACCCCTCGCATAGTGTAGGCTTCTCTTCTATCACTACTTTAACCAGTACAGTAAAAAATATTCGTGTTTTTCCCCCCTTTATTTGTAATCAATTGAATTGTCAATAGAATATTGATTCTATCATCTTTTAGCTATACAAAGGACAGGCCACCTTACTTTAAAAACTTTTTTTTCCATATTCATCCGTACTCGCACTTAACTGTAGGCTGTAAAGTTGAATTTCGCGTGTCTATGTTAATAATTAAGTTGGAATGACAGGAGGAAATTAAATCACTCAGGTTATTAGAAGGAGCAAGCCGTGCCGCGGCATAATATCTTCGTGCCTCGAGTGACGGGGGCGAGCAGCGATTACAGTGTGTTTCCAACCCTTTAAGATGCCATCAGAGGGAGACTCGAAGGGACTTAATTCATTCGGAAAGAGCCGTGTTAGCGGATTATGCGCTCGAACGTAAGCAAGCGAAATGGCGATGTAAAAAATGGTGAACACGTCACTTTCATGTAAAAAAAAAACATTGTCAATGTGTAATCGTCGGCAGAGATGTTGACCGAGGTGTTTTTCTCTCCCCATCATCCCATGATTATGGGTTTCCAAAAAAGAAAAGAAACAAAGGAGTACAACACATTAACGTAGACCTTTTGCCGGTGGGTGCTCATTAGTCGCTTTTTATCAGCCAGGTGAATAAAAAGGACTAAATCTATAGTATATAGCCACATTTTGCGACGATGTTAGGTTCTAACCTAACCTTACCTAACAGGGGCCGAGCCGCTATTATACCAGCCACAGTTATAAAACGCCAGTTTATAAATAAAAGTTTCACCGACCGGACCCGGCTATCATATAACTGTGGCAACACTGGGGCTAACACCTGTTTTTTGATTGTCCCCTTGTTCAAATTTTATTGTTTATATGTAAATTTAATGCCCATATCCTACTTATTTCAAGGGGTAAATTATTGTAATAAGTATCACACTGTATACAGTTTGTGCGTTTTAAGTTGTTTTGTGTAGTTTGTAGTATCAGTGACAGTGAATATTTTACCGGTGTCTTGTTGGAAAAAACACTTTTGTTATCGTTATTGTCGCAGCCTAAGGTGCGACAACAACTGATATCTAATCTAATTGATAGATGATAATAGCCTTATTTATTATTATTAAATAGCAGTTATCGAGGTAAGGTACTTCATACTCTTACTACTAGTTGTTAATTTTAAACATAACCTCAAATCACGTACATAACATATACATTCTTGTATTTATTATTTGGTTTCCCCATTCCTCATTTGTCTATCTTACGGTTACATAGTAGTATCTTATTATTCCTACGTCACAATGCTTACCCGTAAGGCCTTCGCTCGCCAAGAGGAGACCAAACTCAACTTGGCTTTGAGTGAATTGAAGGCAGCAAAGGAGTTGTGTGAGGATTTAAACAGGGAAAGAGATGCCAACGAAAGGGAACTATTACACTTATTAAATTCAAATAAAACACTAAAAACGGAATTGACACGACTACACTCAAATTTATCTAATGCTGTAGATGCTCGGGATAGGCTCCGACTTGTTGTAGATGGATTCAAAGAATCTAGTTTTGAGTATGAGAAAGCTCTCACTCGTATATCAATGTTAGAACACCAACTGCATGGGCCGCACAAATATCTCAGTTTCAAACAGTTAAACTTAATATGACGGCCTCATTGAATCAGTCTTTTTGACGAATTGGTGGTCTGTGCCCCGGGCATGGTCTCTGCTACACCTGATGCAAGTCCCTCTAGCTACTCAGATACATTACACCAGCCCTTATCATCTTACAATGAGGGGACAGTCAGGGGCCGCAGAACCCAGTTAAAATCAATTAAAAAATATGTAAAATTAAATAAATACATTCGGAAAACCCAAAAAATTGTAAAAAGACATAGGTTTTTCATTAAGAATGTTAAATTAAATAGGGAAAGATTGCAGCTCATAGATAAGTAAGACTTCTATGTGTCAAAATGAGAAATTGAAACATTACAGAATAAATTAAAAGTTATAACAAAAAAATATGAAAGCTCTAAAAAATTAATAAAGGAGTATGTATTGGCGATGAATGAGCTGGTTATGGACAGATCTAATAAGATTAACAAGGAAAGCCTAATGAACATCAGTAGCAGGCCATCACTGGGTGATTCATCTTTATGTGCTCCGATGACCAGGCACTCACATGTCAACATAACAAGTAGCCCATCTTCTGCAAATAGTTCCCTCATGACCGCCATAGACCTAGTAACCCCTTTAGTCAAAACCAAACCTTATGTTATTTATGTTATATATAATCATTTATTTCATCTAAAAAAATTAATTCACCGCGTTCATAAACACCTATACCAAAATACTCACCCCAGTTTTGAAACGAGTTTTTGATTGGAGGCGCAGTAAACATAGACCACGGATTGGTTATAATGAAAGCTTAGTGTAGGGCCCCTGTAAAATATAACAAAAGCAAGTGAACAAATTACAAGTCTACGACTGTAGCTTTGCTGGAAGCAAAGACATTTACAATATACATAGACAATATAGCCTTACCCCAAAGCACCCCAGTTTACCCATCCACACGCGGGCTTGCAGTAAGTCTCCGTATTTCTTTATTAACATGGAAACCGAGAGCTATTATTAGCCGTTCAAAAGGCGGCTGTATAATTAAAATGAGTTATAATTAAAGGAATAAGCAGGCTACAGTCGTAGACTTGTAATTCGTTCACTTGCTTTTGTTATATTTTACAGGGGCCTACACTAAGCTTTCATTATAACCAATCCGTGGTCTATGTTTACTGCGCCTCCAATCAAAAACTCGTTTTGCCCAGTTATCGGTGCTTCGATTATATAGTCGGAAAGTAAAAAAAAACCTAAGGAGATACAAAATTCTGCTGTTTTAATGATTAAAGTCCTGAAAAACATTTTTCAAACGAATGAATAATAAAGAATATATAGAATAGATAGATTATATAATTTAATGTACGATTTGGCGCAGTGGTTAAGAGCTTAAGCCGCTCCACCCACTAATCGTTGCGGGTTCGATTTCCGCATCTTTAATCTTTGTGAGACCTACAATTATTTGTTTCGATCTGGGTGTTTGTGTATGTGAATTTTCATATTTGTAAACGCACCCATGACACAGAGCCTAGTGTGGAACTATGTTTTTTTTTTAAAGATAGACAAGTCATAAAAAGTTGAAGTCGGTGCCGGTTGGTGCAGTCGATTACTTGGAACCGACTTCAAATATTTATTTCTTGCTCCTAAAAGTCGGTTTTCCATTTCTTAAAATATTATTTATTTTACAATTACAACTGATATTATTGAAAATGAATTCACTTGAATTCATTTTCAATATTTATATACCTATATTATATTATTCTGCTTACTTCTACAGTGATACTTACATGACCTTACTTTTACTTACAGGATTGATTTTATACCCATAATAGCGGAATCTATACATTTATGATGCTTGCCGTTAGGACTCCCCTGGTGGACTCAACTTTAATCTTCAAAGTCCAAGGTTCAATACCGAATTCATTAAAATGGGCCCCCCTCGAAACTATACTAAACCCAACGCAAAATAAAACGTCAAAATCGGTCCACAACTGACGGAAATATTGATGAACATATATAAAAAAATACATACAGACGAACATAGAACCTGCTCCTTTTTTAAGTCTGTTAAAAAGGGGGTCTAAAAGTTATTAAGTGAGAAAAAAATTTTGTGTATACGATATTCGAATGCCATTGAAATAGCAAAACACGTAATAAATTACTTTCGCACTGATAGAAATTCACTGATAAAAGTGAAAACCTCCTCTTTTTGAAGCTGGTCGAAAATTATAACTCGAGTTCCGGAACTCGTTAAAATCAGAACCCCAGTCGCTTGTCTAACATAAGTCTCCAGAGGAAACAGTATCCGTATCAACTTGCAAGAAAACACATTCTCATAATCGCGGCGGGCTGCCCTACTGCGTCACCGGCTCAGCACAAACTTTGTTTATACTAGGCATGGACAATTAAATTAAATCATATTTTCATTTCAGGGTGATTTCATTCACGTGTGAAATTTCACTGCCAATACAAGAACGACAACACATCAGCACGGCAGATCACTTGCCGGGTAGGCAGAGGAGTACAGCCCATGATTTTCAATTAGCCAAAATATACGTAAGGAATTAATTATGATAAATCTGCTAATCGATATCATCCGAACTCATCAGGTGTGATTTTCAGAATCAGCAAAAGAAGCAGATACAAAAAATAAATACAACCATTTTTCATGATGCTATCTGTGAAATATTACATGCATAGTTCATACCGGGTGGTCGCATTACTTGCCAACTTGTCGCCGCCGCGTGACGTCACGCCTGAAGCGCACACGAAAGATTGAGCAGCCGCTCAAGTTGAGCAAACACTTGAACTCGCAGAGTTGCGCGTTTTAATTGTACTAATTGGTTGAGTTTCCGTTCTCGGAGGCGGTATGAATGAAATTGTTAAGTTTGCGATGTTTTGTGTTTGCCTATCCTTACTTACGGACCGATATGTAAGGAATGTATTATATTTGAGAGAAGAAATGTAGCACGATCACTTACACATATACAAGGTAAGATATGTAAAGGAAAAAAGTGAAAAACTTAGTTCAACCTGCTGACTATTGGCTAGCTTTTAAAATACTGAATAGCCAACAATAGAAGATCTAACTTGTAGTTAGATTCATTGGTTAATATTTTCTTAAGTATTTATACCTAGTCGTGTTCACATTTCCACGGACAAGTTGGCATTTACAGTGTTGTCAGAATTTGACTCTTTTTAATTATCATTATCATGCCTACCACAATTTACTTTCATGTCAATAATAAAAATAAAATAAAAATTAATCTTATACGACTCAAAACTTATTTTTATTTAGTTTTTAATGTTAAACTAGGTGTAAACAAGGCGCTGATAATATTGTATTAACAATTTTTATTACGTAACATTTTCTTAAGTATAATCGGTATCTTCCACCCCTATTTAGGGAATTAAGGCAAGATGGAGTGTTAGTGACAGATAAATAATATTATCTTTTAAGTTGACGACATATAATTAAATATTTTAAGCAACCTAAAACAAAGTAACTTGATTACATTTTTACACTTTTTCTACCTTTTTAAGGCTCAAACAGAGTTCATCGTACACATATTTTGACTTTATTTCAGTTCAAGTACTATTGATTTGACCGTGCTCAGGTTAATCTACACACTTTTCTTTTATCAACACCTAGCATAATCAAGGCTCGAAAATCTCAGCCCACCGAAACTCAAAATCATATAATTTTTTACATGTGAATAACGGAAGCCAATCATTAGCCTCTCGAAAGGCTAAGGTCAGCGCTGGTTAGTTTTATACTCGGCCACTAATAAGGGGTGTTTAACAAATGTCTTAATTTAGATGTTTTACAGCTAAGGTATTACATTTTGTGTGTGTGTGTGTGTCAATGATCTACGCTGTTGGCCGCGGGGCCTATACAGCTTCACCGGACAAGAAAACGCGCGTGCAAGCATATACCGCGGACGGCGGTAGCGGCTGATATGATGGGAGCTAAGGGATTACAGTGAGACGCTGGTATTACTATGCGAGCGCAGTGCTCTTAGCGATCACTAAGGTTAAGCAGCCTTCGGCTCGGTCAGCCCGAGAAGAGTGACCGGTTGTGGCATTTTCATATTCAATCGTCTCCAGGCTTAGTACCATACGTTGAGTACCTAGTTTTTAAACCAAGTTGGGAATTTTATAGGCAGCTTAATAAGTTCCGACAGCAGGTGGCCGCAAACCTGTCACCAATCCGCAATGGGTCCGCGTATTGAAGTATGACCTAATCTCTTTCTCCTCGATGTGTGGGAGGACGTTTTTTATTATTTTATGTTTACACGAAGACCTCGCTTGTCAGCGGGTAAGTAAGCGCAACTGCAGTCGTCCAGGGGTCGTTGTGCGCTGTATACCACATTCCCTAACTTGTTTTCTTCCATGGTAATTCCTTTTATGGCAAAATTCAAAAGCCAACCCAAAGTAAGTCCATACGGCGATTCATAAAGTTCAACTAAATCACCTTCAAGCACCGCCGTCTAGTGACAGCCGCCGTCTAAGTTTTACCCGACACTGTGTTCCTGTAAACAGTTCCTGCCTCCCTCCTCCAGGTCCTTTCGGTCCCGGAGCTCAGAGCTCGCAGGTCGCGCCGCCATTATTCTCCGTAATGACCCGGATTCGGTTACCGGCGCAGCGCCCGCACGCAACAAGAGACGAATTAATAACTGCACACTGCCTTCCCTGCTTCGGCGACGGATGGGTATTCATGCGATTTGAAGGACGTATAATATTGAAGACATATAATCATCCGCGCTGATATATTATTCATATTAAATCATGAACAAATGACACTCAAAATGCGGCTGCATTCGAATATAGTTACGCATTTATAGCTTTTTATTACGGAAGCTTCAGCAAACTGTAGCATTTTAACGCGTCCTTACGTTGGTTATGGTTGAACAGAACTAGTCCCGATAGGACCACAACTACCATACCCCAGCTCGTATTTGACGGCCGGATTTTTGGACCATCACTATTATTTTATGCATATAATGTATTTACTTAATACCAGATCAATTTGGAGCCATGGACCCTCTGCCGACTCTGAAAGAGATCAGGTATGACGATATAGATAAATAAATAGATAAAGTTCATCGTGGTCGTTTATAAAAGGCTAAACCGAGGCGTGTAGGCATGTCCAAGCCCCAATGCGGTGGATTTAACATGGTTTTGAAATTACCCTAGGTTTTTTTCTTCGATTTTCATTACGATAATTATATCATAATAAAACATATTATAATATTTTATTTGGATATAGTACATACCATTTAAGATAAAGTCTACTTTAACTCACTGGCATTTTCTGGACTGTATCTCATTCTACCTCTTTCAGCAATGGCTAAGCACCTTATTTTTGTAAGTTACCACTCTATCTCTCTCCTTTTGTTAAAATGCGAACCCTAAAATCTGCAAATTCCTTCACAGCTCCGGATGAATGTCGAACAAGACACGAACCCGCGACGCCGACCGCAAACTAGAACTGTAACTGTTACAAGGCGCAATAAAAGTAAATCGCGTCGTTACGAGCATTTGGAGTAACATCCAGTTGTATATAACTTTATACCAGGCCTTAATGCGCTATGACCAAAGGCGACGCGTTACCATCATTTAACGATAATGTCACGATTTTATCGTAACGCGCTGCGTTGCGTGTTTAATTGGTCATGGCGAATCAGGACCCTAGTTTTCTGTAGCTTCAGTTTGCTGATAAGTTACATGTACAAAAACTTGTGCGGTCTGGGGACGCCCGCCAGGAACGAAGTTCTAATCAGACAATGTGACTCACTGTTAATAAAATTATTAGTTATTGAAAAACGATTTTATTTAACGGGAGTATAAGAACACATGGCGGACGGCTTGGTTGAGTGGTTAAGAGCTTAGCCCACTAGTTGAGTAGTCGCGGGTTCGATTCGCGTACGGGACAAATCTTTGTGTGACCCACAAATGTTTGTTTCGGCGTGGGTGTTTGTGTATGTAAATTTCGTGTTTGTAAACGCACCCATGACCCAGGAATGGTTACGAGTGCGAGGATGCGTATTTAAAAAAAGAAAGAAAAAATACCATAACAAAACATTTAATTTACGCGTGACGTAAGCAAGTTGGCGGCCAGCGCCTACGATAACATTCGAACTACGCCGGACGGAACCGCATTGTCTCGTAACGTTTTTTCGTTATGTTACGATTTCTACCTGTCAACTTCTACCGCAAGTCGCGTTAAAACATCGTTCCGATAAATATTTAAAGCTTTAAACATAAAAAAAAATTAGGTAAGTACTGTCACACCTACATTCCCCAAGCTGGAGCGGCAGAGGCGGCCTGTGTCTCAGCGACGCGGCAATGTTCGGTCGCAATGTAATACGGGACGATCCTATTGATATTATACTGGATCTTTGATAGAAAAATTATATGTTATCCGATCTAGGATTTGGGGTTCGCCCAGGACCTCGTGATCGCTCCGTGCATTACGCCACTATACTATTGAACTAACCAATAAACAAATATCAGAAGCTTTAAATATCATTTTCGGTTTTCTCTATGGTTTTAGATCTCGAGTGGTTGTAGGTAAAACCAATTTCTGTCAAAACTACACATTGCCAGCACAAAATGAAAACGCAGAAAATTCGGCTCATTCCTTTAACAACTAAGGTGCATAAAAAAATAGCTAGTCTTGTACCTCAGAACTCCTCTTTTTCGTCATGGATTTAAAATATATAGCCGGTACATCCAAGTTTTACGAGCGGTCGTGTCGAGTCCGGTAAGTAAATGCGGCTCCGCGCTA
Organism: Phalera bucephala; assembly: GCA_905147815.2. Taxonomy (NCBI): domain Eukaryota; kingdom Metazoa; phylum Arthropoda; class Insecta; order Lepidoptera; family Notodontidae; genus Phalera; species Phalera bucephala. The sequence goes on from LR990609.1 coordinate 58,726,128, forward strand.
CTGAACTCATCACACTTAAAATAATCACGAAGAAATTCGCCGAATGCTAATTAGGTATGTTCCTTTAAAGTGATGAGTTCATTTGGTCCGTCAGCCCGCCATATCCGGGCAGATCCGGCCGCTTCAGATTAAAATGTAAAAAGCCCTCGCCACCGTTCGGCATAAAGAGATTACGCGCTAACGCCCAATAATAGCAGTCACGTGAAATACCTGCCGGATAACCCCGCCGGCTTCCGGATATTCCGTGCATTCGCATTCGAAATTAACCTTTGTTTTCACGTGGATTTTTGCCCTGAACCGCCACGCCACGGAGCACTCGACACCTAAGTGTTTTTACCTAAAGCTCTAGCAAATTGAGTCTGTTGATGAGTTCTATCGAATTCCACTTGAAATATTATTTGAATATAAAATTGAATATTCCATTTAAATTTCACAGTAAATTAAGTAAGATTTGAAGTTATGGCGTTGAATATTTATACTTGATACGTAGCTAAATCTTCTACTTATTATTATTTTACATAGTGTAACGGAACAAAACGTACGGGCTTCACGCGCTTACTACTTGCACGCGTACAATTGTGGACCAATTCTGGGTTCGCTATTTATTTACATAATCATTTACGCGATAACATTAAATCGCGCAAGTACCTCGAGCCGCAACACCTATGCAAACATTAAAGCTACGTAACTCATTAAGAGAGTGTAACAGTTCCCTATCAATAACACGTAGGAACCCTAATTTAACATTTACAGTCCAAAAAGTGAGATATAAAATTAAAGTAATGTAAAGTTGGAATTTAAGGTCGCAGCAGACGCGCCCGTTTACTCTGGGTTGGATGGGCAGCAGGCGGCGGTACGGAGGTCGCGTAAGGTTTGATTTACACCGAACGGTGCGAGTTGGTGCGGGCCGGAACGCATGTTTCTATCCGGAGGTGCTGCAATCCGCGCACTTGCTCTGCTGTTGGCATGTCCTGACTTTTTTTCAAAAATCACACACATGCAACATACATGGAAATTATTACTGTATCGTGCGTGTGTTCACGAACATGAAATTCGTATATATTTCCGGGTCACAAAGAGTTGTCCCGTGAGGAGATCGCACCTACGACTACTCAAACAAGGTGCGGCGCTGACGGCACTGGTTTCGCGTAGATCAATCCCGGCTGATCCGAGTTCATTAATTTTTTCACGTGTATCACTGTGGAGAGGAAAATGCTCGCTGTTGCTGCGTCATTATAGACTTCTGTAAGAGACAGGACAGGTCAACGAGGGTTTTTGTTACAGTTTGATGAGCTATAATAAAACGCACAAAGTTTTTTTGCTTTCAGGTATACACTAATCAATATAAAGCTTTTTATTTGTTTTTAACGTAGCCCGATACTAGGCATTATTCTTGTGTCGTGGATGTATTTATACTAGGAGGGATCAAAAAGTAGTGAGAATGAGATAGAATATAATGACTATTGATAACTTAATAATTTATTTTTCTACATAGTTTCCGAGTCTCTCTACACACCGAATCCAGCGCTTTTCCAAGGCTTCAATCCCTTTCACAAAAAAAGTTTTGTCTTGGTCCTGCAAAAAGCTCTCCACGGGATCCATCACCTCGTTATCGTCTTCGTACCTGTTTCCCCTTAAGTATTTTTTGAATTGGGGGAACAGATAAAAATCGCTAGCTGCCAGATCTGGTGAATTAGGGGGGTGGTCAACCAATTCGAAGCCAGCTTGCTGAATGGCAGCCATCGCAACTGCCCACCTGTGCGCGGGTGCTTTGTCGTGATGAAACAGCACGCCCCTTCGAAGTTTCTCTCTCCTTTTCTCTTTGATGGCATTCCTCAACTTGGGAATTAAAGCTGCATAATATTGGCCTGTAATAGTGGTTCCACGCTCCAGGTAATCAATCAACAATATTCCTTCTGAGTCCCAAAATATTGAGGCCTTAACCTTGCCAGCCGATGCCACGACACGAAACTTCTTCGGGGTCGGTGATGATGACCGTTTCCATTGCGAAGATTGCTGTTTTGTGTCGCGATCAAAATGATGGACCCATGTTTCGTCCATTGTTACGAAACTTGTCCAACAATATCTTCGAAATGTCAAGTCGATTTTGTTTCTGACTGTCGGTTAACATTCTCGGCACCCATCTTGCGGAGACTTTTCTCATATTCAAAGATTGTTTCAATATGGATTGAATACTTCCATATGAAATGCCCGTTTCTTGACTTAAGTATCGGATGGTAACTCTTCGATCGCTCAATACAATTTTCTCGACTTTCGCAACATTTTCTTGGGTGACTGACGTCGATTGACGGCCGCAACGATGTTCGTCTTCCGTGATCGTTCTCCCTACTCAAAATTGAGAAGCCCACCTTGCGACAGTGGAATACGGCGGAGCAGACTCTCCTAATGTTGCCTCCAAATCGCAATGAATCTCTTGCGTTGTTAACTTTTTTAAACAGAGGTATTTAATAACAGCTCACACTTCGTTTTTCTCCATCTTCGAGAACACGTTCCGACACGAAGCAAACAAATGACTACATTCATAAAAAAAACAAAAGAGAATCAAAGATTTTTTTTATTAATATTACAAATATGTATCTGAGCTATGCCTGTCAGTATTTTTTTTTACCAAGGAGTATGTCGTTCACACTACTTTTTGATCCCACCTCGTAAACATGAAATTTACATATACACCGAAACAAACATTTCTGTGCCACACAAACCTTTGTCCCGTGCGAGTGTCACACCCGCGACTGCTCGATCCAGTGGGCGGATCGACTTAAGCTCTTAAACACTGCACCAAGCCCTATTCAAACATTTTAACCCATAACGATGTGAAAAAATATAGAATAATTTTATGGGAAGTTCATGCAGACTGCACAATGATATGACCATCAAGTTTCCATTTAAGGTTATAAAATACGATCACTACAAATACAAAAGACCTTCGTATATTTATTCTGACTCTGATTCCGGATTTCCCTATCTCTGATCACACTGTCAAGCTATAACTATGAATATATGACCAATATAATAGAAGTACTCGTATCTGCAACGTGAACTTGAAGGTCTATCTTTAACATTTAGCGAAATAAAATATTTCTCAAACTGTATTATTATACTTAAGCATTGTTTGTATAAAATCAAAAGTACGACTAGAACTGTCTGCGTTCAAATACTTGGAATCAGACATTCCGCCTCAAGTTTCGCAGCCGCTTGAAGGATTCAAGTAATACTTTCAGCTTCGCAAAATCCTATTCAGCGCTCAAGTGAAATTATTTGTAATGGAACTTGTAATATTTAAGTTATTGCCTAAGTTTGGTCGGGGCATAGATTTAGATCAAGGTTTTTAACTAAATGTAGCTTAAAGGTTTGGTTCAAAAATTTATTGGTATAAACAAACAATCTTATATGTACATTTCAGTGCGAACATATCAATGCATAATTAAGACCTGGAAGCTTAGTAGATACTCGACTACCTAGGTATTTAAAAACAAACATCCCATTTGGTCTTCATTTTACTTTTTGAGATTGTCCTGGAAAAGACTTAATTTCATAGGTTATAACCATTATCTTTTAATTAATTATTAAGAAACGGACACTATTTAATAAAAAGCGGGGTTAAAAATGGTTACATATAAATAAAATTAGGAATCGCCAAGCTAATATGGATCTTCACCAAAAATATAGTAAATGCCAATAGCCCCAAGCATTTATAATACAGAGTAGAAAATATATAGCTATGTTGTGTTGCAGGTTTAAATACAATATAACCAACGTTGCTCATAATAAGAAACTTTCTCTTAAGTATATATAAGGTAGGTAGGTATGCTGCTCTAAAATTTTAAAACGAAAATCGCATTCTGTATTGTACGATCTTTCCCACAAAAAGAAAATGTTTGAAGTGATTTATTAAATGTTTCACAAGAGCAAAACCTCGGCGAGGAATCTCGTAACATTTGCGCAGCGAAATAAATAAAAGCACAGCGCGACAAGTGCGGCGCGGCGGCGCGGCAGCACGAGTTTATGAAATCTCCCCAAATAGCATTCTATTTCTTCGCCTAAATTATACTTTTTGAAACAAGGCGAGATGTTTAACAACCGAGCGATTGTCTCATTTGTCTCATGCACCGTGTTTTTAATAAAGAGTGTTGTGTGAAAAGTGAGTGTAGGGATTAATCTCTATTTCATCTAATTGAAAGTGTCGAAAGGGGACGACGGTGTGCCTCACTAATTCCGTAGGCTTCTTCTCGGTCGTTTCCTCATAGCTGAAGGTCGTGTCGATATCAGGAGGATGCCATCCCACAGGTCCCAAGTCTCCTCCATTCTTTTCTATTTTGGGCATGTCGTAGAGCGGTGATTAAAAACATTCCTGTCAAATGCCGAATTTGGTGGGACCACCGTGTCGGTGAACGGCCTCGAGGTGTTTTTCCTTCTAATTTGCCTACTATCACGAGCTTTTTGAGGCTACCTTCATCTCGCCTAGCTATGTGGCCAAAGTAGGTTGATATCCGCTTTAGGCATACGGTAGGAAGCCTCGTGTTAATCCTTAGCTACTTAAGGATAGACGCAATGGTACGCTTTGTATCCAGAGAATACGAAACATACGACTTCTTTATAGTCCAGGTCTCTTTTAGTAATAGCGCCCTGAAATAGGCTAAGTAAGCGGGAATTATCGACCACAAGTTACTGGACTTGAATCCTATATCATAGAAAGTACGTATCGTAGGGGATTTTCTATCGAAAATTGCGTGTGGTGGTTGTCATTTTGCGTATTGTACCTACATCATGCAACGGAGGGGAAAATTTAGTAGCTGTCTGATGTCTGATGAGCTTGGTCGGGAATTAATTTACCCCTTATTACATTGGGAACTAACACTGTCGGCGAAATGTGAGTGTACACAGTACACTGTGCCACTCCCGCTTGAGAAATATACCTAGGCGTAATGGACGGACGAACGATGGGAACATATGTTCGGACGGACGACTTGGTCTAGCCCACTGGTTCTAATAGCCACGTATTCTATCCTCGCAGAGAATATATCTTTAATGTGACCCCCAAATATATGTGTATCGATGTATTTATGTATATGTAATTAAATTTTTCTAAACAAACATATGAATAAGAATAAATTTTTGTTTTTCCTTTACTCAAATTTATAGTATTTCCCGAAAAGTGCGAAAATGTCCCCCAATCTGAGGGCACCGCCGCCGTGCCGGAGACATGGCGCGGGTTTACTGTCGCAATAATACATAATGCATTGTGTGCTAGATTCGTCCATTGTACTTCCTGCTTCTTGTGATAATTCATCCTTTATTTGTGGCTACTGGGACACTGGTAGTATTAGGCTATTATTTTTATAGTACACTAGCGGCACAATTTAATAATTGCAAGATTGTAAGTCCCAATAGGTAACCTTTGATAAAAGACTAATAGCATTTTATTGACCATTTTGAATAGCCCGTGTCTTATCCGATGGTCAAATGAAGTCTCAGTGACCGACGAAGGTGTATGAGACTAACTATGAGAATGAAGGAACAGAAAGAGGTATGTAAGGAAAGATCCTCTTGGAAATCTCTAGTCTCTGCTTACATCGTAAGGCATCTTCCGTAACGATACGGTAGTAGTAGTCTGCCACTGGAACAGATCGCCATATCAACAGGTTCACCAATACGTTGACTTTAACGGAAAGAATAGCTTGTTAAGCCGTTGCTTGCAGAACCGCGCGAAACGCGTCCAATCACCGTGACACAGAATCACTAGATTTTTGTGGTCTCAAGGCAGGTATTTTCGAGGATATCTTCATATCGCATTCACTTATTGTTAGAGTTGAATGGAAGTCAGACAAAGTCTTAACTGCCAGAGCTAGTCCATAATTCTGCATACATTAGAAGAGCTGAAATGTATGAAATTTCTTGGACAAAGACGAAGCGAGGTCGAACAAGTTATAAGTCAATTACGTTAGTCGACAGAAAGTCGACGGATGCGAGCGGACTCCGACACCAACAGATTGACGTTAGCGTAATGCTATCTAGTAGATATGCCATCTTTTTCTCACTACAAATGTACTAAATAACGATGAACGTGACAGCATGCTTTCTCGGCAACGTTAGTACACCATCAATTGGTTTGTGCTTAACTCAGTGTCTTTAATCATCCGATACTTACCATTTATATTGTTCTTTTAAGTTTTCTTCATACAACTAAGTAATTTAAGGTTCGATCGCGCGCAGTTAGTTCAAAAGAGTTATAGCATCTTTGTCAATTATATTCAATTTATATAAAATATTTACTATATTTAATTCTAAGCTTTTTCATCAGTAGAACGTGTCTCATTTTCACAAAAGAATGATCTTAATAAACTAAACGGGCTGTGGTATCCACATGCAAGTCCACCATTACTGAACATCTCTGAAGATTTCTTTGTATCATGTCTAACTAGTTCTAGGTAGACATAATAAAAAGACAAAAATCATGTTGGATTAGTGTAGTGATGCATAATGCGACTGGCGATTATGGGTTTCAGGTTTAGAATCCTAGAGCTGACAATGAAATTATTCCATTAAAAACAAATCACGGTTTCTGTCCCAGTATGGGATCGCTCCCTATTTTATTGGGACCTATCATTCACGGCTAAAAGTGAACCACATCTTCCACCTCATTCCTCCCCTACCTTTATGTTGTATTTTATGTTTTACCGTATCCATATATAGTGAACTTCAAGTATACAATTGCATAATAATTCGACTGGTTACGTACGACTCCAGTCGAATTACCATCCTTTCACCTCCATAAATACAAAAAGTTCCACAGAAGAGGTATCACACCTTCATTCACAAACTGCCACCATTTTTAAACAAAATGAACATGTCTGCATCCGACGGAATCATAACTCAATATATCGCTATTGTCTCCGCAGCCGGCCCCCTCCGGCCGCTATCGTAATAGGATCGACGGGACTTGACCGAAAACTGCGCTCGCTACATTTGCTCTAACATTACCAACTTTTTACAAAGAAAAATTTTCCAAAACCACCCTTAAAGTTTTATCCTTAAGGTTAGTAGTAACTGCAAGGTTATGTTGGTCAAGATGAAGTGTCGTTTTCATCATTTTCATGTGGCATTACCCGGTATATTGTGGCGCGTCATTCGAATCCTCTCTGACGTGAAAATGTTTTTTTTCCCCTATCCCCCAATGTTCTAGGGGGATTAGGGTTAAGGAGGCGTACGTAATGCTTTGGTTCATGAATTTAGGTGGTAGAGCTTGTAAATTTTCAAAAGACTAATTTTGGACTTCGTGATCGGATTTTATTAGGTTCTTGAGTGAGATGAAGGCAACAGAAATTGCTTTCTTTGTATGGGTCAACATAAGTTTATTGATTTTTTTTTCATGAATCAAGAGTAAAGAAAATAGGAAACAAATGTTCACCTAAAACGCCATTTATATAATGAAAAGCAAAGAAAGCAAAAAACTCCAAGTCCTTTAGCCTATATTGCTTTTAGTTTATTAACTCTTGACAGAAGATTTTAATTTTTTAAGGGTTTTTTTTATTATTAGAAACGATATCTTAGGAAATATCTAGAAAAAATCCAATTAATTATATCCTCACAAATTTAATATTGAACTAATGGCACACTTGAGATTGATTTTAATACGAGTTTTTGTTTTAATTTTATACTTATAAACACCGTCACGCCTATATTCCCCAGTGGGGGTGGCAGAGGTGTACTAAGTACACCCACGTTTCGCCGACGATGGTAGGTCCCATGTAATAGGGGGCGAGCCTATTGCCATACTTATATTAGGTTATTTTAAACAAATCCAAACAAAAACTCAAGCGATATGAAAATAAAATTACACAGCAGGGACACCAATCACTGTTCAGAACGAAGCGTCCATAAAACTGCTCGATGCAGCTCATTTCATTAAAACTTGTCAAAACAAGCGAGCAGATCCAATACCTGTGTAATCCGCAGCCAAATTGCAAAATCGAGTATTGTACTTTACATTATCCCCGGCGCTGTCCGTCCCTCCCCTCCCATCGCCATTCCAAGTGACATTTTATTTCGGTAATCTACTTGGCGAAGCTTAGTTTGAGAGATGTAAGCAGTGCAGGATAGAATTAAATAAATGTATATTAGCTTCGATGCTTGCTTTTTTGTTGTTAGAGTACTTTGTAGAGCGCGGCGAACCCGTGCGACTATGTCCACATTTCGGCAATTTAATTTGAAATTGGATATACATGGGTAATAAGACTTAGAATTCTAAAAACTTACTTCTTCTTTCATAAATAAAGGCGAATACATCCGATGAGATAATAGATAAATGGCTTTACTGAAAAAAAAAAACATTCTATTACCTGGGCCACAATACAGATGTGAGTATGATATTGTATTTTAATTAACAATATTTTATGGCGTTAGTTACGTCGTAAAATATTGTTAATTAAAATATAAAGACAAACATTTTGTATCGAATAGGTTGGCAGTAAATATATCAACAAGATTAAATACCATCAAAATATAAACACCACTCGTGTATCTCATCTAGACTAGTATCTTTGTTAAACTAAAATAGATACACTGTAATACGCACATAAACTATTTAATATTGAAGCAATGCGATGAAATTTTGAACGCGTTTGAGAATTAAATCAGATTAATTTTGAGCACAAAACATGTTTTGTTCCTAAGTGCTGTATTATGCTCTACGTCCTATGCACTGCGGCGCGTTGGGCTGCGTCCTCATTGTCGTTGGTGTCATATTGTGGAGTCGCCGAAAATCACGTGATACTATTATATATTTTATGTGGCACCATTCGTACTAACTGTTACTTTTCTGTTTTGTTTCAATCATTGCTAAATTCTCGCTTGCTTGTAGGTTTTGGTTGTCATCAAATTTGTATGATTCTTTTTCCTGAATTGGAACTGGAAATTCGCTACTAACACAATAAAGGTTTTGCCACATAGCCGACGCTGCGTGACGGGAGCGCGACGGTAGCGCGGCTTGGGGAGTTGTAATGTACTTAAATGTACGGGAGACGCCACACAGCGCAGCCCCGCTCGGCGTCACGGCAAACGACACGACAGAACCTAGCCGAGCGCTTCCGTCGCGCTCCCGTCGCGCTTCAACCGACCAAACCTTAACCCTTCCACAGTATTTAGTTGACAAGTCCGGTATATTTATATTTTAAAACACAATTTTCTATAAGCGAGTATTCCGATTTTTTGTTTAACCATAATATGTTCACTAAACGTCTCTAAAAATCAACGATAATTACTAGACATCCCAAACTACTTACATTTTCCAAAATATTTCGTACGTGGAAATTAAACGCGCAGCCAATTGATTCACTGAGCCATATTGTCTACGCTAGGAACTTTGGAATATTAACCCTTAAAATAATAGTTAAAGTTATATCTTTTGTGTGTGTGTGAATAATCTACGCTGTTGCCGGTGGGGCTTTTACAGCTTCACCAGATAAGAGGGCGAGCGTGCAACTACTACGCTCACACTCAAAGTTATATCTTCACATGCCATCGATAACGACACGCATCAGGCAATGGTTGCTTCGGGCAAATACTAATGAGTGCCTCGTTAGTCTAGTGGCGAATAATACGCTTTGCGATCACGAGCTCCTGAGTTCAGTCCTAGGTCGGACAAATGTCGTATTTCTGTTAAAAAATTTTCAGCATCAGTCTCGAGTGACCGGTATATGGAAATAGGTTTGCCCCCCATTGGTGACGGTGTTTTTTTAATTATAATTTCTGTGGGTTGGGTACAATGTTGAGCACACAGGCTTAGTGCAGGCCCCGGTGGCCGCGTCAAAATAATTTCGTTAGTAAAATGGAAAACCGAATTACGTCGAGCTAATTTCCCGTAGATCTCATTACTAAGTTAGGATTAATGGGAATTGCGCGGGCGCGGTGCTAATTGGTTTACAGTGTTTGTCTGTGCTGCAACTGTCATAACCGTGGGTCCATATTCGATGCCTTGATTTAGGATTAGCAAGATATCCACTTGGAGAGGCCAGTGATTGGCAGAACACAAATATTTCTGATCTCGTCGGTTTAGTGGAACATAGGTTCGCTAGCAGTTCCTGTGTTCGAATCCTTAGTCGAACAATATCGTGTTTTCCCATCGAAAGTTTTTTAGTAACATAGCTCACTCTTGATTATTTTGGGTCCTAACAGCGTCGACTACATGTGGTCGTACACGTATATACGCTCGCTCGCTTCGCTTGGGGTGTATACACATTTTTGCCGGATCTTCTCAGTATAGATTTAGCGTGAAGTTATACTACATAGTCAAACTTAAGCCACTTTAGTTTTATTGAAGCCGATCGCTATAACAATAGTAAAATAAGTGGACGCATTATGTCTGCGCCAATTTCGACGCCTAGTTTGGCAACAACACCGAACCGCCCCGCTTATTCGCTATGACTGAGCACGACGCGTTACGATATCTTCGTTAAATGAGCATGTCATGGTATACTATATGCCACTGGAGTGACCTTAAAAAGCTTATTTCACAAACTAATTGTAACGCGACGCGTTGCGTGTTTCATTGGTCATAGCGAATAGGGCCCAGACCTGTTAGTAAATACTTTAATTTTGGGTGCTGCGGACACATATGGAAGCCATGTGCAGTTCTCGGCGGTGTGACGGTGCAGCGCCAGCATGGTAGCGGTGCAGTGGCAGGCCGCGAACCGAGTCGACGATATTCACTGCAAAATACTTGGGAATGCAACGATTGTAGGTGGAAAATAAATAAAAAATTTCAGGGTGTCTACAGTGCGACCAAAAGAGTAGAAAATAAATGAGGGCGCACTATCGCTCAGCGGGACACACCGATTTCTTCGACTAAAATGTTTTAATGTTTGAATGTTACGAGTGAACTTAGAACTTCTTTAGGCAACCTCAAAAGATGAAATCATAGGCTATTAATGTACTTATATAAATAATACAAATATACTTTTTCATTACCACTATCAAGAAGTATATATTCTTACCTTTAAATCAATACTATTCTTATTTAAAACGACCTCTGCATATAGGAGAAATCGCAAAATTAAAAATATTACCGTTTAATATTATCAAAAAAAATAATAATGCTTTAAAAGCCTTTTTTATACCCGACCGCAACTCTATATTCCTATTGTCAAGTATACTAAGAACTGTTCTTAAAATGCATAAATCCGTTCTAAACTCACCAACTTACCAAACCCTAACACTAAAACGAGTTTATCACATTCCAGTCCCAACCGTCAAAACATCTTTTGCTAGGCGTTTCAGTAAATTTATTGGACCCTATATATACAATAAAATTTCTAGAAAATATAAACTTAAAAATAATTCAACACTAGAAGCAAAGCATTAAATGTTTACTCTATTAATTACCCCAACTTACACAGAAACAGAACAAATTTTAAAAATTATCCAAAATTTAATATTTACATTTTTAACATTAATATATGTTGTTATCTACGTATATATTTTATTTAGTTAATTATATTTATTTTGATTTAATTTGTTTATTGTTTCTTCTCCCTATAATTTTTTACTAATCTTTATAAATGTATAGCTTCATAATGTTATCTTATTGTGTCAACTGTAATTGTAATGTTAAGTATCTGTAACTTGATCCCCACGACACAGGCTAAGCCTAGTGTGGGGGTCCATGGTTTTTTTTGGTTTTTTTTTTTTTAAACGTAGCCCCACACTAGGATTTATTCCTGTGTCGTGGGTGCGTTTACAAACATGAAAATTCACAAACAAATACCCAGACCGGAACAAATAATTGTGGATCACACAAAGATTTGTCCCGGTTTATTGTTTCTCTGTGTATTACGTTTTTATATTTAATAAAGATTATTATAAATATCCGACTTTCATTTCTTTAGATTGATTTATGAAACATCGAAATCTTCTAAATTCTTCCTCAGAAAAACTTTCCGATATTGGCCAGGCGTGCCAATTTTCCTTTTATTTTAATGCCCTCTAAAACAATTCCTCTAACAATGTTTTCCGATTTACCTAAAACAAAACAATAATGATACTGGGAATTTTTCGATAGAAAAACTACATTGGTCCGACCCAGGATTTGAACCCAGCATTTCGTGATCGCAAAGCGAATTATTCGCGACTAGACCAACGAAGCAGTCAAATAATTAATTTAATATTCAAACAAAAGTAAAAATTCTTAATGTATCAAGATTAGTAAAGTAATTGCCATGCGCTATTGTAATTTAAGACCTTTTATTTTAACCTCAAACAATTATATAAATTCTCTCAAAATATGTTAGAATGTATTGTACAATTAGCTTTTCATAGGCAGATATATGACACAAATTGGTTATAATATAAAACATGCACATACCTGTTAAATCCCCTATTCTTCTGTAAACGTCTTTTGTACGTCTTGTAGGTTTGACAAAATTTTGGCGGCTTATAACTCCGCCAAACATCGCAAAAGACATTGCGAATTTTATTGTATTGTTCATTCTGAACACGATATTTCACAAATTTGCTTTGTATGGAAAGTTACTTGAATAATTCTCATGAAAACGGGACCTCGGAGCGATATGTTTATAATTTAATCGAAGCTTTCACTGCCTCGTTGGTCTGGTGGCAAAGCGCATCGCTTTGCGATCACGAGGTCCTGGGTTCAAATCCTAGGTCGGACAAATGTAGTTTTTCTAACGAAAAATTCCCAGTATGAGTCCGGAGTCTGGAATTGTGCCCGGTATATGGCAATAGGCTCGCCCCCTATTACATGGGACCTAACATCGTCGGCGAAACGTGGGTGTACTCAGTACACCTCTGCCACCCCCTCTGGGGAATATAGGCGTGACGGTGACGGTGTGCTTTCAGTGCCAGGTAGCGGAGAAAAGTTAGTTCGGAGTTAATTAATTTTCTACTCTTTTGGTCGCACTGTAGATTATTAGAGTTGTCTTTTGAGCATGAGCGGTATATGGTAATCGTAAAATAATATTAGCTTTTAACCCAGTACCCCAAAAGGAGGATCTTTAAATTCTTGAGTTTTTGTAAAACACTTATTTTATTTCCTTTATTATTGTTGACCTTAGTTTGTACCGTCGCTATGCTAACTAAATATAATTAGTGTGTTTTTCAATATAAGACGAGAAAACAAGTACAAGAGACATGGCACATAGACGTTAGTGTACGTGTTATGTTCCTGATAAATCATGGTAACACAAATTTCAAGCAAACTCAAACATACTCAACCGTCACAAGAAAAAAAAATCTGTAGGTAATCTAAACGTTGAAGGGTTACAAATTCAAATGAGCCGTAATCCCGCAGAGCCAAATGAGTTATTTGGGTCGCGCGCGGAGCTTTTTGCCGGCGGCGCTGTCCGGGGTTCGCGTCTCGAACGAGCCCTATTACGCCGCTGTTCGGCGTTATGATAATTGCAGGGTTAAATGTTGAGCATGCTGCCTACACCTGTTTTAGCAGTATAAATTTCTTGTTTCGTTTTTGGTTTGGGACGTGATGTGTGATATGAAGTCCCGTGTGGTTGCCGGTATAGGGTTTGTAACCTTCGAATTAATTTAGCCTACTCGTACAACAATTAGTGGTGGACCAATGACACAGGACTAATTACTAGTTTAATGCATAACACACGAAAAATATTATCTTCTTTCTTTAAAAAAAGGAAGAAGATAATATTTTTTTAATGGATTTAGGTACCGGGGAGACCTATACTATCTTGCCATTACCAAATAGACCGAGTCTTACCTGAAGGGCAACTCAAGGGTCTCCGTAACCGGCGAGAGTGTATGAGTTGTACCATGAGAGTGGAAGAAGCCAGAGAGGTATGTAAGGAAAGAACCCGTTGGAACTCTGTACTCTCTGTGTGATGATATACATTAAAAGAAAAAATAAAACGGAGCCACACGCTTATTTTTAAAGAAAGAAAATAATATTACTACCAGTATTTGCTTGTATTGCATTGCATAAATTTTCATGCATATATTTAAAATAACTTTTAAGTAGGTATAAAAATGATTTAAATTTAAACATAATAAGTAAATAGCCCATAAAAACAAGAGTTGTTTTTGTATGAGCAGACACGAACTCTTAATATTAAAATATTGCAGTAAATAAAACCCTAATGCAGCGCAATCAATCAGCCGCCCAGACATCCAGATGGACTGTCCAGACGCCGCGATTGGAAAACAATCCAATTTGCGTCTGGATAAACATTCAACATCTACTACAAATAATAAAATTTCGATGCATCGCCAGTAATAACGAGAATTTACTCCGAGAGAAATTAATTTGTTACTCTTATTTACAAAAGTAATATACGAAATAATAAATACTCCCTTTAGAGCCTGTTTCACCATTGTCGGGCAAGTGCTGGCTAGTTACTTTTTAAATAGCGTTACTCGGCAATTAAAACTTGTTAGTTTTTTAACTTATCGGATAGGGCACTCAGAGATGATGAAATTCGTACATAGACTTGCTATATTAATTTTCGATTAGACTACTTCAGACTTTACTCGACGGTTATAAAAGAGTCCCTTAGTGTTATATCAAAAGTTTTTTATTCATGTAGACCAAAAAGATTATGAATAGTCGCAAAGAGATGAGAGAGAGGTTACTCTTTTTAAAAATGAGAGTATACATTATATTCATGGGGTATGGGAGAACAGAGTACAACGAGCTTAATTAAAGGTGTGCTAAAGTATATATTAAACATAAGTGTACTTAGATTCATGGTATCAGTCAGTGCCTACATAGCCCTCTCACTTACAAAATAGGGACTTAGGGAGGTATATAATAAAAAGTCTAATAATAATAGTAAGAGGAAAAAAGGGTTACTATAAAATATGTAAAGAGTGGGTACAAAATAATTGGCTACAGCTCTAGTGTGATGCCGAACGAGACAAAATTTAACATTACCACGGTTCATGTTTAGTCAGTCAAAGAATAGAGGACGGACCAGTCCCCACCAGCAGCACCTGTCAACAAGTATGACTTGAGAAGCATGCATAACTCTCCTCGTATTTTTATATTATTATATTAACCAATAGTAACATACTGTTTAATATCTAGGCCCGAATTCGTTATAGCATGGCTACGCCCAATTAAACACGTAACGCGGCGCGTAACGTTATCTTCGTAAAATGATCGTTTAATGGTAGTCCAGTGGCAAAATATCAATCCGATCACATCACAAATAAATCTTTAAGCGCCGCGTTAAAATCTTTTAGCGAATAAAAGCCCGGCTTGCACAGACTATAGTTTCTAAAACATCCCGTATACAAACATGTTGCTAAAATTGCATCAGTACGATCAAATTAAATCCTTTTATACATTACAATTGACAATGGGAGTTAAAGAAAACTCTCCGCGACAATCGGCGGCGAGTCAACAGCGTGAGATATCCGCCACTCCGGGCGAGGGCGCCACTCGCTAAGGATGTGTACTGCCACCGAGATAGTTGGGAATCGACTACACTCTAAAAAGCGTATATTAATTTTCCTATTATCAGTTCCTAAACTAAGTTTTCGTTTGCATGGCATAAACCAGCAGTTAAAATTTTTAAATTATAAAATAGTTCATATTATTTGATTACTTAGTAGATTTATCGATTATAAATATATTATTCGCCCGTCTCACAATAGCCTACTCTGACACCCGTATCTATCAGTCGAAATCCCATTCTATAGTCAAGTAATAGCGTTTACTAACTCGAGCAAAAGCAAGTATGACTCGGTACTTGAAAATCTGTTGGAACTGGCAATATCACGGCTGACGTTTTGTTTATTAATAAAAAAAGTAGAAATTCTGCACAGGTACTACAAATTTATGCACCGTTACAAGTTATGCTCAATGCTTAATTAAAGTTAATGGTGATTTTACATGGCTGAAAAAACTTAAACTTTCACATTTCTTACTTTTCACACTCTCTCAACTATAGAATGAAAATGTACTATGTACTTTTACCCTAAGCATTTACTCGAGTAAAAGTATTTCTTAGACATATTTATAGATACGGGTGTTAGTCAACGCGAATAGGTAAGAAAATAAATGTCTCTTTTTACAGGAAGGGTCATTAAGAAATCAATGGCGTTCACACCAGGTGCACGCTTTTCCTTTTACAGAGACTGGACTACCTCCCCCCGCACCATCACTTAATCGATATCATTAAGTGGAATCGGTCATTAAATAAAAGAACTTTAGGACTGCCATGAAAATTGACTTTATCGGGCCACGTGGAAAGTTAGGGAATCGTTAAGGGCAATTAAACTGCTGTTACATTAGTCGTTCATCCTTTTAGATACATTTTAACTTAATTGTATGTTTTCTGCTACTTGATTTAGTCTTAAATTTTATTCAGTCGATACAGTTACTTTTTTTGTTCAAAGTTTATGATAAAAATTTGATGATCTTTTTTCACAATATCTTTTGTTTGCATTAACCCTGTAGTACTTTAGTGTAATGGACCACGTTAGAGTCATTCGCTATAGTAAAATAGAATATATATCCTCTCGCAAATGTAGATAAAAAGAACACTTTTAAAACCATTCGGACGTGTCCCAAAGTTTAAATTTTAAGCTTTGCAGCACGCTAATAAACATCACCTTTTTAAATCCTTATGGTCGGTTTAAAAAATACTTAAGCAACGTACTATCTACATGAAAATTTAACAGTTCGCTACTAAATCTTGTACTGGTATCTGCTCTTCAATCGACTAATTTTCCTTGGTACCTATTTTCCCAGCTCTACGCGCTCCGTCTTTCTGCGGAGGTCAGGTGGAGCTGTAAATCAGCGTGGGCGCCGTTGAAACCAATCCCGTTCGATTAGCACCTCCCCCCACCGCTTGCCGGTGCACAGGCTGCCCCCTCCCCCGCCCCTCCGTCGCCCGCGCCGGTGTTGACTCGCCGGTGAATTAATGTTTTGTTCCCGCAGTACGTGCCGCTAAGATGTTTGCCGCCGGCACTATTGGATTTGTATCTAACTCCGGTTGTTTTATTTGGAAGCTGAGGAATTGTTCAATGAGATTCTGTGAGATGCACTATTGTGAGAGTGTATTCTTGAGAATAGCAATGGGATTAAATAGTAAACCTTTTATCGAGCTAGACATTACGTGATATAGCTGTAGTTTTCGTAACTGGCGACAGTGTAGGAGATGACATAGGAGAGTGGAGGAGACGAGATAGATTTGTTGGATAGAAGTTTGTATTACCTATCTGGTTATTCTACAAGAGATCTACTACATAATATATGCAGATGCAGCTTGGCTTGTCGACTGCTCTACACTGATGGAAATTCATGTCAGATTGGAATTAATAAATTGTTTTCTTTCGATTGGTTACTTTATTCCTTCTGAAAAGCCTCCAATTTAATTTAACGTCTGCACTTAGTAAGCTAAACCGATAATCCGTTTACACTGTGACATCACAAAATTGGTTTTCGGTCATTGGCCTTCAGTCAACGCCGGTTCATGCAATACTGGGCTATCAGCAATACCCTAAAGGACCGGTAACAAGTAAATAAAAACGCATTAATAATTCTATATCCGTGCCAATGTAGCAACCGAAAATCCGCAGGTACATAATAATGCCTGGGGCATTGGCGATGCGCGGGACGTCGCGCCTTTTGTTTTTATCGGCGTCGCCGTAACGCTCATTTATGGCCGGCGTCGCAGCAGGTACGGCGTCGCGGAGGCGTCGCGGCGCGCGCGACGCGACTCGATCCGTTTGTTATCACGTCCCTCTTTAAGAGCTCCATAACGATGATACTAATATTTTTACGTGCGCCTTTGTTGATATTTTTGGAGATTGTGGATAGTTGGAGAATTTATATTTATTCGGGTGAAAATCAGGCTAGTTGACCAATATACTTTACTAAATATGTAATGCAATGTATTAATTGTGTAATACGATGTATTGATAGCAATCCTGATAGCATTATCAGGATTGCTATGTCAGAAGGGATGGTCGCAAATGTTCACTATTAATAATAATAACATTGTAACCAACATGTCGGATTACAATCGCCAGCATCCGGGAACACTTACAGTTTGAGTTTTGAGTTAATTGGTTGGTCAAGGGCCAGTTTCTGATTTGAACACTTTAATAAACCGAGTCTTATCTGATGGAAAAGTCAAGAGTCTCCGTAACCGGCGAGCGTGTATGAGACGAACTATGAGAGTCGAGGAAGCCAGAGAGGTATGTAAGGAAAGAACCTGTTGGAACTCTGTACTCTCTGCCTACCCCGCAAGGGATCTGGCGTGAGGTTATAGATAGAGATAGAACACTTTAAGAATCGGAATTAATATCAATAATATTAATAATAATTTCCTGTTGAAACTCTATAGGTACTTTTGTACTACTCTTTGCAGGCATAAGGCTCTTTGCGTAATGATATAAAATAATTTGCTGCTTTGTGGATCCAATCTGATCACCGTCTTTGGGGTTCTGGTTTGGTCATGCTCACTATAATGTCTTTGCTTGCGGTGGCTGTCTGGCGCGGGTCACTCCCTTCCCTCCAATATAGTCGAGGGGCGTGATGGCTGCTCCAGTAGTCATACTCGTGAACGGGTGCTGCTTGTGGGGACTGGTCCATCTGGAATCCTTTAGACACTCTTTATAAATAACTTTATTAGTCTTATATCTCGGTCGTACGGCATCACACTGGAGCTAGATCGTAAACTAATTGTAACCTTAACATTGTATCCACACAATACGATAAAAAAAATTGAAATAAAAAAGATAAAGAGAAATAAAAAAAGACAAGCCCGCTGAGTTTCTTCGCCGGATCTTCTCAGTGGAGGCCGCGTTCCGATCCGGTAGTAGAATTGTAGATAAATTACATATTAAAAAAAAGTAAATTGTAAGTAGTAATAAATTATATGAGCTTGAGTTTGAAAAAAAATCCTGTTTTGAATATCTTTAACCATCATTTCACGAATAAGTCTAAAGAGTCAGTGAGTATTCAGTCAATATAAAAAGCGGGTTCTGTTTTTTAAACTAAAATACTCTGTTAGTGACATGTACTTAATCGTTAGGACATTAACTCATTAGTGCGCGTTACACACTGCCGCGTGTAAACGCACGCAGCGGACACCGCGCGCCGCGTGTCGGTCGCCAACGTCCCTCATCGACCAGCAACTGAGTCGACGTCAACGCACTATTAAATGACGCGTCGCATTGCACCGGACCGCACCGCACAGCATCGCACCGCACCGGACCGTATCAAACCGCACCGCACCGGACACCGTCGACCGCGCCGCATCCCTTTTGTAATTTGGTTTTACATCATTAAAATTATGCATAAATACAATATATTGAAGCGTCGAATCAAATGTAACACGAATCATAAATGCTGCGGAAGTTGACGCAACGCCTTACATAAACCCACTGTTAAAAAAAAACGCAGAGCTCACTATAGCAATACACAGTGAGGGATATAGTAATTAATTAATAAAATTGGAGGTGGTTCACTGGCATGGCACCGTATGTATTTAAAATGTGTGTATTTTGGTTACACCGAAATCAAATATTTGATTGAATGCGAGCATTAACAATATCAGGCCAAATTGATCACCCAACACAGTTCAACACTTCCGCCATAGAAACGAACTCGTCACTCAACGACTTAAATAAAATATCGTTAGATTAAAACCATTATACTTTGTTATAGAATTAACTTGTGCTGCAGAAGCAGCTACACAGAAGTGTAGCGTTTCTACTGTGTATCAATATTCAGAAATACTACTTTACATTTATTACCACAAAATCATCAATCATAGTTGTAATCGAAGAATTCAATTTAATTCGAAATTGGTATTACGGCACATAACCGTAAACAATTAACTACCGGAATATAATATCATTATAATTTGTTTAGATTGTTCTAATACATACCATCAATTTGATCAGTCAGCACATCGCGTTTGATCATCTCTTTGAACAGACACTGCGTCGTCCACTGAACATCGACTCGTAAATAGCGTATAAGATAGGTGGAATCAAACACATTAGCGCACGTCGGGATTTCATTGAGCAGGGCGTGAATGGATGCAAATTGGCGAGAGGTAATGGCCGCGTCGCATCGCACCGCACCGCACCGCATCGCACAATTAATGAACCAATGCAATCGCATGGACAACGACATGTCATCAAACGGATATTTTATTTTCTGTTTAGTGACGCGGGTCAGGGTTTTAGTAACGATGCACCGACTGTATTGATTTTCCTTCGCGTTTTCACGTATTTAATCTGCATTACACCGAATGTAAATTTTACAAATAGATCGTGTACAGATTACAATAATAGGCAGCGCTGTCTTTCGTTTGGATTACTAGTAAACTGTGGAAATAAAGTTGAAGGAAACTACGTACCTATCCTCTAAATTTCTTATTCTTGCAAACAAGGAATGTTAGTATTAACGATTCAGAGTTAGAGCGTTTTTGTATTTGAACAACCTTCGTTGCGTTCTTATGCTGAAAACATAACATGAAATAAGACAATATAAGGAAAATTAGCACAGTTGTTTTTTTCTTGTTTTTTTTTTTTTATTTATGTAAATGTAGCCCGTGTGGGGCTACATTGGGCTAGGATTTATTTCTGTGTCGTGCGTGCGTTTACAGATATGAAAATTCTATATATGTATGTATATTATAGTCACTGTTGGTACTCTGGATACTCTGCTATACAGCTAGGAATCGGGTCAGCTAATTTTAGCTATCTTAGCTCTTTGATCGGTTTTGATTCCAAGAAATGTAAACGTCTTTTGATTGAATTATTTACATACATTTGGAAATCCTTCAACTTAGTTTAACGACTGCACTTGTATATCCTCAAAGTAATCCTTCGAAAATAAGAAGGTAAAAAACGTATTTTAAGTACGAATACATGGTATAGGAAGAGGTACCCTGGCAATAAGGGCCGCGTGACCGCTCGGGAAAACGCAATTATTCGTTCTTAATGTAATCGTAAGCGAAGGAACAATTAAACGGGTCATCAATATCTCTTAATAGCTTAATACCAGTTGTAATGTGCGTGTAATACACGCGTTATTGTTTGTACTCGCAGTAGCTGCGCCGCGCGGAACGGTGCGGACGGTGTGGCGCGGTGCGAGACGCGATGTGCAGCGGTGCAACACCGTGCGAACCAGTGCAATGCGGTGCGAGACGTGATGTGCAGCGGTGCAACGCCGTGCGAACCAGTGCAATGCGGTGCGAGACGCGATGTGCAGCGGTGCAACGCCGTGCGAACCAGTGCAATGCGGTGCGAGACGCGATGTGCAGCGGTGCAACGCCGTGCGAACCAGTGCAATGCGGTGCGAGTCGCGATGTGCAGCGGTGCAACGCCGTGCGAACCATTGCAATGCGGTGCGAGACGGACATTGTGGTGGATTTTCCTTTATTATAATTAATGCTATATCAACTCTCGACAAATTAAAAAAAATACATGAAGTAGATAAAAAATAACGGAAATCTTGTATATTTTTAAGTTGCGGATAGACTATTCTATCCGCAACTTAAAAATATACAAAGTCTAAAGGTTTCGTATATTTTTAGGTAGCGCAGTAACCTTGATAAATTGATAATATGTAGATTTTCGTGCGACTACGAGGCCACTTTATTATCAAAACAGTAAAAATACACACTCACTCGTATTTTTCTCTTTTTTAAATTTGATTTCAGTTATGTGTCGTGAGTATATGTATCATCATACACAGTTGAAATTTAAGGGTATTTGTTTCTTACTGTATGGGTGTATTTGTGATCTACTTCTATTAAAAAAACCTAGTTCCATACGAGAAGTCTTTCCTGTACATCGTAAGTGCGATTACACACACGAAATTCACAGACCCAAACACCCAGACTGCAACAAACATTTGCGTCACACAAGGAATTTTGTGAAACGCACCCACACATGACAAATAAATTCTAGGCCATTAATATGCTGAAAGCATTATTAAAAATCATACTTACTCTATATTTACTTATCAACTATCTAGTTTTCTTTTAAACAACAAATTCGTTGTTAGATCTTGAGCAATTTGCACGTCCGGTATAACTTAGCTAATTTTGGAAGACAGAGATTCAACTACATTTGCCGCCATAATCCAAAACTGTCGCGAGAGAGATCGAAGTGCTAAGCTCCTTGTCCCCTTGACGACCAATTCGATGGCACTTTGCAATAACCTATCATTCTTTACACCTATACTCCAGCAGAGCGAACTTAGTGTCTATTGAATTAAAGTTTAATTTAGCTTCTATGATTGGGTGCGGTTAACAGTGTATTGCGTATCGATATACAGAGTTACGACTCAGTGGGATCCGCAGCAATCTTATTTTTTACAGAAACTTGAAGTCGTTGTGCGCGATTGGTGGAATTAAGTCGCGCTGCTCCGCGCCAAGTGTGATGGAAATTTTATCAGCGCATCTTCGGATCTCCGGAACAATGCTCTGATCTAAGCTCCGGCTCGTTAGACGGATCTCGCGGAGGCTTGTCACCTATTTAGCATTTACTCAATGTATATTAACTGGCTTCGTTTTTTGGAAAAATAAAGTTCTATAAATTGGTTTAAACTCAACCAAAAATTCAATCCAGGTGGCACGGAAATAGGATATTGTGCCAAAAGTAGTTGCATTTATATGCCAATTTAAATCGTTTGAACAATACGTTTTACAACTTTTTAGATTTTTCAAAATGTTTTTTTTTGTGTTTAATACAAATTGATCTGCTGGCAACACTAAAAAAAGTTGTAGAACAAAAATAGTTCAGATTGGCGTATAAATTATGGTTCTTTTGACATGAAACCTTCTTTCCGTGTCCCTCAGTAAGTATACAGAATTATAACACTAAAGTGTTAAAAAAAAATGGAATAATAGTGTTTGTTTTGTTACTAGAGAATGTCTCACGTTACGCTTAGCTACCGTAATATGACGGGATAAAATGTACATGTTCTAATTGTCTCTGAACATCGCACAAAATATCAAGCCGTGAAGTTATTTATAAATAGCTATACCAGATGCCTCCTCAGGCTGACGCTGCCCCCAAGGTCAGTTCGCGATGCAGATGAGCGAGATTAATGGAGGAAAGTTCCGCCCATTAAGTTATCGAGCGTGCAAATAGTTCGCTATTAAATTGATTCCACAATTATCCAGACTCGGCTCGAACCCGCGGCCCTGCGAATTTCGCTGTAATTAGTCATCAATAGTGTTGTGTTACAAATTGATTGTTTTAATTTCTTTTACAAATATAAATAAAATAGATTTAGTTTGTTAAGAAACAATTTTCATGTTAGTTTCGTTAATATATTGTGTAAATCTCATTATGAAACCGTTTTATGATTAATTGATAAGTGAAAATTTGATTAGTTCACTAAATATAAAGTGTGTCTACCGCAGATATCTAACATCTAAAGTCGTGTCGGAATTGCATTTTTATAGCTATTTTATTTTTAATTTTTGTTTTTAGTTTATTTATTTGTATTTTCAACAACAAGTACACGGTTAAAAATAAAGATACATGTATATAAAAGTTAAGCTAAGTGTCTTGTCACTTACAGAAAATCACAGCATGCAATAATACCTAAATAAAAACGGGAATTACTACCACCACCAAGCTAAAACTAAGGCTAAGGTTCACTCGCAACATAATACTCAACTGTAAACAATACGGGATAGAGCTTGTCTATCGCTGTGCACTTTAAGCCTTATATTACGAGTGGACACTACAGACTAAAATATAAATTAAACAAGATCTTTTTTAACTAAACTAAGAATGCTAAGTACTGTAAGAGCTCTGAGTACTAAAAATAATTAAATAAATAAATAAATAACCTACCCAATAAGAAAATAAAATAAATATTATAGAAATCTAAGTCCTAAGTATAATCGTTTTTAACTTATTGGTTGCAAATAAATCTAAGATATTCTTATACACATCGCACAATGTATACATACGTGACAATGGACTGAATTTTCTTAAATTAGTGCGAGAGACAGGACGAGAAAACAGCATCCTCCTACACGATCTTGGATTAAATCTTGAAACGTTAAACTGAACTTTTCTGAGCAAATTAGGACAGTTAAACAAGCCAGTGCATAATTTATGTAGAAAAACTAGATCCAAATATTTTCTACGTTTCTCCAGTGAGTGTAATCCAAATGGGAGAAACGTTCTTGATAGGATTTGAATTTATTTGCTACTCCTTGACTATAAGACACATGCCACAGCCAACGCTTATGTAGACGTTTAATTCTTGCGACATGCACTTTGTAATTAGGAGACCAAACAACACTACAATACTCAAGATGGCTCCGAACCAGTGCATTAAACATAACTATTTTGGTTGATACATTTTTGAATTTTTTACATTCTCTAATTACGAAACCTAACAATTTTGAAGCTTTAAGTACGATATTATCAATGTGTTTGTCAAATCTTAACTTTCTATCAAAATAAACACCAAGATCGCGGATAAATGTAACTTCCTCTAGTATGTCACCATTAATACTATAATTTGTAGGTAATATAATCTTTTTTTTAGTGAATTTAATGTGTTTACATTTTTTGACATTCAATGACATGCCATTTTTACTACACCAATCGTAAAGCCTATTCAAGTCATTTTGCAGTAACTGAGAGTCATTTACTGATGAAATTCTGATAGAAGCTTTAAGATCATCAGCAAAGAGATAAATGTTGGAGTGTAGAAAGCATTGAGAAATATCGTTTATGAAGATGTTAAACAAGTAAGGTCCAAGATGGGATCCTTGTGGAATACCTGATGTGGCAGTAAAAAAATTAGAAGCATAACCATTTAATACCACCCTAAGTTGTCTATCAGAGAGATACGACTTGAACCAACTTAAAAGGGGATCACACTCCATATTTTTTTTTTTTTTTTTTTGTGGCTATTGGAACAATTTTGTGGCCAAATCGATGACTGAAAATTATGGATGATGATATTATGAGGTCTATTTATATCATCACGCCAGATCTCTTACGATGTAAGCAGAGAGTGCCTACACATTAAAAAATAGTAATTATTTGTTTATTTAAATTTCACAAATGTTTGAATTTGGACATTTAAAACGTAAAGGTACGACACAATTGCACGCAAAAGCTGGAGCACTGCGGACATGCGCGCGAGTTTGCTTTGTCAAATAGTCTTATATGATTATAATAAAGAATATTAGGAATCAAAACTTAGAAAGTGCTGATATTACGCCATTCATACAACTAACCGGGCACTGACAAGTTTTGACCAGACACATATTTTTCCTTATCATTTGGTACTCCGTTTATTCGTTTAAGGTCTAACATTTTTTCCTACGCAAACAAGTAAAGTACTCAAGGAAATACACTCCGTAAGCTTTCCACATCGCAAAATCCCGCTAAAACAAGAGAGGGATCCCAGCAGATAATAAAACGGCATCAAACCACTTACGCAACATCAAGAAATACGAAATCCTAGAGAAGGGCCGGCCGCCACTCCGTTATACGTAATAGAATTTATTAATAAAGGACAGCGAGACGCCGTCGTATCGGGTCGCTTCCGATCGCGGTTATTCGACGCGAACGATTATTGTATACGGGATCGGGCGATTTTTTCCATTACTCGATTATCGGGCGCGGGGCGCGGGGCGCGGGCCGTCGAGGCGGCATCGGAATGGGCGCATTGCGAGCGATACACAATGGCGGCGGCGAAACGCCCGGACGTGTGCGTTACGACTGCGGCGATAGTCTATACTGTTTCGTGCCCTTATTTCGGCCCGGCGCGTTTCGATAACTTCGTGAAATGATCTGGAGTACCATTAAGCCTCGTATGCATTAGAAGACATGTTCCGCGACACGTGTCTCATAAGTTCTTGGGCGAAGTCATCTAGTCGCGCGACCTATGTCGCCCACATTTGTTGAGTCAGTTACAACATGTCGCCTTAAGGTTTCATACATCTTTTGTCCATATTGTTCCGCAACACACGTTTACAATATGTGACTTTTGTTCGTCAACAAAAGCGACGCTATGACAAGAAACGAGTCGCACTATAATGCGCATTTGTCTTAAACGTTCATTTCACGAAGTGGTCGTAACGCGCCGCGTTAACGCGGCGCGTTACGACCACTTACTGTTTAATTGGTTATAACGAATAAGGGTCTCGGACTATTGGGTATAACAAATTTCTCTAGCAAATATTGAATAAACATTATTTAGTATGCTTGTTAGGAATAGCTAAATTGAATAAAAAATTGTTTCAAGAACTGCTTACATTAATATAACTTAGTTTGATTTAAAAATAAAGGTTGTAAAACCAAAGTTAACAGAATTTCAAAATAATAGGATACGAGTAGAGGAAGCCTAGGAAAGGTTGATAAGGAATCTTTCCTTATAAACCTTTCTGGCTTCCTCTAGCTGTTGGAACTTTGTACTCTCTATCTATCCTGCAAGTGATCTGGTGTGGTACAGTTAAATTTGACATTAAGTATCGAATGGGAGACTGTAAATTGAATTTCGCAAAAACAGATGGTGAGATGTTTATACAAAACTGATTATTATTTATTAAATAATCTTGAAAAAGCTAGAATGTTAAGAGCTCATCACATCGAAAAACACATCGGAAGTAAAAAAGAGACGGTTACATACATATTTATTAATTTTATTTTATTCTGTATGCACTTATGTACATAGGCGGACTTAATGCCTGAGGCATTTTCTGCCGGTCTACCTTGAGGTGGTGTGGAAACAGCTGTGGTGGCTGCGAAAAAAACGATATACATATTATAATCTCACATACACAAACACAAACAAAACAGCTAGGCATTATACCTGAGGCCTCACAATGCTTTGTCTCGTGCGATAATGATACTCATGCTACTCGATCCAGTATGTAGAGCGATATATGCTCAAAGTTAGACCTAGGTCTTCTTTTGTCAAACCAATACTAACATCAACCAAGTTGTAACTCAGGTTGTCAAATTTTTTACATTTCAGTCACATTTGCAGACTATACAATGCATAGAGTGTACAACACATTCGGCCAGTCGATTCCCATTTGCGTGCTCCTACAAAATATTGTCGCTTTCCATTTTGCGAGACGCGGCAGCGGCGAGTCCCCCGGCGCCGCCCGCGTCCTCTACATGAAATCGGCTTCCTCCCCGCGCTGGCAACCCTTGCCTCATTCCGATGCAAATTGGCCTTTTTCTAAATTGCTTTATTAAATCGAAACGTGTTCTCCAATAATGGAGCGGCGGGAAAACGATACACTGCAAATTTACTGTTTTTATTAAAAGAGTTTTAATTAATTTGGGACGCGCAGTGAGTTAGGGCCGTGACAGACGCGCCTCGCCAGACGAGTTTATTACCCACCGATTATGATGCAGAATACAAATAACATATCACTCGGCATGCATTAGAAAAGTGCTGTGAAAAATAACCCCTTATTAATTGGAAACGTATTCAAAAAAGTCTTGAATAATTAATGTGCCTTTTCTTAAGGTTCGATTCGATGCGACGGCGGCTATTTGTGTGCTAATGACCTATAAGAATTATGACCTGTTACTTTTTAGTATTTTGAACCTAAAATATTTCAATATTCTCACGCTAGCTTTTACCTCCAGCTCAACTTCTTTCGAGGTTTTATTTTGATGAGCACTTCAAACAAAAAGTAATACGCCTAATTTACATTCGTAAATGTTACTACATATCAGAATCAGAATATTTTTTATTCATGTAAACCATTACAGTATTTATCAATCGTCAGAAAAGTAACAAAGACTCTACCACCACTTCGGAATGTCATTCCTGTGGAGAAGAAGGGCAAGAAACTCCACGGTTACTCTTTTAAAATAGTATTTTTACATTTTCTTTTTCCATCTACATTTTGTTGTGGGATATGGGAGAACGATGTAGGCTGGTCTATCAGGTAGGTCTTAGTTAAATCATACAAATTATACTATTCATGTGAATGGCTACATGGTTCCCTTGTTTACAGAGAAAGAAATGAAAAAAAAACATATTACTAAATTAATAGAAGGTGTTTTTTTGCCGTAATGGCGACAAGAAGCTAATTTTTATAATTTACTGTTATACTCTATTACTACTTGACATTGGCGAAATACACTGCTAAAGTGTGCGGCCATTAATTAAAATAAGAAGAAATTAATAGAAGGAAGAGAGGGAATATTAAATAATAATAGCTAAACAAGTTGTCCATATTCAATCAAGTGGAGCTGGAACAGCCCCTATCCAAGTACTTTTGCCTTTTAAATAATCATCTAGCGTATAATAAGCTTGTTTACTAAGCGTACGTTTAATACAAGCTTTGAATTTATTGTCACTAAGTTTAGTGACGTCAAGAGGAATTTTATTATAAAATCTAAAACAGTACCCCATGAAAGAAATGTGAATTTTTGACAGATGAAATTGCGGTTCATCTAATTTATTTCTATGTCGCGTATTATAGCAATGCCTATCGCCTAGCTGATTAAACAGATCTATATTTTTTCTTGTATACATTATGTTTTCATAAATATACTGACATGGGACCGTCATAATATTGGCTTCTTTAAACAATTCTCTGAGAGATTCGCGACTATCTATGTTATAGATACATATTATGAAGTTACATGATAAGTGAGCGAGAGAGTTATTTGCATTTTAAAAAATCTATGCTTTTACACAGTAAATAGGTCGGACAGCGGATGATTGGGGTCAAAAGTTTACCATTCCTACGAGTTTTAGCGTTTACGAAATAATTTCACAGAAAAAAATATCGTAAAAGCGATCTAAATTATAAACCTCGATATTCAGGAGCGAAAAATTTTGGAAGACTGAATTCCTTCAGAAGCAAAGGTCAGAGACCCGGAGATTCTCCCGGCGGGAGTGTCCGGGCTGTCGGGAGTCAAGACCCAAATTAATATCGACACGAAAAATCTTAATTGTTGCCTTTTGAAAACAATCGGATATAAATTGGCTTGGACCTTAAATTTGAAATTTTATTAATTCAAATTTTGCGTTGTATGAGCCTTTAAATTATCCCGAAAGATTGATACCCATTCAAATTTGAAAATGAAACCGCAATAAATCTGGCTGGGATATTGGGAAAGTGCATGACGCAGATGATCTGTGTGTGACCGCACGGAACGCGGCGGTGTGGCGCGGGCGCCGGCGTGACGGGTTCCTCATATACTCATGTTATAACCGCTAACATTTTTGGAATTAAAAACCGTCGCTGTGGCAGGATCAGGATTTGGCGGTGTGATGACCTTAAATGAAATGGCCATTTTGACAGGGGATGAAGAAAAATAGGGGAAAAGCAGGAGACCTTCGCACAACAGCAGGACAAATTAGGTTAAAGAGAAAAAAATGTTGTTAAGAACGTATCCCAGACCGAAACAAATATTCGTGGGCCACACATAGATTTCTCTCGAGCGGGGATCGAACCCGAGACTACTCGATCCGGTGGACGAAGCGGCTAAAGCTCTTAACCACTGGACCAAACCGTGCCACTATTTACCACTATTTAGTTAGCAAAATGCCTCGTACTCCTATACTCCGTAGCGTATGATACCGGTAGCAATCACGAGGTGTGGAGTTCACATCCAAAGTCGGACATAGGTGCTTTTCTATCTAATCATCATCAATAACAGTCCGGGTCTGGAATCATGGCCGGTATAATGGCAATAGATTCACCAAAAATGTACATGGATATATGCATCATATTATATTTTTTTATTCTAAAAACTTTAACTTTTATAAAATTATGTAGATCTTACTCTATTTTAATTGATGGTGTCCGCCGCGACCGCGCGCGCAATCTTGCGTTTTTGGATTGATGGCCAGCGCCGTGCCCGCCCCTTCTAGCCCACTCGCCCCGGGCCTCTCGCCCCAGTCCGCTCGCCCCCTGACAAATGGCCGAATCTTTCCCAGTGGGCTTGCTGCCGTTTTGAATCGACTCGGCGACAGCACGATTTCCGATAAACGAAAGGAAAGGTATAAAGTCCTGACGGCATGTTGGATAGTACAACTGTATTTTCTTTTCTATGTACACTGGGAGATTCGGTTGAAAAAAAAGAAAAAATATATGCAGTCGAATTGAGAATTATAATAGTAATTACTTATTCGTTGTTGATGTCTGTAAAAACCGCCCTTGTTTAGGATTGGGTTGCATTAGCAACAGAGTAACTGGTACTTATTATAATCTTCTTCAGAAGTATACTCCGAGAGTAGAGCTTGTCGAAACACTATAATTCTTGGACCGCGTGATCCATGGTCCAAGCTATAATTATTATTCTGATGGAATTCTCAAATAGTTATCAAGGAATTAATACATTTCCATTTTAATAAATAGTGGATTTTCAACTATATTACTTAGTTAACATTTTAAAACAGTAACGGATAGAACAGCATTATATTCTAATAAAGTTACACTGACTGTAATAGGTATTAACAAATATTACTTCATAACATTCTACACGAATCTTAACAGGTCAAGATACAAAGAGCTAGCTAGTGGTAGCTAATTTGCAAGCCAAAGAGGATGACACTAAGAGAACAATAACGCCTAAAAAATGTCTGTGCTATTTCCTTACACGTGAAGCAGATTACCGCCATAACGGGTGCAATGCCGGAGATCCGGGCTTTGACGCTCCGGAGCTCGCTCCGGAGCTCCGGAACCCGGAGCGGTCCTAATTACCTTCTTACATTTCACGTGAAGCAATTAATTAATTAAAGCCCGAGTCGTCAAACGATTAGAAATTTCGACACGAAAATTTATTTAATTGTATCACGATTAATTAGTTAATTGCTATCGCACTTAATCTTTTTGAAGGAAATTATTTAAATTTTAATGAAATTTTTAAAATTATCAAAGTAAAGATATCATATTATATTTCGTTTCCTAGTCTATTTCATTTTGATAAATCTGAAAATTTGATAATATCTTTTCTTTTAAATTACCTAATAACTTAAAGTGGTTTCACAGCAAATTCAAAATGGTTATTCAAACACAACGAACACTTCAATAAACATTCTGCTCGAGCGATTTATTAGATTTTCGGAGCGGGTTTTATGTGTAGCAGTTAATCAGTAACTTCGACATCCAGCACATAAAATATAACTCACATCCACGCAACAATATCTACACAATGATTAACCCGCCCGCGTCTGAACACAGACAAAAGCACAAACGGTTTACCGTTTGTGCTTTTGTGTCTGTTCAGACGCGTCGTTAAAACGACGCGGCGTCCACGGCGCGGACGCGATAAAATTCGACGACAAATTCTACCGGAAACTTGTTACCGGATCCCCGAAGTTCAGGGGAGCGTAATGAAAACTAGTGCATAGATACATGCATGCATGCAGGAGCCAGTCGCTTCCGACTGCATGTATTACTGGACGCTCTAAAAACGTTGAGTGAAGCCGACCGTTGTAAAAACTTCGACGTTGCCGTACAAGCTAGCGGTAAGGGGAGTACCACGTTGGATACTGTATGAAAAACGCACGACTCCGCGATTTAATTGTGTTTAGAAAGAGAAGTCACGTGTCTCAACGATAGCAACAAGATATTGACGATTATAAGAAAATGTTTCAAAAATCTTGCAAGGACTTCAGCAACAATTAAAAAGATTCTGTAGATAAAAATTGATAAGTGATCTCATATACATTAACTATTTGAGTGTTATACAGTAACATATAAATTACAAACTTATGATTGCATGGGGGCCTGTTAAGAGTCGAACGTCATCTTTGATACAGTCATACAAGGATCTATGGCCCGCGGCCAAAATCGAAACTAACGCTGTCTTCAAGTGAAATGTCACTTCATGACAGTCGCGGAGTCACCGTTTGTTATGAAAATTTCCCAAGTTCTTTTTTAAATTAATTACCCCGCACGGACCCACCTGTTGAAAGAACATTTTAATAAATGATAACCCTAATTTCACACCACCGCCCCCTGCCAATGTCATCCACGCGCAAAAAGGTCCTTGTGGCACTATATCTAATTTAAGACGGAAAATTAATGTTGCAAGTAGTCTAAAAATTACTGTCTCATTACTATGTTCATTCATCTATATACTTTTTACTTATAAGTTTAATTGGTTTGGGTATTTATCAGTATTATTACCTCAAAAAGCATTGCCCTATACTATTCAGAACTGGTGTTTATTTAAATGGAAATTGGTCACTCAGTAAAACCAGTTCACGAGGAACAGTCAAGTTTGTTCCGGACACCCAATAATTGTATAGCGAGACCAAATAATCACAACGCGATACTCGTCATGTGGCAGAGCCTTATTCAAATTCAGAGACAAATTAAAACGAGTGGTGGGTTGAGAAAAAGACTGTAGATACGAATTTTTTTTGATGATTTAGATTCTAACGGTTTAGATTATTCTCTAGGATGGCGGAGTGGAAACAGACCTGAGTTTCTGCACCTGCATCACGTATTAGTTTATATTTATAATACTACGTGTAGTTCAGTTTTCTAAAAAAGGGCTTTACAATCTACATTTTTCTTTAAATGTTACGTGGCCATATATCGTCCATGTAACAGTCTCGTCCACGCCGGGTAAGTAAATAAAATGCACAGGATTTGTTCGCAATAGCGTCGGTGATATTTCCACCGCACGCGGCGCCGCTGAATACAGTTATACTAAATCTAACGTTGCGCAACTTAGAACGACTGCATTGTAACGAAGCCTGTTTTGCCAACATCGTAGTTAACTAGGTTCCGTGCCCGGAAAAAATTTCAACATTTATTAAGGCTAACAATATCATCTGTCAAAAATGAAAATGATTATTCTAAAAATGTAAACAATTTATGATATTATTCAATAACAAAGTTTTTCTCTATTCCACTTTATATTACCTATTCCATTATTAGATCCTTTGCGGGGTAGGCTTTACCTATTCTACGTCTGATAATATTATGAAATCAAATCAAATCTTAGTCTAGAAAATTAACATCTTGTTATTTATATAAACTCAAACAATTTATTTTGTAAAAACCCTGCGGGGGAGCTTACAAATACATAGTCCATTTACATTTTCTTTAATCTAATTTACTACTAATCTACCACCGGTTCGAAACGCGGCCTCCACTGAGAAGATCCTCAACTCAGCGGGCTTGACTTTTTTATTCATAACCTAAACATGTTCATTTGTACATAGCCTCGCTTGAATACAATCAAATGAGAACGATATATGCGATACAACTATAACCTACAATAACAACTATAATCTACAATATATCTATATCATCACGCCAGATCCCTTACGGGGTAGGCAGAGAGTACAGAGTTCCAACAATATATCCTAATCTCAAATCAAATAATATATATATATATATATATATATATATATATATATATATATATATATATATATATATAGCGTTTGCTAAAAGACTCTAAATTGATTGCTCAAACAAAGCGTGAAACCACAACATATAAACGTCACTTATTAATATAATGCTGACCTATTAAATAACTCATAGGGCCGTTGGTCCTGGCGCGGGAGTGACTCCCGAACTCCGGCTCTGGCAACCCGCGCCGCGCGGGATTTATATCGCGCCACTTAATTACCCACGTCAGCGCCCACTGCGACGCGTGTTGACAACGATACGCTACGCTTTACTTTACCTCCTTTGTTCTTTACCCATCTATCCTCAATCAATCTTCACCAGCATTGTATAATAACCCACGCGCGATGGTCACCCGTCTCTCCGTTCGGCGTACCCGCCATCAGTCTTCGGCAACACATGTAGGTCAGTCGCGTGATACAGGGGACTTTTTATGAGTTTCGCTTATGGGAGTTGTTGTTCGAATGGTTTTTTGTGTAGTGTCCGCGATACACTCGCCGAAGTTGTAGCCGTTTTATGGAGTGGCGCGTCCCCGACAACTTACTTAATGGTGGCATTCCTTTGGGATTCTAATGTTGTTATTTAACAAATGGAAGCTTCTTATCAGAATGGGTCTATACATTTTATGTAAAACTAATAGCCGGATACAGACGTCCAGCGAATCAAAATAATCAAATAAAAAATTTCATAGCACTTGACGTCGGAAGATAATTTTCTTTCCATTTCCATAATATCATTGATGTTCATTTGAGATTGCAAAACTTATGTGCAAAATTCCCAATTTAACCGAAGGGTTGCGCACTCGAGGGCTTCAATTTGGAAAACGAAATTGGTAAATAAATTCGCAAACCCAACGATTGCGCCCTTCCTGCATTTTTTAAAGCACGGGAAGTGTACTCGTATGACCCAGCCATTAACGTGTGTTACTTAGTGAAATTCGTGTGCGACCATAGAAATCATAATAATAGAACACTAGAAGTGAAATATCGTATGATTTTATCCGAAATCACTATCGCCACGTGCACAATTTGACGAACAGAAAATTGACTCACATACACACATAATTGCTGTAAAAAATATTTTCTGATGAATTGTATTACCTTTTTGGTAAAGTCGCTTTAGCTATTTCTTTTTCTTTTTTTTTATTAAAAACGTAGCTACACTAGGTATTATTCCAGGGTCGTGGGCGCGTCACATACACAAATACCCAGACCGAAACTAATAATTGTGGATCACGCAAAGATTTGTCCCGTGCGCGAATCGATCGCGCGACTATTAGACACAGTGGGCGGAGCGGCTTAAGCTCTTAACCACTGCGCTAAATCGTCCGTCAAATTTTGTATCACATACAGTGATCCAACCAATTGTGAAGTATTTTGTGATAACTTTCTTTCATGTGTGGCGACAAGTTCACGCGGCTATACTACTTTTATTACTGAGTTCTAAGATTTATTGTCTTATTATTAGGATTTTTACATGTGCAAGTAACCTTCCAATACCAAAGCATTGAATATCTTATCCACTTTGAATTTCCTTGTATCGCCGAAGCGATTACACCACACATATTGTAAGTCATGTAAAACTAACGTAGCACTTGTAGTATTCTCGTGCGCACTTGTAGCTCTCTCGTAGCACTTCTACAGCTCTCTCGTAGCGAGCATAATTTGCTTTGCTAGAACTCCGCTAACGTTTACGTAGAAATGTTCAACTGATTTCAATTTCTGTTTGTCCTCGTAGGGTATTATACTCAACATTTCAAAATCCTTCGTAGTAATGTACGTCGCACTTGTAGCAGCTCGTTGGTAGCATGTACTTATTCTTTACTTTAAAGTAAATTCATCTCCCTAAACGTCTTTAGTCATGTACAATTTCCTTACGAACCGTTTTGAATAGAAATAGTATAAATTTATTAGTATGTCGTCAGATGGCCAAACTAACTAGCACAAGAGCTCAATCTTTAGACTCAGACATGCGCGGGGTTAGGTTTCCAAACAGCTAAACACAATAATTACCCAGTCAGTTATTTAATCACATCACTTATCCACATGAAACACAATATCAACCATTTAATTATCAAAAGGGCAGGACGACCATTTTGACACGTCGTCATCGCATCGTTCTCCATGTTCTGTTCATCTTCCTAATTCAAAATCCCGTTGAATCTCGCGTTCTGTCAGCACGCGGCCGTAGCGCTGACTAGCGGACGACCCGCGCACTATTTGCCACAGATAATAGCCACGGCGACAAGTATTTATTTTTATTAAAAACTATAAACAGTTGTGTATACAACATAGAAAAAGAGTAATACATATTTATAGCCAACACCGTTAACTGCTCGATAATTATAGGCTTGCCCAGATACTAAAAAAATGATGAAGACATATTTGTAAAATAAAAACGGTATACGTATAGACAAGCTGTAAGAAAGAGCTGTATAGAAAAGCTGTAAGAAAGAGCTGTATAGAAAAGTAATAATATGCGTTAGGGTGACAATTGAACACACAAAACAGTAGAAGCAAAATGCAGCTTAGTGAACCTTTTTAAAATGACTGATAGATACAAAGACTGAAACTATACCCAGTAACTATAGCATACTAATACTAGCACTAAAAAAACGTTTAACGAATATAGAAACTGAATAAATAAATAGTCCAAAATATTAGCGTGGCTCTCGAAACATATTTGTGGCTCCGAATGAAAACTTTACTGGAATTTAATGTATCGGGAAGTGTTCTGGCTTTGTTCGTAATTAACCGTCGAACTTATCACCGTGTGGGCTTGTTAATAAATTATATGTTCCATTTAACTTCTTGGACGAGCAGCCGCCGAGCTCGGCTGGAAATGATTTTGCTTAAAAAGTTAACATTTGCAGTCTTTAGTATGACTAAAAATTTAAAATCCATGATTCATTATTATAACGACTTTTTTTATTAACCAATTTCATCCCACTGCTGGGCAAAAGTCTATCCATGACTCTCCATTCAGCACGATCCTTGGTAATTTCAAACAAAACCTCTTCAAAACCTTGGTGTCAAGGTTTTGAAGAGGTTTTGTTGTTCAAAATGGTTTATATTATGAAAGGTGGATCTCTTCAGATATTTAATAACTCTCACAGTTCATAAGCAGTTTTTTTCATCTTGAAATTTTAACCTAAATCTTTATAAAATAATATTCTTAAAATAATCTTCCGTCGTCTTTCAATTGGTTATCTTGACAATCAAGCAGCATATAATCACGTCCAATCCTAAGTCGTTCTCCCCATAGAACATAACACTACTCGGTACCTCTATTCCGCGGTCCTCCCCTCACCCTAACAACATGCTAACAACCGCCTTGCATACATCACTCGGTCACTCTTCATTTAAAATATTTAAAACTAAAACCATAATCGTCTATCAAAGAGTGTTCATTCAAATAGTCTTATTATTCCAGATAAATGTATATACGAGTGTATGTACCTAATGTATATACCTACCTTTGCGGATGTAGTCGTGAAAGTGCTAGAGTGAATGTCATAACATCGCACGTAGTCCGGATTACCTCGTCATCGAACATCAATCGGCACATTACCCGGCCCGGTGCGGCGCGGCCGTAACTCCTGGATCCGCCCGGATCACCGGGTCAGCGGGCCGGATCGCGAACAGCCATTTACATACGCTCAGGTACTTTGCCAAATATATTGAAACGAAATCCTGCAATTAACAACTATTGACGTAATTTATTGCATAGTTTTACAGTCGTTCTGACTTTGGTAAATGTTTTTTCGGGATGTGGTATATTATGTAGTATACAGCTTTTTCAGGATTTCTGATTGCTACTCTAATTTGGAATAATGGACAAAGGACAAGGGCAAGGTTACATGGTTTTACCTGATATGGATTTGAAGCGTCAACGTATAAAAAAATGTGAAAACTATAGGGTTTCCTAATGGAAACCCTATAGTTTTCACATTTTTACCCTAATGGGTAAAAGCCGGATAGTTGCCACAGTGGGATACATACCCCAGTTTTAAATACACAATGTTAGGAATGTTGGTGGCATTAGCGCTTGAGTATAATACGAAGTGCACCTCCAATAGGCCTCAGAGTCATGTAAGCCGTCGGAGTAGGCGTATGTGTTTTGTCCGTGTGATCAAAAATCCTCCGCGGCGAAACTTTGATGGGCGTCGAAATTAAATTGCTAGGTAGTTTCTTGTTGAATATTTTTATTACTGATTGTGATTTCAGTCAACTTTTATTGCATTAGGGTTTAAGTTACACTGTTTATAACGTTTTATTGTCAAATAGTTTTTATTTATTTTTTTAATAAAAAGGGCAAGTATCCGTATCAATTACAAGTAAGAAATTATAATAGTAAGCACTACATTTAAGTATGTACTTACTTTTATATGAAATATGAAAAGGTGGTGGACTACAATCTACGTCTCATCTCGATTTTGTGACACATTTGCCCAGCATTGGGACAGAATTATTTGATTCATTAGTTTTGTTATCACCTAGTTACCACCCGTACACTGCAGCATTTAGAGATACAATAAAAATGGTTATCAAGATTTATAAATATTTATTCTTCGTCACACACTATAGCCAAGAGACTGGTTGTAGAGCTTGCTCTTGTGTTTTGATCCAAGACTTATATCGGTGAGGATTATTGATGCCAATATAACATTTGCTCGCACGTAATGCGTGTAGGGCTGTCACATCTTTCCGCCTCCGAGCGAAGCATACCTACACAATTTCTTGAAGTGTGATGGCAGTTCGTTTAGAGAAAAAAAGGTTTAAAACTAAAAACAAATCAAACAACCAGGAAGAAAAAGAATACCGTGTTAACTGTTTTGGTAAGTTGAAGTTGTCACCAAATTGTCAACTCAAATGTCATTGTTACCAAATATTGCCATTACATTTCTTTTCAATCAATTCCTTAAACTATTTAAAATATGCTAAAATATGTTAGGTGTAATATTTTTTTTTATTTTAAATATGTAGAAATTATTTTAACTATCTGAAAGTAAAACATTACGACAGTTTTTATAAATCAATAATCTATAACTAAACATTTATTTACAAATGTATATTATTTTCTACTATTGACATTTCATTTTTAAATGCGGCAATTATAGTGATTCAAATGAAATGGATGAATATTAATTTAATTACATAAAGCATTTTAATATAAAAATATTATCCTGCGCGTTTTCAAACAAAATTTATTTTGTGTAAAAACCGACCGAGTGTACATATCGAATTTTTATACACCTCTTAAGACATTTGGGTAGACTCTCGCCATTGTTCCTTTTGATACTGGGTTTTTTTTTTAATATTGGTTATATGTTTCTTAAATTTTACCAAGAATCATCAATAATAATCGATTTGATAACAATAAACCTTAGACTAGACAAAACTGAATCTAAGATTATAAAATGTATCTATTTTCAAGGAAATGTTTTTGTGTCATAGTGAAACTGTCACTGTAATTCCTCCTCCTCCTCGAGTCGTGTTCTGCATACCTGAGGGTCGTGACCTCCACCTCCCAGGAGTCTGACTCTTGTCATGTTTCGCTATTTTCCCCTGTCCTCGGCGACATGCAGCGCGTTACAGACTGTAATGTAGACAGTGGTGCAGATCTGGTCAGACCAATGTGTTGGGGTGCGACCTCGAGGTCTTTGTCCGATCGACCTTGCCAGTGACCATTAGCTTCTCCAAGTTGTCGCCATCTTTTCTGGCGATATGACCAAAGTACTCCAAGATACGCTTGAGGCAGATGGTAGTGTCTTGTCGTGACTCTAAGCTATTTTAGTATCGATAGGTTAGTTCGATAAGCAGTCCAAGGTATCGCATCGATACGCCCCGGTCTGCTGTTTTGGGCCTTTAAGCCTGTTCGAGCTCCGTCGAGAAAAATAGAAAGATAAGGGTCCGCACTAGACTGATTATCGTTTTGAGCTTTACTGTCGTCTCTGAAGCACATAATGAATGATACGATTCACGGGTGTTCTTGACTAGCTGCCTTACATGTAAGAATTGCTCACGCGTGCCTTTGCCCTTCATAAAACCTGCCTGCTTCTGGGGAATCTGGCGGTTTAGGTAATGTCGAATGCGGTTATTAAGTATGTGTAGCAGAGAAGGAGAACTATGAGAGTAGAGGAAGCCAGAGAGGTATGTAAGGAAAGAGCCTGTTGGAACTCTGTACTCTCTGCCTACCCCGTAAGGGATCTGGCGTGATGTTATAGATAGATAGATAGTGTAGCAGAATCTTACTTGCGTGTGATATGAGTGCTGGAGTACGGAAATTGTCATATTGCTTCGTTGATCCTTTCTTATGCAACGGAAAGATGATGGACTTTGTCCAATCTTAATGCCATTCACCATCAGTCCATACTTTATGACAGATAGCGTGCAAAGAATTGATGCCATTGTCTCTGAAGGCCTTCAGGATTTTGGCTGTTATTGAATCAGGATCTGGCGCATTCTTATTTTTAAGGGTCACTGCCGCTACGATCTTGGAGCCTGGAAAGTTCCAGACGAAAGCACTGTCCGATGTGTTCTTTGCAGGGTCTATTGGTTTTAATTGATTGGTAAGTTGGCGGACTTTCTTGGAAAGATCAGCGGTCTGGTATTTTAGAGAATGGTTTTCGATGTCAAGGTATATTCCATGTATATACTTGTTTTTATCTTCTCTGCAGCATGCGTTGATAGTTTTACAAAGGAGATTCTATTTGTTTCTCACTTTTGACCAGGGATTGACGACTCCTTAATCACCTTGGGAACAGCAATAGCACCATCTATTGTAATTGCGGCTGGAATAAGCTTTTCTGTATTGCTACTAGGTGGCACTAGTACATGTCAATAAAGCAGCTCGTACCCTGCTTCCTTACTATTAGCTTTGTTTCTGTAAAGAAAAGATTACTGTATCCAACTAAAATAAATAAATATTAAATAATAAAAATAAAATAAAACATAAATAATTATTATATTAAATCTAGTGACAAAATTTAGTGATTTATTTCTTATAATCTAAGTAACGGCAAAATAATGTTCATCAAATTCATTTTATAGAGGAATTGTCTTAAAATATATTTTTGGAAGGTGATTTGTAACACTCATGTAACACTGGACCAAGAGATCAAATGAAACGTCGTCAATGTAATAATATATATTTCGTCAGTCAAACAGATCGCCGCGCCCGCGGGCCGGTCGTAACTCCCGGATCACCGGCCGGAGCTCCGGAGCTCCGCTATTGACACACCTACGTCCGGCTAATCCGGAATTGTCTCTGCGTGTTTGTGTACTTAGCTGCCTATTGCGGCCTCCCCAGATGTGGTTTAAGGCATAAGTTATAAGTTCATGAGTATAGAATAAGTCCTTGGAAAAGCGCTAGATTAAATGAAAAGCTATTCTCTCCCTCCCTTATTTAAGATTCACCCGTATTTAGCGTCATATACAATAAAAGAAAAATGCCTTTTTGAAAAATTGAAATTGAATAGTAATTCAAGTGACTGAACCAAATTTAATATTACAAAATAGTATTTAGAATAAAACGCTATTTAGCTATATTTGATGATTTTACACATGATATCATAGATTGTTATAACAGATAATGCATAAAATCAAGCGTTACTTGGTGGAAATTTATCATAATCAGAATATTTTTTTATTCATGTAAGCCAATACAGTATTAATAAATTGTCAGAAATGTCACAAAGACTACCAACAATTCGGAATGTCATTCCTATGGAGAAGAACGGCAAGAAACTCCACGGTTACTCTTTCAAAATAGTATTTTAAATTTTCATTTTCCATCTACCTTTTGTTGTGGGGTATGAGAGAACAATGTAGGCTCCTCAATCAATCAGCCTATCGTAGTCCACTGCTGGACATAGGCCTCTCCTAACACGCGCCATTGCACACGGTCCCCCGCCTTCCGCATCCAGTCCGTCCCAGCGACCTTCTTGAGGTCGTCGGTCCATCTAGCTGGGGGCCGTCCTACCTTACGCTTACCAAGTCGCGGTCTCCACTCTAGGACACGCTTGCTCCATCGGCCGTCGGTCCTTCTGCAGATGTGACCAGCCCATTGCCACTTTAGCTTACTGAGTCTGCGAGCTATGTCGGTAACTTTGGTTCTTTGTCGGATTACCTCGTTACGAATTTTATCCTTCAAAGAGACGCCGATCATAGCTCGCTCCATAGCCCGCTGTGCGACTTTGAGTTTGTGGACTAGTCCCACTGTGAGTGTCCACGTCTCGGC
Source organism: Phalera bucephala (assembly GCA_905147815.2). Lineage (NCBI taxonomy): Eukaryota > Metazoa > Arthropoda > Insecta > Lepidoptera > Notodontidae > Phalera > Phalera bucephala. Next base: position 58,767,728 of record LR990609.1, read on the forward strand.
CCCGTAAGTCATAACAGGTAGAACGCATTGGTTAAAGACTTTAGTCTTCAGGCATTGCGGTATAGGCGAAGCGAAAACGTGACGTAGTTTGCCAAATGCTGCCCAACCCAATTGGATCCTGCGGTTGATTTCTTTCTCGAAGTTGTTCCTACCAAATTGGACAACTTGTCCAAGGTAGACATACTCCCGAACAACTTCGAGCATCGAACCATCGACGTAGATCGGTCCCGGCGTGACATGCTCATTAAACATGATCTTGGTTTTATCCAAGTTCATGCCGAGACCGACACCTCGAGAGGCTCCATTTAGGCTATGCAGCATTCCGCTCAACTGTTCCAGTGACTCTGCCACGATGACGATATCATCGGCAAACCGAAGGTGTGAGATGTATTCGCCGTTGATGTTAATGCCCCGCCCAGTCCAGTCCAGCGTCTTAAAGACGTCTTCGAGTGCATTGGTGAAGAGCTTGGGGGATATTACATCCCCCTGTCTTACCCCTCGATGCAGCTCGATCGGGTTGGTCTTTTGGTCCTGGAGCTGGACGGTCATTGTGGCGGTATCATACAGACATCTCAACACCTCGATATAGCGCCAATCGATGCCACATCGCTGCAGAGCATCCAAAACCGCCCAGGTTTCGATGGAGTCGAAGGCTTTCTCGTAGTCCACGAAAGCCATACACAGCGGCTGATTGTACTCTTCGGTCTTCTGTACAATCTGCCGAACAGTATGGATGTGGTCTACGGTGCTGTAGCCTTTTCAAAACCCGGCTTGTTCCGGTGGCTGGAACTCGTCAAGTCTTCTGGCGAGGCGGTTTGTGAGTACTCTCGAGAACAACTTGTAGACGTGGCTCAGGAGTGAGATGGGTCTGTAGTTCTTCAGCAAGGTTTTGTCACCTTTTTTGAAGAACAGAACCACCGCACTCCCGCTCCACGCTTGAGGTGTTAAGCCCTGGTGGATGACGGAATTAAAGAGACTCGCTAGCTTTTTCAGGATTGGAGTCCCGCCTGCTTTTAGGAGCTCAGTGGTGATTCCGTCATCGCCTGGCGACTTGTTGTTTTTGAGCTGCTCGAGAGCCACTCTGACCTCGTCCTGGTTGACATCAGGGATGTCTTCCGTATCGTGGCGTGCTAGTGGGGCTCTGTGGTCGTCAGCGCTGGGTCTCGAGGGTTTAGCCATCCGTGATGCGTACAGGTCTTTGTAGAAACTCTCAATTTCCTCGAGTATCTCGAACTTGGAGGTCACGGTTTTGCCATCCGCTGTATTAAGTTTCGTCAGATGGGATCTACCTAGCTGGCGAGCGAAGACTTTGGTGCCTCTGTTCTGTTCAATCGCAGCCGCGATGGCGCGGGTGTTGGAACATCGGAGGTCACGTCGCACCCGCTTCCGGATCTTCCGGTTGAGGTTCCTCCCATCCGGCGAAGACGCCTGCGTGGATGACATTTCCCGTCTCTGCCTCATAAGTTCGAGAGTCTCGAGCGAGAGTTTAGACTCTCTGTTACCGCTTTTGCCGGGAAACACCCTTCGAGACACATCCTGTAGCGTTTTGACCACTGTGTCGGTTTTCTCGTCAACATTGCCTTCGGTTTCCAGCAGGTCGAAACGATTTTGAAGCTCCAGTTGGAACTTTTCGGACCCATATAGCTATTTGAGGCGCAGTAGGTCTGAGAGTAGACCTCATCATGCGACGTCTTTCGGCCTTGAAGTCTATATTTAGAGCGCCTCGGACAAGTCGGTGATCGCTGCCGGTATTAAACCTGTTGATCACGGAGACGTCTCTAAATATAGACTTCCTGTCAGTCATGATGAAGTCTATCTCGTTCCTCGTCACAGTGTCGGGGCTTCACCATGTCCACTTTCTATGAGGCTTCTTCTTAAAGAACGAATTCATCAAGAAGAGCCCCTGCGACTCCAGAAAGTTGACCAGCATCTGCCCCCTGTGGTTTCGGCGCCCCACGCCGTGGGGTCCGATTATCGTTTCGCCGCGTTCTTGTACTCCCACTTTGGCATTGAAGTCCCCCATAACAACGTTGTAGTGAGCCTTGGTGGTGCCATGTAATGCCTTGGCTATGTCTTCATACATGGCTTCCGCTATGTCGTCGCAGTATGTCGAGGTCGGCGCATATACCTGTACCACCTTCAGGGTGTACCTGTTGGTGATTTTAATTATGAGGTACGCTACCCGTGTCGACACACTGCTGACTTCCACAACGTTGTTAGTGAGAGCTTTGTTGACCAGGAAACCGACACCGCCCTGAGAGGGCCGATCACCTTCCCGAAAGTAAAACAGGTGGCCTGACTCAAGGGTTATCGTGTCCTCGCCCTGTCTTCGGACTTCGGATAACCCCAATATGTGCCAGTTTATGCGACCTAGTTCTACCTCGAGTTCAGCGAGGTGTTGGTCCAGCCGTAGAGAGCGTCCATTGTACGTAGCCAGGGTCAGGTGTTTTTGGTAGCCTTGTGTCGTAGCCCGGAGATTCTTCGCACCCCCTGCCCCGCTGTTACCGCGACCGCTACCGTGGCAGCGGACAGCGGGACTACCGGGAACTGGGGGCCTTTGCGTTTGGTGTCTTAACATATTAAGAGGTTTTTGGCCTACTATACCACGCTGGCCAGACGGGTTGGTATAGGGTTTGTTTCAAATTTTCCTTTTCTGGTCGTTGATCGGATGACGTTACTACCTTTGGTGGACTCTTACCACCAGCCAAGCAAAAGTATGGCTACTGGGGCATTCTAAGTTTTTCTTTCGCTTCCAGCCCAGTAAGGAAGATCTATCAGGCTCCTCTATCAGGTTAAATTAACAAATAATACTTACTCTAAGTTAAATTAACAAATAATACTTTTTATGAGAATGGCTACATGGTTCCCTCATTTACAGAGAAAGAAATGATAAAAAAAGTTACTAAATTAATAGAAGGAAGCGAGGTAATATTAAATAATAATAGCTGAACAAGTTATATATATTAAATTTTCAAATGGAGCTGGAACAGCATTTATTTAAGTTTTTTTGTCTTTTAAATAATCTTCTAGCATATAATGAGCTCGTTTACTCAGGATACGTCTAAAACAAGCTTTGAATTTGTTTTCACAAAGTTTAGTGTCGTCAAGAGAAATTTTATTATAAAATCTAACACAATACGCCATGAAAGAAATGAGTGTTCTGATATACGAAATTGCGGTTGATCTAATTTATTTCTATGCCGCGTATAATAGCAATGCCTATAACCTAGTTGATTAAACAGATCTATATTTTTCTTGAATACTTTGTTTTCATAAATATAATGACGCGGGACCGTCATATTATCGGCTTCTTTCAACAATTTTCTCAGAGAGTCGCGACCTTCTAGGATATAGATGACTCTTATAGCCCTTTTGCGGATGATAAAAATAGACTAAATGTCAGCTGCCCTACCCCACAATAATATACCGTAACACATGACACTATGAAAGTAACTGAAGTAGATCATCCGCGCGGTTTCCACGTCAGTAAGTTGTCTGTTCTTTCTTACGGCATAGGCAGCGGCACTGAGCCGTTTACCTAAAGTCTTAATGTGAGGGCCCCATTGTAACTTAGAGTCAAGCGTAATCTCTAAGAAAGATGTATCATTGAAAAACTCAAGTTTCTCATTGTTCAATATAATATCACATGCAGTACTTTTCATATTTGGTAAAAAAAACCTTATACAACAATGTAAAGGAGACATTCATCCACCATTTACCCTCAGCCTACCAATCTTAACTTCACTAACGTGTGTGAATACGTTAGTTGATGATAAAAGAAGTAGAAATAACCGAACTCCCTAGTATCATCATAAATATCAGTGCCCCTATCTGATCTGCAATCTTCCGCAAAAAAAAAACGAATGTAATTGAATTCAACACGTGTTCCGCTTCTTAACGAAACAAACTCGGAAATGGTTTGATTAAACAGCGATAAATACAAGTACTAGGGGTAGCGCAATAGGATTGAGAATAACTTAAGCTTAAAAGTTGATATTTTTATATCCGACCGAATGTTTTCGGTCCTGTACTGTTGACGAACATCGAATCAGACTTGTTGGAACTTAGAATATTCTCACGCGTCATTTATTCCACAGCAAACACTTTCAAAATTGAAATCTGGAGAAATATCGAATATTCAGTGTAATAATAATTTATCAACGGTTAATAGCCTTACGGTAATTAAAATTTAATCTCATACATACTCGTAGCAGAAACATTACGAGCATTCGAAATTTCTGCATATTCCCAGTAATTATAATGTTGTACACATTTTCAATGTCGACAGGTATCAAAGAATATTTCGAAAATATTTACGAAATTCGTTACTTCGAAACGTGATGTTATTACTGATATCTGGAGACTCAATTAAAAAGTTAATTTGACTTGCGTATTTTGCGAGTTGTTAATTTATATGAAAACATTCTGCTTTAATTCTTGTTACTATAAAAGTACACAGAGGCAAAGCGGGTTCGCGGGAAATCATATTCCCTACAACAGCCGTTGTGTTTCGTGAATGAAGATATTTAGAACTAAGGAAAGAACCTGTTGAAACTCTGCCCTCCCTACCTACCTTGCAAGGGATCCGACGTTATGATAAAGATAAATAGATTTTACGATTATTGGAGTAATTTAAATGTTACAAATCTATTATAGCTAATTGCACAAACAGTGATCTCATAAATCCGCCGCAACAACGCAGCGTAAGCGCAGCGGCCGCGCCGCCATAACTCCCCGAATGGACAAACACGCCTCCGATATGTGCAGACGCTTTAGCATCGCTCTCCACGCGAATGACCTATACTATAACAAGCGCTAGATATATTTAATTCACCGCGACAACGCAACGTAGAATCGCCTCGCCTCGCTTCTGTAGCAGTTAGCGCGCTGGCGAGGCTCAGGCGCTAACCTCCGGACTGTACTCGGAATTACTCCGTAAACCGATTATTTTGGCTAATAAGATTTCATTGAAGCGTCGCCTCGCCTCGCTTGCAATGTCATAGCTGGGGTGCGGGCGTGACTCAGGCGCTAACAGGCGGGCCGAGCCCGGGATTAGTCCGCAAACTGATTGTGCTGGCTAATCTATGCCGCCCGGTACTCCACCGAGCCAACCTGCACCACTTGATTAATGCACGAGAATCGATACCAACGTCTTTTGCATGCATGGATTTAATTAATTTGGTTGATTTTGCGATTAAAGTGTGTTTTCAATAAGAATTGAAAAAACAAAGAGAGTTGAGAGCTTAGATTATGCTAACGATGTATGGTGGCCAAAATCTTTATAGTAATCGTTGTGGGTAAAAAAAACGCTACTCGTTTCCAACAACTTTATTAGCACGGCACACTCCTACCATAAATTCGACCGAAACGGTAAAAAGTTTTATATAAAAAATTGCGTGACATATTCTTCAAGTGTGATAAAATGATAGATAAAAGAGGAGTAAAGTGTACACCAATAATGGGGGCCTGCCTATTGCCATCAGACTGGGCATAGCTTCAGTCTCTGTAGTGTGTATTCAAAAATTGTCACTGACCTTGTTGGATCGGTACCCAGGGCGCGATATTGAATATTCAATATAACTCCTTCTAACTAGGATACGTCCTAAATACGTCCCACCGCCTTTTTTGTGATATGAACAGTTCTCTGAACCATCTAAACCTTTCTAGTTCCCCATGACGTGATCACGAATTGAGCACACAGACGGTATTGGAAACTACTGCGACGAGCGAGTGCGCCTCACAAGTCCCGCGGGCGAGTAGCCCCGGCTCGCCAGGGCCGTTCTTCGCTGTGACCAAACGCGGCGCGTTACGATCACTTTATATAATTATCATGTTTAATTATTCTTTATGCTACTGGAGTACTTGTAAACAGTAATTTCATGAAATTATAGTAATTCGCCGATTTACGTGTTTGGTCATAGCGGATAAAGACCCAGTTGTGCTCGATATCCACCCGATCTCTCTACAGGAACTGGGTCAGTCTAGATAAAAGCTCCACCCACTAAAAGTTTACCTACAATTTCGGGTGTGATCGGACGCCCTTTCACCCGACATCTCCATGTGTGTGATCACAATTTTACATCGCAAGTCGTATCGACAACGCTGGAACAACCGCCGACCGGCCTGCTGTAAGTAGTCAATATGCCCTAAGGTCACCTACTCTCCGGCCGATATCTGTGGACACAGGTCTACATCAATGATCGCCATACCGACAGTTTGCAGAAAACGTCAGTAAGAAAACGTCAGAAAACCTCAAAAAACTGAGTGTCTGATATATTACGATTAATTAACAGACAACCAATAAGAAACCGGTTAGTCTATGAGACCCTTTAAACGTTGTCAGGTAGGTCGACTCTTATTCTTTTTTTAAACGTAGCCCCACACTAGGATTTATTCCTGTGTCGTGGGTGCGTTTACAAACATGAAAATTCACATGCACAAATACCCAGACCGGAACAAATAATTGTGGATCACACAAAGATTTGTCCCGTGCGGGAATGGAACCCGCGACTATTAGACACAGTGGGCGCAGCGGGTTAAGCTTTTAACCACTGCGCTAAATCATCGGTCTTATTAAATTAGATTTCCGGCAATTCTTATTGAAATACAAAATATATGGAACCACATTATAATACTCGAATAATTTGGGATGCAAATGAAAATAATTAATTGTTGAACTTAGTAAGTGTGTATGTAAGTTAGTGTGTATGTAAGTTAGTGAATTGTTTTTTATGAGTGATCTCAAACCTTTGATACAGGACGGTTCAATTTAAGCTCTCAATTTAATGCGCTAATGTACTATTACGAGGTCTGTTGATATGAGCCTAAAAACCCTTTAAATATGTAATGTGACTTCTAATATTGAAAAAATATGGAGATACATATACTCATATCGTGTTTGTGTGTGTGTAAGTGTGTGTGTGTGTGTGTGGTGTGTGTGTGTGTGTGTGTGTGTGTGTGTGTATGTATGTGTATGTGTGTGTGTGTGAATAACCTACGCTGTTGCCCGCGGGGCCTTTACAGCTTCACCGGACAAGAGGACGAGCGTGCAACCACTACGCTCGAGGAGGATTAAGGCGGGAATAGATTCGATACCGAGCTCGGAATGAAGAACTGGCATAGCTTTTTATCGGATTGATATAAAATTTGTATTTTGGGTAATCATTTCTAAGAAAATCTGATCGCAAAAATGTAATTTGTTGCTTACATGATTGAATCAACCCGACAACATTGCCTTCACGTTCAGTTTATTTGGCAGCATTTTCAAGAAATACTATAGATTTAAAAATATATTTTCTTCAAAAAACGGCATTGAATAAAAACTAAAAAATAACATGGGGGAGGCAAAAGTTTGCGATTCCGCGAGTTGGAGCGCGGCCAGCCCCCTGCTGGCTGCGGGACCGACCATTTACCCACATGATTTATGGCGCCTCATCCACTCCAGCTCCGGTTAACTAGCTAAGGAAATGCAGATCCGCTCCGTCGCGATGGAAATCGGCGACACTGCGGCCGCTGTTTTATCTTCGATTTTGTGTGCGCGTGGTGTTTAAACAGAATTATTAACTGTACCAAATCGCGCTTCTGCTGCTGTCATTTACAATAGAGTAGGTAGTTTAATTATCAGTACGTTGATAGCTACTGTGTGTATATGTGTGATTAGTATAAAGCTGTTGGCAAAGTCACCGCTGTGGTGCAACGTTGGTAGGGGAATCTAATTCTCAGTCAGTTGTCAGACTGTTATACCTGCTTGGGTTTTTATTTTACTATATTATTTAATACCATAATGCATAGTGTAATAAACACTTCTCTATATATCTATCTATCTATATCATCACGCCAGAACGCTTGCGCGGTAGCTATAACACTTGTATTAGACTTACATAATATATGTGAGATTTCAACGATCAAAGAAAAGATGGGTAAACCGTACATCAAATTTTCAACTGATCAAGGGAATGTACAAATAAGAGTATTCAATTTGGATGTTTTCACCGGCGGCGCGGGCGCGCGGCCGCGCGGGCGGGCGCGGAGTACGCAGGAAATCTCACGCACCGTCGCCGCTGTTTGCGCCCTCCAATATTTATTGTGCTCGACCAATACACAGAAACACGGTGTTTTTTCAACAACACACTCGAATAACAAACGGAAGAGTACCATGGCCGCCAGATCGCGGCTTGTTTACCACATTTTATTGTATTTATTTGGTTTCGATTTTAACGCCCTAATGTTTACGAACTATGAGGGTGGAGGAAGTCAGAGAGGGCTGTAAAAAGAGAACTTATTGTAACTCTGTATTCTCTGCCTATCAACCGTAAGAGATTTGGCGCAATGATATAGGTAGATGACTACCTCTTTCATATCTATCTATATCATCACGACAGATCTCTTGCAAGGTGGGCAAGACTCACTCATTTAAAAAAATCTACAAACTAAACACCTCTCACGTCACAATAAAATAGGAATCGAACCTATTGCCATTATACAGGCCACGATTGCAATTTTTTTTTTTTTTTTAAAAAGCCGCACTTTCACTGACTCACGATTTGAACCTAAAACCCGTAGTCGCTACCCGCACTATACGGAACCAGAACAACAAGGCAGTTAAAATGTATAACCAGTGTTGCATAAGTTAACCTCAGAATCGTAACAGCGATGATCAGAGGCATTTGACACCCTTAAGGTAGGTATTCCGGTTCACCAAACGGTCGCAATCAGCTTACGTAATGGGGTTGTAAATGGCATTATGATAATTAGTCCCTTTTCCTGCCGCCCTATTGGAGGAGCTAACAGGTGGGGCCATTTAGAAAACATTGTATTTTTTGGAGTAAATAATTGTAAGATAGAGGACTATTATAGACAAGCAATAAAGTCGAGACAATATATCTTACCCTGGCAGGGATCTGGCATGATGATAAAGATAAAATAACGTGTACAGATAATATACTAAAGAACTAAAGTTGAAAATATTACGTCCTGAAAACCTTGTCGGTCTAGTAGCGTTGGGCGATTAGCAATCACGAGGTCTTGGGCTCGAATCCTACGACGTACAATATACTTTTTCTACTAGAAAAAATGAATATCGTAATGCGGAATCTAGGTGGTTATTTTTTTTTAATTCAATTACCTATCCCAATAGGACGAGCTCGTTGTAGGATCAGCCGCTGAACTAAGCAAATACGCATAATATATATAGACTCACCACCCATTATATTGCGACCTAATATAGTTGTCGATGCCTAGATATACGAGTATACTATACACTGTAAACCTCTGCCATCCCCGCTTAGGGAATGTGGGTGTTATAGTGTAAAAGTCATTATCTTTGACTTTGCCCCAGATTGAATCGTTACACAATTCTCGTTTCTGCACAAGCAGTGTCATGTCCACGTTGTGTAATCCCGCGCAGCGAGTTGATAGCATTCTTTATTTACTTTATTTACTGGCAGCACACATTTCCCCGTTAATTTGTAGCCGCGGCTGCGCGGAGAGTAATGGCCGCCGAGATAAAGCCGGCATTAAGAGAATATTCTAAGGAATTTATAATGCTCAAGCCCCAAAATAAAAACATAATCCCGGGGACCGCGACCGCATAATTAAGCAGTTAGTCGGTACTCTTGGATTAACAGTTTACAATTTTATAATTTCATTTATTATGGTCTTTATAGCGATTGAATAAGGTTAAAAATTTGTTGTACGAATTCACTTTTAAAGTTGTCCCAATAGTGCTGTTGTCTCATCCCGTATTATATTTTTTCGCGCTGTCCCGTCGTAGCATTGTGTTCGTAGTCCGTGTGTCGTAGCGTCCTTACCGCCCGTAGCGACCGTAGCGCACGTAGCACATCGACGTGAGCCGGGCGGTAGTTTAGATTGCCATAAAGTTGCCGTCGCGGTGCGCCGCCATTGAGCAACGAACTCGCAACACAACTACGTGGATACAAATTGATATTATTTTGGAACTGCATCTGTTTCTTTACCTTTATCATCCCCAGATACATTGCGAGGCCGAATATTTCTCTATCTATATTATCACGCTAGATCCAACAGGTAGAGAGTACAGAGTTCCAACAGGTTCTTTCCTTACATACCTGTATATCGACATATTTCTCTAGATTGACAAAAATGCATGAGGAGATGTATGAATGTAGATAAAGCGAAATTGGTGTGTCAGAATCGTACATGTGGTGAACCGTAGACCATGCCTACTACAGTATGTATATATTTCTTTTCAGTCGACCGCTTTTAATATATTCCATAGGTTTCCTTTTATCAACGTATACACTGCTTTTATAATCGGGCTAGGAATGAAGATCATTTCTGTTTTTTTATGTGTAGTTGTTTATTACATTTATTTGAATCATACTAAAACCGTTATTATAAATATAACAATCGTTCTCGATGTCAGATCGTCGAGAGCCATAAACGGTGTCTAGTGAACTTAATTCATTTGTCACGGTCCCAGTCGCTCCAGACTTCAGACTCTTTCAGCAGTCGTCTTGAGCCAGGTATTACCTCGCGACTATTTCAAATGTACGGATTATAACTATTATTATCGCGCTTTATCTAATATTTCGTCTTCAAAGTTTCACTTTTAGAATTAAACTGCTTTGTAAGTTAAATAAAAATTGAAATAGATCGACGTAGTTACACAATGCTTTATTTAGTCAATTTTAAATTACTGATGACCGAAAAGAGAGAAATCCGTGGGTGACTATTCGCGCGCTGCACATGTTCAGGAGTGAGACAGTTGGAGTTAGTCTAATAAATAACTGTGATACATAAAATGCCGAAGACGTTCCAGAGAAAGAACCTGTTGGAGCTCTGCACTCTCTGCCTACCCCGCAAGGAAGACGTTACAAAACTTTCTATTGCCTGAAGTGAGTTTATCTCAATGTGATTGAAATATATTAAAAGATATTGAAAATTGGGGCGCTCATAGCGCTGCGACTGTGGTGTTCTTTCCGATCACCAAGGCTGAGCAGCGTTCGACTCGGTCGGCCCGAAATGGGTGACCGTTGTGGTATTTTTATATTCGAGCGTCTCCGTGCTTCGGAAGGGACGTTAAGCCGTTGGTCTTGGCTACCACTTAATGTGGTAGAAGTTAAGCCGAGTTGTAAGCCTTGTAGGCGCCTTGATAAGTTCCACCAGCAGGTGGACACAAACCTGCCTTTGCCAATCCGCACTGGGTCTGGCGTGGTGGAGTATGACCTACTCTCTCTCACCTAGATTTGTGAGGGAAGGCCTTTGCCCAGCAGAGGGCTGTATAAACTGATATTAGTTTATCATTTTATATATTGAAAACCGCCATAATTAATTTATTAGCAATTGAGTGTTGTATTTTAGTGTTATTAACAACTGCTGTAATCCTAAGACGGAGATCACACAATGAGTTGACAGTCTGAGAAAAACACCACTACGTGAGTGAAATGGAAAGTAAATTTTTCTCTCTTTAACATATAATATTATCTCTCTGTAGGACAGACTGCTCATGTAATCTGCATCATACTCTTGTTTTAAATACACCGTAATTCCACAACAAACATATAGATCGTAATAGAGACCAACACACGACCTCCACAACCGCTGCGCTAGCGACGGCATCGAAAAAACTAACAAGTCAGCGAGCGGCGCGCTTTTTGTGAAGCACTTGAGGCAACTAATCGGCGAGGTAAAAACTTGAGTGGGCTCCGCGGCCTGGCCCGCCGCCAGCCGACCTCGACTCGCCTGTCGGCTGTCGCCCGTTGGCTGTCGGTAGGCGCCGAGGTCGACGAGCCGTCGGAGATCTTTTTTAAAGTCTCAACTGCCGGTGATTCGCAGTTAGTAAATGATCATGGAACGAGTATCAGAATAAGTTGTGGGCTATTTAAACCTAACGGATTGTGATGAAAATTATTATAAAAGGATATTTTATTATTCTATATTATATGTCGCAGTAATAAATATCATATAACTCATTTTTGTAGTCCATGCTGAGAATCGCTTGTCTTTTAAAAGTAAAGTACAAGAGTATCTTCACGAAACTTTGGCAGAATTATCTCAATAAAATTTTGATTTATTATAAATATGTGTGTATATATGTATCTATTATGTTTATAAGCATATATATTTATTATATGTATATATTTAGTCGGAGATATGTCTGTATGTATATCTAGCTTTTCTTATAAACATTGTGAATGATTCTATTGACTGTCCCGAATTGCGAGAAAAGATCGGTTTACGCTTTCCCTCTGCATTTTTAAGGAAGCCAGACTTATTAAATATTCCATACAGCAGGTGCATTTACAGGCAAAACTCATTTCTCGTAAGGGCATCTAAATCATATAATGCGATAACGCAAACAATTGATATTGATTTATAAAACACTAGAGTCTCTCAGCTTAAAAATATGTTAAATGGTTTCTTTTTTCTTTAAGTGTATGTGTTTGCTTAGATTGTATGTTAATTACGTTTTATTGTCACTTTATGTTCTGCCGTGCTATATTCATGTTGTAAATATTTGTGGAAACTTATAATTGGCCTTCAGCATTTAGTACTTAAGCCATACTTGTTCTTTGTTAGCTGTTAGTTTTCCTAAAATGAATAAAATAAAATAAAATGTAGTAAGGGTCTATGTGTTTTTAATAATAATAATATCTTTATTTGCTTAAATGTGGTACAGTAAGATATTGGGAATAAATTGTTCGAGCATAAACACATACGCCATAGATAAAGAGCATGCAAATTCTAAATTGAGTTCTGAATTTAGGTACCTATACATTATAAAGAAATGTCAGTTATTGAACACATACAAATAAGTACAAGAACAGTAATAGTAATTCAATAACAATACGTTCACACATCATAATGCATTTCTAAAATGATAGGAATGACACAAGATTTTTTTTTTATTTGTATGATCTAATATTTATTCGTTCCACTGACTTTATTTATTTTTATTACCTTCCTGTGAATTTGAACCTGCTTCAATCGTTTCTCCCTAAGGTAGACTGGTAGAAAATGCCTCAGGTATTAAGTCCGTCCTTTGTACCAATTGTGCAAAAAGTATTAGGTAACGCAGTCATAATAATGAGGCAATTAAAACTTTTCATTGTAACATACAACTGCATCCTCGGAGGACTAAATTGCGCACCATCTTTTTTAATTTACGCAAAAATTAATTACCCTAGACTTTATCGCAGTTCATTTCTAATTTTGAGTTCCTCATCCTGAGTAATTGACTACTTACGGACAGACTCTGTGGCTTGATATCCAATGTCCCGATTTTGTTCCGAAAAAGTCGTGGTAACTTTAGATTAGGTTTCAAATAAAACTAGGAAATAAATCTGTAAAATCAGTTGATTTAATGTTTTACTAATATTCATGATTTATGGTTTACAAAGGCAAAAACTAAATTAAATACGTCGTTGAATAACATATATCACATATATATTATTCAGAGCTAAAATATAGCTTCAATCGACCGATCAATAGATAAAATGTGATACACAAAGTTATCAGTGTCGTCTGCGCTGACAGTATTAAATTCTCTTTGAAACAGTACTATTGGAGCTTATCAATCGGCTAGATCAATCTATCACCGTAACTTTCTAATTCATTTATCAGCTTAATTGATTAACACACAACATGATGAAGCTTTTTTCCAATCGATTTTAGCGAATTAACAAACCAGTTGTGTTTTGAAAACGCATTCGCGTTTGGTAATCGTATCGGTCGCGTATCGGGTGCTATAAATGAATTGTCCCTTGCGTCTCGGTGCCGTCTGAATGCCGACAATCGGATCGGCAGTATCGCAGTTAAATGTCGGCCGAATGTGCCGGTAATCACTTTGAGATGTTGAGTTATAAGACGCGCAGAGGGTAGTTGCATACGATTTCGTTAGTCACAATGGTAATTTAGTTTGGGTGTGAAACATTTGCTTTTATGTCTACTGTGAGATGGACGCTAGAATGCTTATTGTAGTTCTGATAAAGAAATATATTGTTCAGTAGTATGTATATTCCTGCATTCCATATGACTGCCGGGAATGGGAAGTTAGACCTAATATCAGTCGAGAAAATTTAATTACCTACAGCAATAGGCCTTACCTATAACTTAGGCTATTGTCTACGCGTCAATGAACTATATGGCGCCAGTTCACGTCGTTACGTCGGTGACCGCTAGACGGCGTTAGGTTGCATCAAAAATTAATATTTTATTTGTTTTTATTTTAATGCTAGCAATTGTAATTGTATCAACTTAGCAATTAAATTTTCTTGTTACCAACCTGTAAGTACATGTATGTCAATTAATAAAAAAAGGATTTCAATGAAAAAACCTATAAATATACGAAACAGCTATTTAAAATCATTCTGCAGCAGAATAAACCATTTAGAATACCTCTGGCATTTTAATATTCCTTACTATTCATATAGATATCGATCATCAAAAACAAATACTACTATTTTGAGAATTTTGCAGTGATTGTCCGGTAGTAATCAATAAATAGATAATTTTATCTCGCAATTTCCATCTCGCCTTGTCTGGCCGGTTTACCTGCGACCGATAAAGCGCGTTAGGTTGGCAGCACTGACGCAAGAAGCCGCGGGAAAGCCACGGGTAAGCTGCGCAGTCAGATACGGCCGCCATTAATCGCTCAGCGCGGGAATCAACCGGGTGATGCAAAAACTAGATCTTAGAGGACAAATGCAAAGTAGGTCGGAAATAGGTTAGCGGTAATGGCTGAGCGGTTGCCGAGGATGTTTTCTCGACATTGTAGCGATATTGTAAGGATAAATGGCGGTTGTGTGTAGGAAGTTCATAAACCAAGCATGTTTAAGAATTTAGACACGCTGTCGCTAAATTCATCTATATACCTTTCATATAAAATCAGTTATACGAAAAATGAAAAGTATCTATACAGAAAATTATAGAAAAAAAATGAATAGAGAATTAGACAAAAATATTCATACCTACTCGCTTTCTTACTACGCTGTTGCTAATACGGTCGGTCAGCTTCACTGCGCACATCTTCCGCAGAGCTCGCATTTCTACCGCATTTATCCTACTTTCATTCTCACTCTTACATACCCAGCTCTCGCTACCATATAACAGCGTTGGGACAAGAACTCCGTTATGTATGGCCAGCTGCGCCTTATGACTTAAGTGCCGGCTCCCAAGTAGCTTTCCCATCGCACCATTCACCCTGTTCCCTGCACTCACTATGTCAGCGGTGTATTTTACATCCTTACTGAAGGCGCATCCAAGATATACAAACTCATTCACTTGTTCCAGCACATCGTTACCAACCACAATCCTAACATTCGTTCTAGTTTCTTCCCTTTCAAAAACCATAATCTTGGTTTTCTTTAGATTCAAGTGTAAGCCATTGTTCACTCTTCTTTCATAACTATGACTAATGTTTGCTGATCAGTGGCTGTTGGCGCTATTAAAACCGCGTCATTTGCATAAAGTAGATGATTTACCACTAGGTCACCCATTTGTACACCTTTATTCATCGCTTTCAGTCTTTGAAGACTTGTATCCAGATATATTATAAACAGTCTAGCGGACAACACGCAACCCTGCTTGACGCCGATTTTAACGTCAAACCAGGGTGACCTGTTACCACCCACCCGTACGCATGCCTTGCAGTCCACATAAGTGGACTGGACGGCTCGCAACAGAGTGCCATCTATACCATACTCTGGCAATATCTCCCAAAGTCTCTTTCGCACAACTCTGTAAAACGCCTTCTCCAGATCTACAAAACCGCAGAAAACCTTCGGGCCCACTGCCAGATGCTTCTCTACGATGTTGCGGAGGGAAAAGACTTGATCCGAACATCCTCTTTCGTCCTGAAACCCCCTTGTGCCTCGCACAACATTCCATCCGACCAAAATATATGCGACCAAAAAATACGCGCTGCTCCCGCCATTCACTCTTGATCTACGACAATACTTTTAATTTTATTTTTAGCCTCGAACAAAACAATTAAAATGTTGGTGCATATTTTTATTTCTATCATTTCAGACTTCGCTGAAACGTAAACCTGCGTAGAAAAAACAAAATAGAAGTTATTTGTAGAAATACAACTCAATTTCCATTCGCCGTATATAAATTCTGACAATGATAAATTCAGGAAAGGATAAATATAAATTCTGTGTATTATCTGCAAGTGAACATTGATTAAGCGCATTAGTGCACCGATTTCTGCGAGATCCGCAAGATCCGCGCGGCGAGCAATCAAGCGCGTGGATTAGACTCCGCCGAGTGCGGATGTGAGCCAATAGCGGCGGATTACACCCGCGCGCGGACTACCTACAAGCGGAAAAGTGTTATCACATCCACACTTCATATTGGAAATCCAAAAGCTTATTTGCAACGCCTTTAAGACTAATAAACTGGATTGGTTTAACCCACTTGTCGCATGAATTTCCGCCGAAGAAATATATTTGTGATAATTTTGTCAGGTGCCCTGAAAAAACATATCAGCGTGATGGCGCCGAAGCATATCAGACACATCGCACGTCTCATGCTTCACCCTAATATTGGTTAACCGTTATAACTGGGTTCAAATTTGTAATGATAACTACTTCTTAAAGAATTTATGCAAGAATCCTTTGTTTTCAACTTTATCAATTTATGCTACTATCCCTAATCCCTATAGTATTTCAAGCCTCACATGAGCCCGCAAACAATACCTTTAACACATAGTTATTAATAGTCCCAATAGAATAAAACGGCAGCTATTCCTAAAGACTGCGCTCCGGCGGCGCGACCCGCCGAACTTAGCCGGCGCACCAGCAGATTAACAGATTAACTAAGTTTATTGAATCGCCGTCCACTCGCGGCCCCACGCGACACAATTGAATTTTTTGCCGCCCAAGCATAGGCAATAAGGCACACGTGGATTTGAACCCGCGCCGCTACATAAAGCCAGATAGAGGCACAGAATATTTTTTTTATTCGACAGATTAAGCGCTTTTTCATTGGTTTACTTTAGTCGCCGCTTCCGTAGTGTGATGTAAATTTTATTGCGCCGATATTTTAGGCGACGCTCGCCGGGGGCGAATGCTTTTTTTTTTATTCAATATCGAGTACATGAATGTCGGAATAAATATTCAATAAGCGACGCTTTGATGGATTAATGTTGGATTAATGCAGGATAAATTTGAGCAAATTTTCGTAATCCATACCAGCCGTGTGAAAACGTTTGCATGACGCGCACCATAACGTGTGGCGTCTAATATGTGAAAGAAAGAATGAAACATATCGCCCTATAATAAAGCCTATTAGGTTTTTATTTAATTATTTATTAACCAACCTGTTTTAACAGACAGAATTCTACACATATAAATTATAAGTTAAATTATAAATTAACAAACAAGTACCTACCGAGTCAAATAATAATAATAATAAAAATAGCCTTTACTGATTCAGCTGTCATACAACTGTCACAATACATATTGCAAACTACCACAAAATACTACAGAGATATTAAAAAATAATCCAGTAAACTAACAATAATATAAAGATAAGCCAAAAATCTATTTTAATTTGCATTTAAATCATAATATACTGTTTATAAATTTGCGTAATTATTTAAAAATCTTACAACTTATAAGAATTTATTTCTTAATGATGTAAATTGAAACGGTTTGCGTTTCAGGAACTGACACAATGAAATCGTTATAAACAATACATTGTTTTTTATAACGTACAAAATCAATTACCAATTTCTTTACGAATATTTTTCTATGTATCTGACTGAAAGTCGTATGCCATCAGCATGCAAGAAATTAATAAAAATACGTCGATGCGCCATCTTGACATACTCGTATTATAATTGAAAGTTTCATAGCTTTTTAAATAATAACTCACGTGAGCGACGAATTAAGCGATATGTCAGACTAATTTTCTGACGAATCGATTGATTCGTAAACAAATAATGAAATTACTGTATTTTGTTTTCTTTTTGTTCCTAAATTGTTTTTAAAGTCGATTCATTCTTCGTTATAAATTGTCTCGATTCGATTTTCAATCGATTCTAATTCATTGAATTTTACCATCACCACATTTCTAGATACGTCAAACTCTAATCGTCACCGTACCCATGACTCGTGAATTGAACTGCGGGATTTCTCAACGGTAATTTTTGAACCCTTTAGGACAGTGAATCCCAAAGTTGATTAGACCGCGACTCACTTAACATAAACTTCCAAATTCGGGACTCACCTTTTGGTTTCATAAAGAAAAAAAGGAACATAACTATGACATAACATGAATGAAGGTCTGTTCGAACAAGAAAGAAAAAAAGACATTTTAGTACTTAAATACGTATTTGTTAATGAGAAGGATAGACTTGTTTCATTATAGCTTTAGCATCAACTTTAATTTTAATTACCTACTTTTAATCTCAATGAGTCGGATACGTCCAATTTATTTCGATATTTAGTTTTAGTTTTAACCATAGCCGAAAATCCGATCTCACATATCACATAGGTATGAGGTACTGAAGGGAAAGTGAGCTTTCATAGCTTCATCAAACAGGGGAGGATAGCTGTCAGCAACCGAGAGCCAAAATTTCGTTAATTGCTTGCAAATAAAACTCATTTTCTTAGTCGCTCATTCAGTAGTCGCCCGTCCATTAGCCGGACCGTTCCTATTCGCTCCCGCCCACCAATGGGTCGTGACCCATACTTTAGGAAGTGCTGCTTTAGGAGATTAATTTTTAACAATCCTTTTGTTACTTGTCACCTACCTTATATAAGAAGCTCCTATGCAAATTCTTCTAGATCTACCAATTTAAGCTGTGCATTGTCTGTCAATCATTGTTAGGTTCTAGTTAGGTTTTATTATTCTGGTATTATATTTGTCAAAGTGAAGTGTACGTTTTCATTTTTAAAGTGTTTGACGTGTGTTCATTTGGGAACTTTTCTGAAGAAAATTGTATAACTTTGCTAAATTTTCAAAATAAATGAATTCTCACTTTTTCTGAAACAACAAGGTTTCAGCAAAAGTTAAATAAGCAATAGTAGCAATAGTTTAAATAGTTTAGTCTGAACAAGAGTTTGCGTGTAATTAACGTAATTACTCCCACGCAACACTCGCCTAACTTGCATGTTCCAAGAAATCAATCATAAAAACTTTCAAGTTAGTTCATTTCAAGTTAATAGAGACGAAGAAATACTGATTAAGCGAGTAATTTGCTCGGCTTGAGGTTTGAAAGTGATCGGTCATGAGTCCCGTTCCCGCACGGTCCCGGGTTCGACGCCGCCCCGTCTCCAATTAAGCGAGTGTAAAGTGCGACGGCCGGGCACTAATTAACGTCCTTGATTAAACTTAACTGTCTCCAACACATATATGAGACGTGC
This sequence comes from Phalera bucephala, assembly GCA_905147815.2. Classification (NCBI taxonomy): domain Eukaryota; kingdom Metazoa; phylum Arthropoda; class Insecta; order Lepidoptera; family Notodontidae; genus Phalera; species Phalera bucephala. Next base: position 58,787,080 of record LR990609.1, read on the forward strand.
TCTAAGCTCCTCTGCCCCCCTCCCCGCTCATCTGTAGTGCCCCCTCTCTCGTCTGGATCATCATAATTTCTCTAAGTTTATCAAATTGACACGTGGTGGATGAAAAGGACCTGTAAACAATGTAACCTGTTTGTGAAGCAAACTTACTGAATTAGCTTATACGGTCGGTAACCCTGTCATGATATTATTTCTAAGAATTGCAGACGTTATACCAATGTAAGTCGTAAAAAATATTAGGTTTTCGATACACTCGCTTAAATAGGTCTTAGGTAATGTATGAAAGTAAAATATTTTACCCCAGTTCTAAGTTAGTCCAAAGGTATAAATAACCTTGGGCACACTCACCTACAAAATGACCACTATATTGTTTCGTTACGCCCGATATAATTTACTAGACGGACTACATAGGTAGGACAAAGTGTGGATTTTTATCAAAAAATTATAACTAGCAGTCCGAATTTCGGAATCGTGCTCGTTATAATGGCTATTACAATGAGATTCAATCGTCAGCGGCAATATGTAGATGTACACCTATGCCACCCTCCCTTGGGGCATATAAGCGGCGTTGATTTTAATATTTATTTTTTTATTTCCTACAATAAATAAGATTGGTGACCACAATCAATTTACAAATGTAATAAACCAGAGCATAAGAATCCACACCCAAATAAAAAATTAAGGTTCCCATACACCCGTGTGTATCGATAACTTCTATAAAGGTTATGTATTTACGAGTCAATATCGCAATTCCGTCGGAACTCGCGGCAAGTTGCGCGGTGCGGCCGCGGGACTAGTTCGGCATAATATCGCCAGTTACTGGGAACTTGCCCCCCTCCCCCTCCACTCCCTCCACTTGTAGTAAGTCCGCCGGGAGGGGGTGGACACCCCGAGACGTGGTCAGATGACCGCTATGATTGACACCTTTCTCTGAGTCGAATGTTAGCTTTCTTGCTAGTAATTTTGCTTTGACTTTTGTTGGAGGTCTTTTAGTAGCAGGAATATATTACTGATGTATATGTATATGCGACGGTGAAGGTCAACCATCAGGCAACCCGCAACCTCATTTGCGCCCACTTTTATCTATCTATGGATCTTCAGCGCCGAGACGTCCACTGAAGGACAAAGGCCTCCCCAAAAACCTGCAATGGCCATCGGCTTTGTGCGTCACTTTTACCAGCGACAAACTACTGTAAAAAAAAATATATTGCTGGATATTTTCAATCAGGTAATACTGTCCCACAACTGGGCTGACCTTCTACGAATCTCAGGACGGGGTGGTAAGGGTTTTTTGAATAATTAACACAAAATCAACTCTTGAATTCGAATGAATGAACACTAAATTAACAGTCACATTCACGCTCCGTCGGTTCGACTAGATAGAAAGAAAGAAAGAAAAAAACATAGGAGTTACTTGTACAAATAAGTTCAAATAATTTCATTTTCTAGATACCATATTCTATGAAAAGCCATCAAAGACACGTGGGCCGCTATAAGTATCTTGGAGGGCACGTTCAACTCAGGAAATTCAAACCAGTTGCAAGATTAATTTAAACTACTTACCGGACAAGCGCGAGTCTCTCGCGACGAAAAGAAAACCTTTACTTTCTAATAAAAATACAATGGTATTGTTCCCGTTACTCGACAACCATCTTAATAATGTCTTGAGCTAGACTAACAAAAACAGTGTTTGCGTTTTATCCTACAATTTATTAGAACACTGTTAGCACAGCGCGATAAAAAAAAACTTTACACGCCTCTCTCGCTCGTAGCGTCGTTTACGATGTTCGGTGCATGCTCCAAGATTCGTGCTCGTTCGTTCGTTCGCAGCGCTCGGCTCGGACAGACTTGAGATGGGTGGCAATTTGTCCATTTCCATTTTCGATATCCATGCTTCGGAAGGCACGGTAAGTCCTCGATCCTTGTTTCTACTTTATGTGATAGTCGTTAAGCCGTTGGAAGCCTTATAGGTAGCTTGATAAGTTCCGACTACAGGTGGCCACATACCTACTTCCGCTAATCCGGTCGGATCCGCATGATGGAGAATGAGCTAGTCTCTCATCTCAATTTGTAAGAAAAGGCCTTTGCCCAGCCGTAGGACAGTATGGGCTGATTTAAACATCTTCGATTTAACATTATAAACTCTTTGAATCTTCGATGTATTCCGTCTGGTCACGATAGACCTGGGAGTATGGTGGATGTGAATCATCTCAAATATACTGTTAATAAAAGAGAATACCGCAAAGTCGTCACTGCCGCGCCCCGCGCCGAGCTACCCGCCGGCCGCGACTCGACAGAGTGGCGCGTGGTTTATTGCCAAGCGGAGAAGTTGCGCCCTACATATTAACCGCTACTCCCACTTTTATTTATCGACTTACTACTCTTCCTCCAATCTTTTGGTTATGTTTTCGAAAAAATACCCCATATTGGGGACTATGATAGTTGAATTATATTCTGCACTGACTCGATCAGGATAAACGTTACATACCCTCAAAGATTTTCGCAGCTATAAATGCACTAGTTGACCTATTAGTAATCAAAATAAACGTATACAGGGTATACTATACACCTTACAAAAGTATAAAACACCGTCACGGCTATAATCCCCAAGCGGGAGCGGCATGGGTGTACTGTGTACACCCACTCTATGTCGACGATGTTAGGTCCCTTGTAATAGGAGGCGAGCCTATTTCCATTTTACCGGGAATAATTCCAGACTCCGGACTGATAATAGGAATTTCAGAAAATTATCTTTTAAGGTATTACAAGATACCAATAGTGAAATAAACGAGAGGAATATAATCGCCTGAGTGATTAACCGCTGGGTGATCATTGGACATTATCGGACGGATCAGTTGCCTTTGATTACCCCAAAGTTATCACCCAGTCATTACAGTGAAATAAACCTATCTGAATTATAGCAATGTAAAAAAACATAGTGTAATATAAGATAAAGACTTCATGGGACGGCACGCGAGCTTAATATGTAGTTAAAGCTTGCACATTGCCATCCACGTAAAGTTATAGACTAACTGTTTAGGCCGTTTTTTGCATGCTAGAACTTGCAAACGCGCCATCTATGGCATCATGTGCGAACCGTGATGTTGTATTTGCTCCACGTGGGGCGCTAGCTCGCCTAGTGACTCGATCGCTGAATCCAGTTCGAGAACGAAGCAAAATCAGTCGCAAAAGGGAGTCGCAAAGGAGCTGTCGCAAGATCTACTACCGACCGAGCGCATCAGTTCGGTTAGAGCGGCCACCGCATTTTAAATTTATCCTCGTCTCCTCGTGAGACCTTCCTATACCACTTAAACGCTTATGCTGTGAGTGAGTGCTTCGTTATAACAAGTAGTAAACATAAACACGCTTCCTCGACGAGCCTACGCGTGGAATCACAAAATGGTATTCTGTACGCCGTAAGGAATGTTGTCTACGGCAATTTGTCTTTTATATTTGGGATTGCGCTGGATTCGTTCATAATCTTACATCTCTTTATTTCGGTAAAGTATCGGTTATTCGAATATTTGTTTAAACTTATTCCATTTCGGTAAAAATATATTTATAGTCAAAGTCAAAGTCAAAAATCATTTATTTGTATAGGCCAATACATAAGCACTTACAAACGTCAAAATTATTACATTTTTTACATCTACCACCGGATCGGAACGCGGCCTCCACTGAGAAGATCCGGCGAGAAACTCAGTGGGCTAGTCTTTTAATTTAATTTGTTTGGCCTTTCCGATAACCATTTCTTTGTTTTTTAAAAAAATGTATTATACATCATTTATAAATGTTGCTGATTGAGGAGCTGCTCAGACCCAATCTGTTTTATCGTCAAGATAATCCGAAATTTTATAATACCCTTTCTTAAAGAGTCTAGTTTTAATTGCCTTCTTAAACTTATTGATAGGCATGTTTCGGATGTCTATGGGTAATTTGTTGTAGAAGCGTATACATTGCCCCATGAAAGAATTACTAATTCTGTGGAGACGAGTGGAATGTACAATAAGATCATCTTTGTTCCGTGTATTTACATGATGAATGTCACTATATTTTCCAAAAGTATTGATATTGTTTTTAACATATAGAAGATTTTCATATATAAATTGTGATGCAACAGTTAGAATATTTATCTCTCCAAACTTTTACTTAAGAGAGCCAAATTGTAAATTGCTCGAACAGTTCTTTTCTGGAGAACAAATATGGTATTAAGTTCTGCAGAGCATCCCCAAAGTAGTATGCCATATGACATAATACTATGAAAATAAGCGAAATTAACAAGTCTAGCTGTTTCAATATCAGTTAGTAATCTAATTTTCTTTACCGCATATGCCGCTGAGCTTAATTTACCAGATAATTGATCAATATGGGGACCCCATTGTATTTGGCATCAATAGTGATACCTAGAAATACAGTCGACTCTACAAGGTCTAAATCCACGCCATTTATTTGTACATTAGTTGCAACCTGTCTTACATTTGGCGTTGTGAATTTAATATATTTTGTTTTCTTCTCATTAAGGAGAAGATTATTCGTTTTGAACCAATGAACAACCATTGACAGTGCACGTATATGTGTCTATTGAAAATTAAGTAATTAAATAGGGGCTCATATAAAAAAGGCAACTTTAATTAACATTTAACAAAGATCTAAGTTTTAGAACGTACGAATGTCAAATATAATAACCTATACCCACACCTAAACAAAGACTTGTCGCACACATATATATAGTCTACTTTTTTTTCCAGTGGCCAATTTCTTAATAAAATATTTTGTGAAAACTTAAGACAATATAATTGATTCAAATTTAGTTTATTTTATTCATTCATTGATTCCTAATCCTTGCTCTTTGTCTTAACCGACCATTTTAGTGTCATTAGTTGTCACACCATGTTTGTTCATAAAATAAGCTATTTCAGAAAAAACAGACTTTACCTAGCACCATTCCGATTTCAGCCTTAAATCTATTCGCACCTATATAAAAGCCGAGAACCCGCTTTTTAGCTACTGCCGCCTACGCACCTGACTTGCCTCCTATCGGCCGTTATCGCCGCCCGCACCATATCCTCAGCGACCCTCACGATGCCCTTACTTCCCTCTTATCAGATACCGATATCACACACAGGATTAGACACCAACTTCGCCGGCGACGTGGAAGAATCCCTTGTCCGCTGGCCAGCGCAGAGATGCACAACGGATTCTTCCACGTTCACCACGGTGAAACACCTAATATATGCCTTCCCCCATAACGACAGCCTAAGCAGAGGCCGTTTCTTCCTGAACCGCCTTTAAGCTAGTTGCCCCTACCCTTCTGCCCCCCACTCGAGGAATACCGGCGTGATGGTCTTTATTTTAAAGTTTGTTTTGTAAATATACATACAATTAAGTAAAAAGTAGTCAAATATAAAGGCCAGCGTGACTTTAAAAAAATATATTTAACAATATAAAATAAATAATGAATACTCAAAATATTAATGCAGACAATTAATATTACTTAACGTTAGTGCGAACGGTAAGAGAGCTGAGTCGATATTAAATGTACTTTGCTTGGCGATGGCTATTTATAGGCATCGTCAAGTAAACAACTCTTTCTAGAACAAACCCACGCATTATGCGTCTTATTAATTGATATCTGATTATTAAGCAAAACAGTTATTAGAATTGGACTGAGACTAAACAAGTAACCTGATATCTGTTTACATGATAAATACGCAGCTGAGGCAAGTTAAGCTGATTCAGCAAAACAGTACTTGGAATTATATTCTATGAGCAATAGTCTGTTATTATTGCATCATCTTTTAAAGTACTTGCACTGAGCTGTGTACTAGTCTAGTATACATAACTAGGTATACTGTTTTAGTTTGTTTGCATTACCTTTATCTTCTGTACTAGCCATCTATCTACACAGACACATAGATAGAAACATTATCTATGTATCTATCTAAATCATCAAGCCAGATCCCCTGCGGGGCAGGTATGTACATAAATGAAACAAAAGTAATTGGTAAATCAACAAGTTTTATCGATGAATAACAAATCAATAATCACATGCAAGTCATTTGGTATAGTTAAATTGAAACTTGTAAGTCCTCATCAGAACAACGAACATTCTATATTATACCGTGAGGTATACCACACGGTAATGGTTCCACTATGAAACGTTACAACACCATAATTATGTAGCTATAATTGAAAAACAAATTGACATAAAAACATTTTTCTTTCATTCATTAGTTTATAAATTCCCACCACAGATGACCTCAGCGCACATCCTTCTCTACAAGAATAAGTCAACTTAGTGTTCTAATTTTCTCAACCATCAGCAATTCTGTAAAAGAAGTTTCATATTAAAGATATGATTTTTAGATGCATAATTAGTGCTTTCTGATATAGGCAACACATTATTTGATAAACAATTAAGTCGCACTAATTGAAGATGCATTATAATAACCATACTTTTCGCTTGTATTGAAAAATGATAATTAAGTAGCCTAATATGTTATTTTAGGTCATCATCATCACCTATGCCCCACAATTCAAATTATAGATACAAATATTTGATTGACCACAAAATCAATAATGTAGCGCACCACAAATTATTTCTTTTTGGAAAATAACAAAAGTGACACTTATTTTAGTAGATACGTACCTGTTTAGATCACAGTTTTAATTGGGCCTCTTAACGCATTCAATTGGTAGATTAGGTCTTCCCACATTTCTCGATGGCTTTCCTTGAGGAGAAGAATTGATGTACCCAGATTCCTCCTGCGGATGGGTTAATATTCTAATGGGGCTGTAGACAGAGGTGCCACCCCGCGCCCCACCCTGATCCACCCCAGAAGGAATCTCGGTCAAGTGACCATGTTCGACCGACCCATTCCCTGGGTCAAAGAGGTCAAATATCTAGGGGTCACCCTAAACCATACCATGTCCTTTGACCCTTTGTGCTCGGCCGTCTCTATCCACTAATCTGCAAGCGGAGTAAAATGTCCCTTAGAAATAAGGTGACACTTTACAAAACTTGCGTACGACCCATCATGACGTACGCATGTAAGGTGTTCGGGCACGCAGCCCACTCTCACATCGATAGACTTCAAGCGGTTCAGTCCCGCTTCTTCCGCAAAGCCGTAGGAGCCCCGTGGTTCATACGAAATGTCGACCTTCACTCCGATCTCGGTCTCGAAACTATTCGCGCCTATATTAAAAAGGCAACAACTCGACACTTCGCGAACGCATCTTCCCATAGGAATCCGCTAATCGTAGCCGCCGCCGACTACGAATCCGACCCCTGCCGATCCCCCCGATGCTTTGACATCGCTTCTTTCAGCTCCGGATACGGACGACGACGAAGTCGTAGATCCCCTAGCCCGCCGACCGGTCCACTAATTACACGCCCTGCCCCCTACAGCGACTGTCCCAACCGAGGGCGCCTCGAAGAGCCTCTTGCCCTTCTGGCTGGCTAGAGCGTAGTGGTTGCACGCTCGCAGTCCGGTGAAGCTGTAAAGGCCTCGCGGCCAACAGCGTACATCATTCACACACACACACACACACGCTAAGCTCCATTTTCGCGTCCGCTCGAGTTGGCTTAGCTATGAAATATTATCTATTTTTACTAAAGATTAAACCTTTACAATGAAGTTATGTATCTTAACATGTAAAAATTACTGGGATCGACATTCTGATCACACAAATAATATCATATTTCACATGTAAATATTTTTATCGTAATATATTAGAATACTTCAATATTAAAAATGCCATCTACCGTAATATAATTGAACTTACAAGTAACATCGACTTAGACGAACCGTTTAGTTCTTACCACTCTCCGCCAGCTGGCAAATACAAATGGGGGTTGGGCGTAACGTCCCTCTCGCCCTGTGCCACCCCGCGCAACGACACAATTCATTCTATAGAAAAATCTGCTTAGGTCATCTCCCCTTCGCATTTGCTTCGTGGTGCATACACACCGACTGCGAGCGCGCGGCGTTAAAACTCGGGTGCTCCGGCGCAGCGCGCGCGGCCATCGTGCTAGCGGCGCGCGGGGGTGAACCACTCGTAAACCTTTCGTCACACTGCTGTGTAATTAGCGGACGATTTTTAAAATTTAATAGCGAACATGTTTTTATGGCACTGTTTACAAGTATTATTAGAACCACAATTAAGTGTAGTATGTTTCGAACTATAACAATTAATACATAATTTATTATCTATAATAAAATTGAATTTATTATCTATAATAAAAATGCGTTCTTTAACAGGCAAATTTCTAAACATCGCGCATTCATATGTGATGTGATGATTACCTTTACAAAACAAACAACTAATTTTTATTTTTGTTGTTATCAATTATGGAGAACGAATGCGATACTGTTTTAGAATGCAATAATTTTGGCTGATATGAAACCTTTTGAGGATCACAATTTCGTTTAGAATATGTTGTACTTTGTTGAATACTACCTGGGCCCTTGTTCGCTATGACCATTTAAAAATAAAACAAAACGTGTTATCAAACATACGTGTTATTGGCGTGGAATGGAATTCTGTATGCCACTGTCAGATTTGAAAACATGACAAGGCTCGTCACACGTCATGTTTCGAACTGTCAAAATAACACGCTCCGCGCTTGCGTGTTATTGAAAACATGTTAAAAACTTGCAAAGGTAATTAATTAAAAAAATTAATAGTTTTATTGCAATTTAAATAATATTTATGATCATCGCGTCGTCGCCGTAATAATAAATTATTACTCATGACCGGTGACATTGGAAAATTATGGTGGCTCATCTGTTAAAGTGAACTTCTCAGTTTTAACAATAGTGTTATTTTTATTTACACATTTATTTTAAAAATATGGTGTTTTGTTTTAGTTAGTAGAAACAATGAACCGGACGAAAGCGTGTGTGTGTGTTTGAGTGATATACGCTGTTGGCCGTGAGGCCTTTACAGCTTCACCGGACTTAAGGGCGAGCGTGCAACCACTACGCTCGAGCCAGAAGGGCAAGGGGCAACATACTCGAGGGCGCTTCAAGGAGGAACGGCCTTGGTTTGGACAGTCGCTACGGGGGCAGGGCGTGTAATTAGTGGACCGGTCGGCGGGCTAGGGGATCTACGACTTCGTCGTCGTCCGTATCCGGAGCTGAAAGAAGCGATGTCAAAGCATCGGGGGGATCGGCAGGGGTCGGATTCGTAGTCGGCGGCGGCTACGATTAGCGGATTCCTATGGGAAGATGCGTTCGCGAAGTGTCGAGTTGTTGCCTTTTTAATATAGGCGCGAATAGTTTCGAGACCGAGATCGGAGTGAAGGTCGACATTTCGTATGAACCACGGGGCTCCTACGGCTTTGCGGAAGAAGCGGGACTGAACCGCTTGAAGTCTATCGATGTGAGAGTGGGCTGCGTGCCCGAACACCTTACATGCGTACGACCCATCATGACGTACGCATGTAAGGTGTTCGGGCACGCAGCCCACTCTCACATCGATAGACTTCAAGCGGTTCAGTCCCGCTTCTTCCGCAAAGCCGTAGGAGCCCCGTGGTTCATACGAAATGTCGACCTTCACTCCGATCTCGGTCTCGAAACTATTCGCGCCTATATTAAAAAGGCAACAACTCGACACTTCGCGAACGCATCTTCCCATAGGAATCCGCTAATCGTAGCCGCCGCCGACTACGAATCCGACCCCTGCCGATCCCCCCGATGCTTTGACATCGCTTCTTTCAGCTCCGGATACGGACGACGACGAAGTCGTAGATCCCCTAGCCCGCCGACCGGTCCACTAATTACACGCCCTGCCCCCGTAGCGACTGTCCAAACCAAGGCCGTTCCTCCTTGAAGCGCCCTCGAGTATGTTGCCCCTTGCCCTTCTGGCTCGAGCGTAGTGGTTGCACGCTCGCCCTTAAGTCCGGTGAAGCTGTAAAGGCCTCACGGCCAACAGCGTATATCACTCAAACACACACACACGCTTTCGTCCGGTTCATTGTTTCTACTAACTAAAACAAAACACCATATTTTTAAAATAAATGTGTAAATAAAAATAACACTATTGTTAAAACTGAGAAGTTCACTTTAACAGATGAGCCACCATAATTTTCCAATGTCACCGGTCATGAGTAATAATTTATTATTACGGCGACGACGCGATGATCATAAATATTATTTAAATTGCAATAAAACTATTAATTTTTTTAATTAATTACCTTTGCAAGTTTTTAACATGTTTTCAATAACACGCAAGCGCGGAGCGTGTTATTTTGACAGTTCGAAACATGACGTGTGACGAGCCTTGTCATGTTTTCAAATCTGACAGTGGCATACAGAATTCCATTCCACGCCAATAACACGTATGTTTGATAACACGTTTTGTTTTATTTTTAAATGGTCATAGCGAACAAGGGCCCAGGTAGTATTCAACAAAGTACAACATATTCTAAACGAAATTGTGATCCTCAAAAGGTTTCATATCAGCCAAAATTATTGCATTCTAAAACAGTATCGCATTCGTTCTCCATAATTGATAACAACAAAAATAAAAATTAGTTGTTTGTTTTGTAAAGGTAATCATCACATCACATATGAATGCGCGATGTTTAGAAATTTGCCTGTTAAAGAACGCATTTTTATTATAGATAATAAATTCAATTTTATTATAGATAATAAATTATGTATTAATTGTTATAGTTCGAAACATACTACACTTAATTGTGGTTCTAATAATACTTGTAAACAGTGCCATAAAAACATGTTCGCTATTAAATTTTAAAAATCGTCCGCTAATTACACAGCAGTGTGACGAAAGGTTTACGAGTGGTTCACCCCCGCGCGCCGCTAGCACGATGGCCGCGCGCGCTGCGCCGGAGCACCCGAGTTTTAACGCCGCGCGCTCGCAGTCGGTGTGTATGCACCACGAAGCAAATGCGAAGGGGAGATGACCTAAGCAGATTTTTCTATAGAATGAATTGTGTCGTTGCGCGGGGTGGCACAGGGCGAGAGGGACGTTACGCCCAACCCCCCATTTGTATTTGCCAGCTGGCGGAGAGTGGTAAGAACTAAACGGTTCGTCTAAGTCGATGTTACTTGTAAGTTCAATTATATTACGGTAGATGGCATTTTTAATATTGAAGTATTCTAATATATTACGATAAAAATATTTACATGTGAAATATGATATTATTTGTGTGATCAGAATGTCGATCCCAGTAATTTTTACATGTTAAGATACATAACTTCATTGTAAAGGTTTAATCTTTAGTAAAAATAGATAATATTTCATAGCTAAGCCAACTCGAGCGGACGCGAAAATGGAGCTTAGCGTGTGTGTGTGTGTGTGTGAATGATGTACGCTGTTGGCCGCGAGGCCTTTACAGCTTCACCGGACTGCGAGCGTGCAACCACTACGCTCTAGCCAGCCAGAAGGGCAAGAGGCTCTTCGAGGCGCCCTCGGTTGGGACAGTCGCTGTAGGGGGACGGGTGCACTACTAAGTGCACCGGTCAACCGCCGGCTATGGGAGGGGATCTACTACTACGTCGTCGTCGTCGCCCGTATTCTGAGCGGAAAGAAGGGATAACAAAGCATCGGGGGGGTCGGTGAGAACATGTCGCGGCCGGCGGTGGCGGCAGGGGTCGGGGGGGAGATCGTAGTCGGCGGTGGCTACGATTAACGGATTCGCATGGGTAGATGCGTTCGCGAAGTGACGTGTTGACGCCTTTTTAATAAAGGCGCGAATAGGTTCGAGACCTAGAGCGGAGTGGAGGTCGACGTTCCGTACGAACCAGGGGGCTCCTACGGCTTTACGGAGGAAGCGGTTTTGAACCACTTGGAGTTTATCGATGTAAGAGGGGGCCGAATGCCCGAACACAAAACACGCATAAGTCATGATGGGTCAAACGCAAGTTTTGTAAAGTGTCACCTTATTTCTAAGGGGCATTTTACACAAATGATGCTCGGTGACGGACCCGCTTGATGTGCGGGCCGAAGGACATGGTACTGTTTAGGGTGACCCCTAGATATTTGACCTCTTTGACCCAGGGAATGGGTCGGTCGAACATGGTCACTTGGCCGAGATTACTTCTAGGGCGGCGCAGGGAGTGGCGCGGGGTGGCACCTCTGGAGAAGAACACCGCAGCGCTCTTGTCCGGGTTCACCTCAATACGCCACTTCCTGAACCAATTCCCTAGGGAATTGGCGGATGCCTGAAGGTTTCTGGTAATGAAACCCTTATTCCTATGCGAGACATAGAGAGCGGTATCATCCGCGAATAGGGCTAGATGCGCCTTACTCGAACGAGGAATGTCGTTCGTGTAAAGGCTAAACAGGAGCGGAGAGAGAACTGAGCCCTGTGAGACTCCAGCACTGATGGAGTGGGACGTGGAGCGCGTCATTTCGACGCGATAACGGAAGGCGCGATTCGACAAGAAGTCTCGTAAGATGAGCACGAGTCTGTCCGGCACACCCAATTGGTAAAACTTGTAGATGAAGCCGTTGTGCCAGACTTTGTCGAATGCCTTCGCGACGTCTAGGAAGAGGGCGCCCGTGTAGATGGGTTTGGGTCTATTGAGACCGGAGAGGATGTGCTCCGTGATGCGGTGCACTTGGTGGACACTAGAGTGTTTGGCTCGAAAGCCGAACTGCTCGTCGATAAGGATACCCCTGGACGTTACGAAGTCTTTGAGCCTCGCCAATGGAGCTTAGCTTAGGCCATCTCCTCTTCGTATTTGCTTCATGGTATGCACGCAGCTACAGCTGATGTGGGCGTTGCTTACGCTCCGCGCGTTCGAACGCCGCCACCACTGTAACGATAAAGGCACTAATAATTAATAGCTCGGTGACATTCGTATAATGCATCGCGTAAACATTTTAATAACACGATTATTTTATCTACCGCGCAAGTTTACGTTCCTAATAATTGACAACGCTTTGTTATCAGATGTTTAGTAGATAGTGCTTCGCAAAATAATATTATTTCGTTTGCGTGTTCCAATAAATTAAATATTCAGCCACTTATAAATTCTTCTTTAAAGACAGTAGGTTCTTTTTCCTATCTATATATCTATAGATAGATAGATAGGTTCTTTTTCCGCGCAGTTAGTTAATCACTGATCAACTACCGACTCGCACTTAATTATAATAACCGAATAAACCCGGAGATATTGACGCATTCTAGGTACGCAAATATTCTGGAGACCACACTTGGCTACTTCGTTATGGCAGAGATACCGCCTTTAAGCCCCGATGCTGTAGTCTGGGCCTTAGGTCCGTTAGTAAACGAATTAAATAAAAATATTGCAAAATTTTGGGAACTCGCGGTAAGCTCATTAGATATTATTAGTCCGGAAAATCATGACTGTGAACAATTTTACAAATCTACGATCACAAGAGTGTCTTGTGGGCGTTATGTTATTTCGCTGCCTTTTAAAGGCAATCCTGAGTCTGTAGGTAATTCTTACACTGTCGCTCAGCGACGATTAACCGCGTTAGAACGCAAATTTAACTCGCTTCCGGTACTACGTCGATCTAAAATGACGTCATCACGAAATATTTAGAGAAAGGTTATTTATCTAAAGTACCTTATTCTCCTATCGCAATAGCCGAAGGTTATGTTATCCCGCATCATGCCTTTGTACGCCCAGACAAAGTAACAACAAAAACGCGCATCGTTTTGGATGCCAGTGCTAAAGCGGATACTGGAATATCGCTTTACGATTTACTACATATAGGACCTAACTTACAGGCAGATTTGTTCACGCTTCTTTTAAGGTTCCGTTATTTTTAAATTATTTTAACCGCGGATATACAACAAATATATTTGAGGATACGTGTGTCGGAAAATGATCGGTATCCTATAATATAGGATATATTTGCATTTTCTGATTCCACCGTCACGCCTATATTCCCCAGAGGGGGTGGCAGAGGTGTACTGAGTACACCCACCCACGTTTCGCCGACGATGTAAGGTCCCATGTAATAGGGGGCGAGCCTATTGCCATATACCGGGCACATGTGTTCGGATTCCACAATCGCTCTTTCTTGAATTAATTCTTCTCCACTCCGCTGGCAAGTGTTCGTTGCTAATCGCGTTAGTAAAATACAGGAATTACTGTCTTGACCACCTGACCGCTTCTTTCATGTAGATGGAACACAAAACCCTTGTGATTGTGTATCTAGGGGTTTATTACCCTGACAATTAATTAATCATCCGCTTTGGTGGCACGGTCCAACATGGATCAGTCGTCCAATCGCCGAATGGCCCATCGTTCCCTTCGACACTTCACGAACAGAAGTTGATATATCTGGAATGAAACCGTCAATTACTCTTACCGCAATCGCCGATCTGGGTTTTTCTTCTCTTATTGAGCTCGCTCTGCGGGTCTCCTCCTGGAAAAAATATTACGCATTAGTGTTTATGTCCTACGGTTCACGCGTAAATTACCTCGCTCTTCTTCGATTCAGGTTTCTGATATTGAAACTGCGGAACGCATGATTCTTTGGAATTTACAGTGACATTCAACAACGCATTCGCCAATGAAATTTTTGTTTTAAAGTCGCGCCGTCGCATCCTTCGCCTATGATGGCAAGCCTTCTCGTGTACAAGAGGCTAAGTACACACCGGCGTTGATTATGCTGGCCTAATAAATATTACTTTAACTCGCAAACGTGGCATTAAAAGCCAAAAGGCGTACATTTGTCTTTTTTTATGCCTTACTACCAAGGCTATTCATCTGGAAATAGCGTCAGACCTAAACACAGAAACGTTTCTGGAAGCGTTAAACGTTTTCTAGCCAGGCGTGGTCCGGTGTCGTGTATTTACTCCGACAACGGAACTAACTTCATCAGCGCGAAGCGTCAACTAGACGATTTATACACATTCTTATCTAACAAGACCACTTGCTCCGCCATCGAAACTGAATTAGTTAATAGAAAAATCACGTGACGCGTGTCCCGCATTTCGGAGGTTTATGGGAGGCTAATATAAAAGGCGTAAAAACTCATTATTTCGGTGCATCGGTACTCAAATTCTCTCGTATGAGGAAGTGCTAACTGTATTAATCCAAATTGAATGTGTACTGAATTCTCGACCGTTGTGTTGTTTGTCTGATCAGCCACATACTATTTTAACACCCGCGCATTTTTTTACTATTAGTGCGCTCCAGTCATTACCGTTCCCTGAGATTTTACCCGCAAGTGTCCATCATAGAAAGGACCTTCTTAATCAATTAGTCCAGAGTTATTGGAAAAAATGGCATTTAGATTATTTACATACAATTGAAGCGTCAATTGCAGAAGTGGAACATTCCTGATGTCCTAATTCAACCAGACACTCTGGTTTTTTATATGTTTACAACTTATATATCCGCTTTAACTTATCTACCGCATCCGCATTTTCCTGTTTCATTTGGAAATCCTCCGTATTTCCAAGCCGGGGATGATGTTTAGGCCGTATTTTGCACGCTAGAACTTGCAAACAAAATCTATGGCATCATGTGCGAACCGTGATGTTGTATTGGCTCCACGTGGGCCGCTAGCTCGCCTAGTGACCCGATCGCTGAATCAAGTTCGAGAACGAAGCGAAATCAGTCGCAAAAGGGAGTCGCAAAGGGGCTATCGCAAGATCGACTACCGACCGAGCACATCAGTTCGGTTAGAGTGGCCACCGCATTTTAAATTTATCCACGTCTCCTCGTGAGACCTTCCTATCCCGCTTAAACGCGTATGCTGTGAGTGAGTGCTTCGTTCTTCGTGCTGCCTGCAAAGCCATCGCCTGCTTGCATTGCAGGGAGCCGGGGACTTGACTGAGCGGTAAGTGCATATGCTTTGATTGCCGTTTGTTAGTTTATGTGTGTGTAGGATCCTCCTCTCTGGCATCTTCCATTGTAAGAACCTTTTTATTTCCTTTCGCATCGCATACTATTTAGCCACTTCTAGGCTACTCGCATACTTTCATTTTCTCTCGCATCCCCGCACGCCGCATCCCAACACAGTCCACCCGCATGTCCATCATATTCTCCAACCGCAGTCGCCATAAGGCTGGTCTCATTCGAGCCGAACTTACCAGCGACGTTTACCATTCCACACCAAGTTTTGGTCCTATACCACCCGCATCACCAAGGTTTGGTCCTCCACCCCGCGCCACCACTAACACTACACGATACATTTCATGACCAAAACTAATCTGGATCTGGCTTTTGATGATATCATAGGGATTTTAAAATAATGGGTACAATCATGTTACAATTTCGCTATCATCAAAATGTTTAACAATTAAGTTTTTGGATTTTTGAATTTCTGGTTCTTGTGGTCACTTTATGATTATCGACAAAAGCGGCATTATTATACATCCCGGATAACCGAACTAGCGCCGTGTCTGGGTCATTAATTCTAATACAAGGCCTGTCTGTATAATCGCATGTATCATTGTGCGAAACACACACACCCTCCATTATGCTAATTAGGCGCGCATCGAACGAGCGACAAACAGCTCCAGCCAATCAATTAGTGACGAAATGGCGTGGTGTGCCACACAAGGAAGCAGGTAGATCGCAAGAAAGGCATTGCATTCGTTAAACCGCTTTATAAAGTGAAATTAACAAAATGTTATTAGGCTTCCTGTTGTTTTAAAGTGATACGGTATGCTTAACTGTACACGTAATGAACATTCGACTCTAACAATTGTCAGATTCGGGCAGTGGGTACGTTGAACGAGCGAAGAAACACAAATTGCGCACGCGAGTGCATCATTTTTTGGGATCGAATGCTAGTCTCGACATAGATAAATCTCGACATAGAATAACGAGACGGAATATGGCATGATTAGCTTCACTTGGCTTCGCATCTAGGAATTTTGGCTCGCGCGCCGCTAATGGGATCTGCGACCGACAGCTGCCGAATGGGTTTAATTAGTGTACACTGTTTGTCTGCGAAAAATAGGCACAAAAGTTCATCGATTTGTATTCCAAATGTCTCCATTTTGCAAGGTGTCGTCGGGTCGCTTTATCGATATTCTAGAAACTCCTTTGACTAACAACCATTAAAACATGTAACGGTGCAATCTGCTATTCTTCTTATTCTGGACATCATACATAGATAAAAAAATCCCAGATTACTAATCTTGTCTAATTATTTTTTACTAAGTAGACTAGAGTAGTTACCTGGCAAACTTCTGCTTTAGCCTGACTTGCGAATTATGCTTCTCGCCGACAATTGCATGCATCGTCTTTACCAAGGTTCGCTTCAGCAACATACACAAATACAGGAAAGTGAGTAATTCCTGGCAATAAGTAAATAGCCAGTATATTTCCTAGGTATCTACATATAGTCTCGTAAAGCTACAATTGGATCATAAAAATACTTTTATTACCAGGAATCCCTCGATATTCCCTGTACGTGAAATCCTTTCAGCTCGTTGAGCGCAAACAGAGCTGAAAAATATTCCAATAATATAACTACTCGCTACGTTGAATATGAGCTAGAAAAATGCTAGGTTTTTAGCATATCGCCGTTTTGATCTCAATTTCTATCTCTCAGAAATAAGGTTACGACTTCTCAGCATTAGTTATTATTCCATAACATTTTGTACGCTCACATCTGAAAAGGCATCGATATTAATAAAAAATACGCTCTTTATGTATAAGTAAAGATTTCGTTACAGATGAATTTTATAAGTACCATGACGTCTCGTCAGAGCTAAATGTCTATTTTGTAAAAATCATCTCTAGATATAAGCCCGTGTACCTTAGAGAAAACCAAAATCTATACGGATTAAAATTTCAGTATAATAGACACTTGTTGAAATAATCAAATGTAATGTACCAAAACAGATATACAATGCGAAAGTGGAAGGATTTCCCCGGTACCTACGTACCAGGGAGGACCTAGACTATCTTATAATATTAGCCCTGTTAAGAAACTGTCCCACTGTTGGGCACGGGCCTCCTCTCAAACTGAAAGGGTTTAGGCCATAGTCCACCACGCTGGCCCAGTGCGGATTGGCGAACTTCACACACCTTCGAGAAACTCTTAGGCATGCAGGTTTCCTCACGATGTTTTCCTTCACCGTTAAAGCGTTTTTTTTTTTTTTTTAGACTATTTTACCATGACCAAATAGACCGAGTCTTATCTGAAGGACAAGTCAAGAGTCTCCGAACCGACGAGCGTGTATGAGACGAACTATGAGAGTGGAGAAAGCCAGAGAGGTCTGTAAGGAAAGAACCTGTTAAAACTTTGTACTCTCTGCCTAAACCGTAAAGGATCTGGCGTGATGATATATACAATAGATAGAAAAATCTCCTCTCGTTCAAAGACGCCGTATTTCGCCCTGCGCCACAAATTACGCTAAAAACCTATGTTGACCAATAGGTCAACATAGGTTTTTAGCGTAATTTCATTTTTTGTTAGTCTTCTCGTAAGATATTAATCGTTGTTAAAGTTTGGTATCCGGCCCATTCCTCGTTAGAGTTCTCTCCGGAAGAAACAATCCTGAATGCATCATCAGTTCATGCACGAAATCATGTTTGAGTGTTTAAATCAAACGTGTATGAACAATTTCCAGTGAGTGCTTTTAACAGCTGAAAAGTTTTTCGTGAGGAGACGAACCTGAATCCAATATCAATTCATGGAGGAATTCATGTGTAGGCAAAATCACATAGCTTACGTCGTAACATTGCAGTTCAGGACAAACAGTAATAAAGTTTTATGGTATATCCCGCGACAATATAGTCTAGCTTAAGTTGTTTTGGAACAATGAATGACTCATCAATATCGACTCTTTTTTTTCTTTCCTCAGAAACTGTTAGATTTTTCGAAAATATGAGTAAACAGAGTTATGATCCTTAGTACAGGCTACAACTGTCCAAAATTTCCTTGAAATCCATCCAACAGGTTTGAAGTAATGTGTCTTTTTAGAAATTTAATGTTTCCTTTATTTTTTTATTTTCTGAAAGAAACCCTTTGATTTTCCGGAATAAGTACTATTCAATATGTGTCTAACATTTTAAGATATCCGCGTGCAAAGTTTCATCAAAATCCGCCTGGTAGTATTTGCGTTATAATGGTTCATACCCTTGGACAGATAGACAGACATACAAACAGAAACAAAAGCCAGAAATTGTAGAATTGGCTTCTACATCAATAGAATGATATCCGTGGGTTGTTATTTCCAAAAAATATACACTGACATGACATCCGTACAGTTTTATTATATGTAGTACTAGCTGTTACCCGCGGCTTCGCACGCGTTTATTTTGTAATTTGATTTAGGTAGGTAGGACTTTTTGGGTTTGCATTATTTCAAGACTTAAGAGACATCTCCATATTAAGTTTCTTTTAAATCCGTTTAGCCGTGTTAATGTGGAGGAATAAAAACAAATATCCCCAAGGAATCTTACATTTCCCGAGCTAAAAAGAAGTCATAAACAATCTCTGAAAAATCCTCAATTTTCGAGTGATAGTTTATTTAAAATCGGTTTCGCCGTTCTGTGTATTAACACGGATAAACAAACATTTTCTATTGTGCCTGTATGCGCCTAAAATATTTTCTTTACTTCAAAATCTCAAATCCCAAATCAATATTCCCGTGCGTTGTGCGGAGACCGTACTCGCGACTATTTGACGATGTAAGTGCAACAGTCTATGTTTTATCGCTTAAACCAAGTTGTCTTTGATTTGCAAAAGTATTTATAAGGTCAGCTTAAATATAAGTAAATTTCGTTGTAGATCAATTTCAACAGGTTTATAGGTTTCCAGTTACCTGTGAAGAGGATTAGGAAAACCGAAGGATTGCCATGCTTGTCTTTAGCCAAAGTATGATTAATGTTTTTGGGCCTTCATGCAGGCCGAAAAACCCACCAAATGCATATTGGTGTGATTTTATTTACCACTTAGACGGATAATATCGGCATGATCTAGTGTGTAAACAAAGTTATCTAATTCATATAATATTTCACGACTTAAGATACTTTAATACTATCTATCAATCTATATCATCTCGTCAGATTGCAGGGTGCCAACAGGTTCTTTCCTTAAAGACCTGTTTGGCTTCCTCCACTCTCATAGTTCGTCTTATACACATTTGCCGGTTACGTAGACTCTTGACTTGCCCTTTTGATAAGACACGGTCTATTTGGTCATGGTAAGATTGTCTAGGTCTTCCCCCATTATCTACGTGCTTTCACTTTCGCATTGTATATCTGTGTGGTTTCTTTCATATTAAGTTTCTTTATAATCCGTTCAGCCGGTTTAGTATGAAGAAATAATCGATATTGCGCAGAAGACGTGAATAATAGAATCTTTCAACATAAAAACTGTTCTGTTTTATTTTACGATGCAACACACCTTCATATAAAGTTCATTAAATCAGTTTAGCTATTTTAATATGAATAAATACCAGCTGTGTCGCAATAGCCGCAATTTTTTTCGGTATAAAAAGTATCTCAAACATTATTACCTAAAGCACCTTGAAAGTGTTAGTAACATCCATTCTGCCATTTTAGTTTGAAGAAATAACAGCTATCCCGGAAGAACCGTGTAGTGAATATAATGTATACTTTGTCAATTTCCATCAGCCTTTTTTTGTATCTAAAGCAGTGATAGCCTAGTGGTTAGACCGTTGGACTGCAAAGTCAGAGGTCTCGCGTTCAAACTCAGGCACGCACCTCTGTCTTTTCATTACATTATTTATTTTTCTATAAACTATCTCTATCACTGGGTTTACTTTTAGTCCCAATTGGCCCGCACTAAACTATAATGCGATCTTATTCAACACACAACACTAACGCCGTCTCATAAAAAAAATATACAATATGTTTCCTTTCTTTTTAAGTATGATTATCAGGTTGTCTATCTATTTATTACATAGTTATTGGTAAAATATTTATGATTTAAACCTTCCCTTCCTACCCTGCCAAAGATTGTAATCTTGCGCAATAGTATCTAAAACGGTACATTGCCAGCTTAGTATGTAGCAAAGTTTGCCTGTACATTTTGTGTTAGTCTCGTTCTCTTAAGTAATTATAATTCATGCTTATGACCAAAATCATGTAAAGATATCTATACATATCCATACATATAATAAAAACTTGTTAAATAAATGAATATGCAAAGTTTCGTATCCGGCCCATTGATCGTTAGAGTTCTCTTCAGAAGAAACAATCCTGAATGCATCATCAGTTCATGCACGAAACCATGTTTGAGTGTTTAAATCAAACGTGTATGAACAATTTCGAGTGAGTGCTTTTAACCACAAAAAAGATTTTTTGTGAGGAGACGAACCTGAGTCCAATATCAAGTCATGGAGGAATTCATGTGTAGGCAAAATCTAATATTTTACGACATAACATTGCAGTTCGGGATAAACAATAATATGATTTTATAGTTTATCCCGCGACAATCTAGTAGCTAAGTTGTTTTGGAACAGTGAATGATTTATCAAACTCGAAAATTTCTTTCCTCTATACTTTCCTTCCTCAGACATCGTAAGATTTTCGGAAAAATATGTAAACAAAGCTACGTACAGTAAACAGGCTACACTTTGGTTAGGTAGTAAAGTTTTGAGTAAAGTGTCTTTTTAGAAATTAAATGTTTTGCTTATTTTTCTAGTAAAGCCTTTTGTTTCTGGATATTGCATACTACTGTATGCAATATGTTAGCCAACATTTTAAGGTATCTGTATGCAAAGTTGATTAAAATCTACGTGGTAGTTTTTGCATTATGATGGTTCACACCCTTGGACAGACAGACGAACAGACACGAAAGCCAAAATTTGTAGAATTGGCTTCTACATCGATAGAATGATACCCCAGGGTTGTTATTGCACAAAATATTCCAAGTGCAGACACGACTTCGTTACAGATTTATATAAGTATATACAGGGTACTTGTAAAACACCAACAACCTCGCAGCCTAGCTAACGTCATAAGCAACAACTTTTGTTCTACGAGTTCGGACATAACTCAATACATGAAAAAAAAATGATTTTACAGGTTTTTGTTGTACTGTCGTGACATTTTCCGGGATAAATACTATACAACATGTTAGCCAATATTATTACTTTACTTACTACCTAACTACTACTTTCCTATAATAAATCAAATACAATTTATTTAACAAAATGTCAGACCAAAATAACAGCAACGCGGAAGCGGTGTTACCTCGGCACGGCTACGGCTGGCAGCAAAATTAGGGCCGTGCTTGGTGCCCGCCGGTCTTTTATAAAATTAATGAAACCGTAAGGATGTACTGTCCAATAAAATATATTGTATAAAAAAAGTGCTCCACCGACAGCAAGGTCTACGACCCAAGCTACCGGTGGTCAGGGCTCCAAAGAGAGGAACCTCCTCACAATATTACTACTGCCTTCTGTATCAGGTCCTTCACCCAACTGCTCAGCGAGAGCTTCTCGAGGTATTTATCGAAGCTCTTTGCTATAAGGCCATTATAATAACAATAATTCTTTATTTCATACTAGAGACACACGTACCAAAAAAACACATAATTTAGGTGTAAAAGGGACATTAACAGTGGTTTGAAAACTCTGACACCCAAAGTGAGAATAAACTTGTGTTATGGGTAAACACTTTGGGATGGCAATATCTTGGTATCTATATCTTTAATCAGTTGGATTTCTGTTACAATTAAATAAGGACTGACGTCTGTTAGGAAGCCGGTCGACAAAAACTATGCCAAAGCACATATGTCTTTCAATAGATAGGTCATACTGCATGGACCACAGATAATGGAAAAGGTTGAGTAAAGTAATGAGTTATATGACATCTGAAAACATGCGTTTCAAGAAAATTATCACCAATAGCCATCTTGATAACGACACACTGCTGGACCGATGCTAAAATATCTATGAAAGAAAATAAACACCATCACACCTATATTCCCCAAACGGGGCTGGTAAAGGTGTCCTGTGTGCATATACGTATTATCACCGACGATATTAATTCTCAATGTAATGGGGGCGAGCCAAGCCCCGCAGCCACGCCGCGCCAAGCCGAGCAGAAACCAAACTGCTATTGACGTATTAAAAAAAAAAACATATTTCAGACCTCTTCATCGCAACCCGGAATATTCGCCACTAGATTAGTCAATCAAAATTTACATTTGACGATGTCACCAGCGTCCGTTCGCTATCAACAATTAAACATGTTATGAAACCATGGTATCGTATAGGCCACTGGAGTAGCATTAAACGGTCATTTCACGGCTCAGGGAGTAATTTCATCGTCGCGATAGTTAAGCAGTTGTTTGTTTCCGCTAATTCGCAGTTGATATGGCAGTCGCCGAGCACGTGCTAATTGCCTTGTGATTGTTTCAGGACAACCTGGCCGACCCTACCCCTCCACCTCTCACGGCAGGGGCAGGAAATTGCACTCGTAATTAAATTACGCTGACCTTTTGTGTGTCCTTCCTTCTGCGTCGCGTTACGGCGGGACATGTGCTGTTTATGGGGCGCTCATTGTTTTGCTATTATGTTTATTACGCGTTTAAGGTGACACTAAAACTATGGTTATACGGGTGCTGGTTTACAGTAGTTTATGTTGTTAAGGTAGCGTCGAGAATGAACACTCATCCGGACCTAATGCACACTGAATAAGTAAATTACAACACCGTTTATTATGTTAACAAGGTTTTTCTTATTATTTATTTAGGAAACATACAGTGTCTGTCAAAAATAAAATAAAAACATAGTGCATACAAATGTCATTGTATATTTTTTGGAAGTAACAACCCACGGATATCATTCTATTGATGTAGAAGCCAATTCTACAATTTTTGGCTTTCGTGCCTGTTTGTCTGTCTGTCTATCTGTCCAAGGGTATGAACCATCATAACGCAAAAACTACCAGGCGGATTTTGATGAACCTTTGCACGCGGATATCTTAAAATGTTGGACACATATTACAAAAAAAAGGTTTTTTCAGAAAATAAAAAAATAAAGCAAACATTAAATTTCTAAAAAGACACTATACTTCAAACCTGTTACATGGATTTCAATGAAATTTTGGACAGTTGTAGCCTGTACTAAGGATCATAACTCTGTATACTCACATTTTCGAAAAATCTAACAGTTTCTGAGGAAAGAAAAAAAAGAGTCGATATTGATAAATCATTCATTGTTCCAAAACAACTTAAGCTAGACTAAATTGTCGCGGGATAAACTATAAAACTTTATTACTGTTTGTCCCGAACTGCAATGTTACGATGTAAACTATGTGATTTTTCCTACACATGAATTCCTCCATGATATTGGACTCAGGCTCGTCTCCTCACGAAAAACTTTTCAGCAGTTAAAAGCACTCACTGGAAATTGTGCATACACGTTTGATTTACACTCAAAAATGATTTCGTGCATGCACCGATGAAGCATTCAGGATTGTTTCTTCCGGAGAGAACTCTAACGAGGAATGGGCCGGATACCAAACTTTAACGACGATTAATATCTTACGAAAATGAACTAACAAAACTTTGCTACATACTTAACTAGCAATATACCGTTTTAAGATATTGTTTCGCAAGATTACACAAAACGGAAGGTATTGTATGTTATTTTTGATAAGGTGTTAGTGGTATGTGTTGAATAAGATCGCACTATAGTTTAGTTCATATTTTACAAAGAACACCTGTGCGGGCTAAGTGGGGCTAAGACTGAACCGGGTGATAGAGATAGTTGATAGAGAAATGTCTGGTGGAAATTGACAAAATATACAATATTTTATCAACTTCCACACGGTATATAACACGGTTCTTCCGGGATAGCCGTTATTTCTTCATACTAAAACGCCAGAATGGATCATACTAACACTTTCAAGGTGTTTAAGGTCTCAAAATAATATTCGACATACTTTTTATCCCGAAAAGAATCGCGGTTGTTGCGTCATAGCTGGCTAAACGAATTTAATTGAAACTTTATATGAAGGTATCTTACATCGTAAAATGGAATAAAACACTTTTTATCTCGAAAACTATATAGCATAGCAATATATACAATAGCATGACTTCTGCGGAATATCTATTTTTTCTTTATACTAAAACAGCTGAACGAATTATATAGAAACTTAATATGAAAGAAACTACACAGATATACATTGCGAAATTGGAAAGATGTAGATATCGGAGAAGACCTAGACTATCTTACCATGACTAAATAGACCGTATCTTATCCGAAGGGCAAGTCAAGAGTCTCCGTAACCGGCAAGCGTGCATAAGACGAACTATGAGTGGAGGAAGACAGAAAGGTCTGTAAGGAAAGAACATGTTGAAACGGATCTGACGTTATGATATAGTTCCATAGATATATATAGGTATTAAAATATTTAAGTCGTGAAATAATAATGTGAAATATGTAACTTTGTTTAAACACTAGATCATGGGGATATGATTCGTCCAAGTAGTATATAAAATCACACCAACATGAATTTGATGGGTTTTTACAGGCCCGCATGTAGGCTAGAAGATGTTAATCATATTTTGGCTAAAGAAAAGCCTGGCAATCCTTCGATTTCCCTCTACCTCTTCACAGGTGACCGGAATCCTAACGACCTGTTGAAATTGTTCTATAACGAAAATTTACTCATTTTTAAACTGAATTTATAAAAACAAAGACGACTCGGTTTAAACGATAAAACGTAGACTACTTAATTTACTTTGTCAATTAGTCGCAGGTACGATCCCCGCACGACTTACAGAGATAATGATCTGGGATTTGTGATTTTAAAATAAAGAAGAAATTTTAAGCTCAATATAAAAAATGTTTTTTTGTCCGTGTTAATATCCAGAACGGCAAAATCGATTTTAAATATACTATCACTGAAGAATGGGGCGAATTTCAGAGATTGTTTAAGACTACTTTTTAGCTCGGAAAGTGCAAGGTTCCTGGGGGATAGTTGTTTTTCTATCTCCATATTACCACGGCTAAACGGATTTAAAAGAAACTAAATATAGAGGTGTCTATTCAGTCTTGTAATAATACTATCCAAAAAGTCCTAAATACCTATGTCAAATTACAAAATAAACGCGTGCGAAGCAGCGGGTTATGGCTAGTCTATAATATAATCTATACATATTTATAATATAATAATTGCGGTGGAGAAATTATATGTATTCTTCCTCCGTTACCAAATGGAAAGAATGTGTGTTCAAAATAAAATACTTTGTGTTATAGTATGTTTGTTTTTCTTTGTTATAATATTAAAATCTAATTACGTTTTTGAAGTGAATGTACACGTAATTAAGAAGAAACTGATAGCAAAAGTCCAGTAGAATTCATCTGCCCTTGAGATGAGTTTTTCGGTATAAAAACTTTGTCTTAGAAACCTATTCACCCAGTTAGATTGCTGATATCGGAAGGGAGCAAGTACATAGGTAATAAATAAGTCGAGCCGCCCGTCGCCCGCAGGCCGGCCGCCACGCGGCTCATTACAAATTATTCACGGCACAGCCGCGCGCCGGCTCATCAGCAAACAATTGTGTTACTTTAGCCGCGGAATTATTGTCCGCACCAACTAATTAGGGATAGTGATGGTAATCACTCGATTAGGTTGTTAGACAAAACGATTCACAGCGTGCAAATGAATAACGCGTTCTTTTGATGGCCTCTGTGTTCACACAGCACATGGTTCGGCTTGTAATTGTAAGATGGGTAAACCTATTAGAGTTTTACTTCGTTTTCGGTTGTCGTAATTGCGATTTACGATGTACATAAAAAATATTTTTGAAATCTATCAACAAGTGTGTCAATTCTGTGATGCTCCGAATATCTGTGACCATTCTTTGTGGGATAACATCGTACGTGTGCTACGAAACATAACTTCATTATTAAAATCAAACATTATTGAAGCACATAGAATTCTAAATATTACATTATTATTCATGATATATTTATCGGAAACCTATAACAGCCGCGAGGCACGTCTGAGTAGTCGTACCTAACAGGATTAGCCCGCCCTGTGCCCTATTACAGGCTACAACAACCCTAAGCCTGTTGCTAAGGCACAAGTTTGAAACGTTCACTAAGAACTACGGAGCCCATTTCGTGTGTTCATTTCAAATATTGTGAGGCCTAGGATTTAACCATAAGACGCTTATGGATCTCCGGGGATTCGGTAATCACATACGTGGGTTCACAAACTAAGTTTGTTAGTAAGCATTAATCGCTTTACCAGACGGAAAAAGCTACAGATTGCAAGGACTAACCACGTACATTTTGTAGTATCAGCAATTTTCGTTCCAAACGACGGACGATTTAGCGCAGTGGTTAAGAGCTTAAGCAGCTCCGCCCACTGTATCTAATAGTCTCGGGTTCGATTCCCGCACGGAACAAATCTTTGTGTGCCTCACAATTATTTGTTCCGGTCTGGGTATTTGTGCTTGTAAACGCACCTACGGCACAGGAATAAATCCTATTGTGGTGCTAGGTTTTAAATCAATAAAAAAAAAACAAAACAAACAAAACAGTCGACGGGGTGTACTTACTCTTACATTTTCTGTCATTTAGAGTACCGGTGTATACTCTGTAATCAACCGAAGATAGTAAGGGTTCAGCCTGAGCCCGTACGGGCTGCAACAGAACAACGGCTGTAACAAAAATCAGTGTACACTGATTTATACAAGGTGTAACATAATTAACGCAAGACCTCAGACACTCCGATTAGAGAATGGCTTTATAAAATCAAAACGAAAACGAAATTTCCAAATTTAAAGGTTATTACCCGTTTTTTAAACACTTTTATACCCCAATTAACAATGAAAGTTGTACGTGTATGTGTGCGTTTTGAGAAATACGTTTTAGGAATGCATTTGGCATCTCCTTATTGCTATGAATCAAGAATAAATTATGTTTTTATAGCGCAAAAAAAAAAAAAAAAAAATATTATCACTTGCTTTAACGGTGAAGGAAAACATCGTGAGAAAACCTGCATGCCTAAGAGTTTCTCGAAGGTGTGTGAAGTTCGCCAACCCGCACTAGGCCAGCGTGGTGGACTATGGCCTAAACCCTCTCAGTTTGAGAGGAGGCCCCTGCCCAACAGTGGGACAGTTTCTTAATAGGGCTAATATTATTATAGCGCACTGAAGGAGTAAGGGCATTTTTTGCAAATTAAAAAAAATGTAACTTACATTAAAAATAGTTGAAATCAATTCAGTTACCGATCTAGAACAAACTACTTTCACGTCTTGCGTTTATTATGTTACACCTTGTAGAAGCTGCAAAAAGATTTACTCTATAGTCCAGCAATGAATATTAAAAAATGCAAGAGTAAGATTAAGTAGAGTAGCAAAATATGCAGTATTATGATGACCAAAATAAGGGAAATATTAGGTAGCGTGTGAGGTTGAAACGGGCATCAAGGAAGTTCCATTGTCATTTTTGTGTCCTTGTAGTGTGGAAAGCCAGATTTCGCACAGAGTAGTGCACCTCAGTAGGTACTTGCAGAAAGCTTTGTATGTATATTCCCGTGCGAGACTGGACTCACTGCACCAGTAGTGCCAGCGTTATGTAATAAAATGTTTTGAGATCCCAGCAGAATTACTAACAGACTAGGAAATAGGATATAAAAATTTGGTTCAAGTTAATAAACAATTGGCTAAGTAGGTAGACCTCGAAAAAACTTTGTGTTAAAAATAAAATTAAGGAGTTCATAACATAAACCTATCATCCGGTGTTACCTACAACTTTCTATTTTGTCACTTACAAGCCATTATCACCTTCCGACTACTCGGCAGTAAGTAGCAGCCGGCAATAAACACGTACATTGTCCAGTTGTAAAGGGCACCGAGGGTCAACTACGAGTTAGTACTGACCTGAATTGACCCCCTCACATAGATTCTGGGAAGATACTTCACGAGAACCCTGTAATAGCCTTTTTACTGACCTATACTGACCCACTGTTGGCCAAAATCCTTCAAAGTGAACACAGGTTATATAGGTTTGTGGCCGCCTGCTGTTAAAATTTATAAAGCCGTCCATAACTTAACACCACATGAAATGGTGGACAGCTTAAAGGGCCTTCCGAAACACGAAGACGTTTTTTTTATTAACCTCCTAAGTCCCACTGCTGGGCAAAAGTCTCCCCCTCTTTTCTCCAACGATATCTATCCCATGTCAATAATGGCCATTCTGTTCGATACGCTTCGAGGTCATCGCCCCATCGCTTCCTGGGCCCGCCTCAGCGACGATGGCCTTGTTGTGAATGCGGTACACAGTTAGGCCCACCTATTTACAACCATTCGGTTCAGATGACCCGCCCAATTCCATTTTACTGTCGAAGTTAAACGACGTCTACGAACACGAAGAGGTACAAAAATAGCAATGCTTCAAACGGCAACCCCTTTTCAGACCGACCGAGCCGAACGCTGCTTGACTTTAGTGTACGCAAAAAATACGTACCTACACGTCTTTGTAAAAGATCTTAAGTTTTTTGGAAGACAACGTCTTTTAACCACAAAATGAATATCACTCAGTTTTAAGTGGAGGAACGAAGACCCCAAGCTTTATCCCAGGTGGTGCGCGGGAGCTGGCGGAGTGCGGGGCGCATGTCCCGTTTAATTAATATCTACGTATTGATACAGAACATTATGACAGCGGAATTAATTGGAATGAAACGAATGGCGTTTGCCTGATTTATTTCACTAATTAGCGCATTTCTGGAACATATTTTATTTATTATTTAATTTGCTTTATTTTCCAGTAGCCTTTTAGTAATATTCGTACAATTTGATTCAAAATAATTAAATGTTGGGTATTCAAACGGGTGATCACAAAAGGACGAACTTTTTCACAATTTAATTCCATTGACAATAAAATCCATACTAATATTATAAATTTGTTAGTAACTCTGTCTGTCTGTCTGTTAAGGTAACAGACAAGCAGACAGACAGACAGAGTTACGTCCAAACCGCTGAACAGATTTCGATTTAATTTGGAAAGGATATAGATTTTATCCAGGGAAAGGATCATTCGTGTAGAAATAAAACTTAAAGTTTTGAAATACGCGCCTTAAAATAACGCGAACGAACGTGCGGCTACAGCGCGTTGTAAAAAAAATAAATTGTTTGAATGGTTGGAATCCTAGGTTGAAAAAGGTGTTATGAGGTATTTCTATCTTAAATATCAATAACAGTCTGGAGTCCTAAATGGCACCGGGTATAATAATAGTAGGCTCGTCCCCTATTACATTGGAACCGTCGTCGTACTGACGAAAGACGCCTTCCGTTGAAACTTCACTCACAACATTAAACGTCACATTATTTATTCCAAAAACATTTATTCCAACAATTCCAAGCGTAGGGAACGGTGTCGGCACTGATTCCCGATCCATCACTACATCACACACGACACAAAACGTCCCGGCCAGCAGCCCGGCGCTGGGCGTGCAAAGTTCAAAGCGCCGTTGTACCTTCAACGTGGTCAAATACAAAAACCTGCCCAACCGAGACTGCACGTTCAATGACAAAGTATTTGCTCGCCTTGTTATTCGCTTGTCGCGACTGTTTTTTCTTCTTTTTCAAACGATATGACGAATTTCTTAAATTTGTCATAATTAGGTTTGCGTGCGACTTCAATAATGGGTGGTCTCATTTACAAGTTTACGACTGTCATAACTTTTGCATAGCTGTTACTATGCGTGATTTTTTAAACTGCCATGTTTCCCAATGATGGCTTTAAAACATTGAATACATTCATTTAAAAAAGAGTTGCGATTAAAAAGGCACTTAATATAATGGCAATAAATGGCTGCGTCCCATGGCTGGGACCCGTGCCATGTAGAAATTGAATAGTATACCTATAGACGCTCAGAAGTAGTGCACTGACTCTATTAAGTGTTTTTAATGTCACACCAGCTGGTCACTCAAACCAAATTCAGTTTGAACGAAACTACATTCCAGTTCAGCTTAGTGTACTGTAGCATTTGTGGGGCAATAAAAGCTTAATGTTCGTACTAAAACGCTTGTATTCATTTTATATAATAGTTCTTTACGGTACATTTTTAAAATGTTTGTATGCCAACCTCCTCTGTCTTGAATAAAAGAAAGAAACGACGCGCTTCAGTTAGATACGTATTTTTATTTAAAAAATCTCCTAAGTATCGACAAGACGCTTCATAATCGATAATAATACTAAAGAACCAGCGGTAAGACAAACATCGCAAACATTTCAAACATAGCTGATCCTTTTTCGCCGGACACAGTGGCAGCGAGCGAATACGAATTACAAGACCGATGCCATTACGTGACGCCGTGAGCCTGAGGACCCGCGAGCAGATCGTGCGCGTGGGCACGTTACACAGAAACCAACAAGAGAACACGCGCTTAAAAAGGTACGGCCAGCCAAGCATCCTATCCCAAACCTCTCTCCTTCGCTTGTTAACGCCGTGTTGACTGTTTTTCAGTGGGTTTGGTGAATGTAAGCGGTGCTTGCTTGCGTGACTGGTGGGATTCGAGAGCAGCTTTGTGCCGGTTGCTAGCATCGGCTGATTTCGAAACCGTAAGTACCCTTGCTTCTCTTGACACGCCAAAATGGAAACCGAATGCGCCAAAAATCTCGTCGATTATGACAACCACGAGCTTCGCGATTTAACTAAAACAAGAGGCACGCTTAAAGACAGGCTTACTAAGCTAATATCTTACGGCAACAATTTAAAATCTTTAGTATTAAATTGTCAAAAAAAGATAGAGTTAAAATTAAGATTAGACGGTGCATCTGCAATATTTAACAGTATTCAAAGCAAAATAGAAGAAATAATTAGTGAAAATGACATAGACAATGAGTTAAACCAAAGAGAATTGTTTGAAGATAGCTATTACAATACAGTTGCACTCGCTGAGTGCATACTTAACAAAGGAGAGGTTACTAACGTCTCCGATAGTAGTCAACAGTCAGTTAAGTTACCAACAATATCCATACCCACCTTCGATGGGATATATGAGCATTGGCTTGAATTTAAGACACATTTTTATCATTAATATATAATTCAAAAAATATATCCTAGACTATCTTACCACGACTAAAAATATAACTAACATTTAAAAAGTTCAGGAGTGCAGAGATAGTTATACATTCATTAGAGTTAACATCAAATAACTATGTTGTATCTGCATGGGATCTGCTTCTTAATCGGTACAACAACACAAGATTTTTAGTTTACAATCATGTAAAGGCCCTTTTTACCATTAAAAAAATAGCAAAAGTCACCACATATTATTAGGAAACTTATTGACACAATTCTTAAGAATCTTCGCGCTTTAAAAATATTAGGTGAGCCCACTGAGCATTGGGACACACTGATAATTTATATAATCTATACATATAATAAAACGGTAAGGAAGTCGTGTCTATACATGGAATATTTTTAGGAAATAACAACCCAGGGGTATCATACTATCGATGTAGAAGCCAATTCTACAATTTTTGGGTTTCGTGTCTGTTTGTCTGTCTGTCAGTCTGTCAGAGGGTATGAACCGGCATCACGCTAAAACTACCAAGCGGATTTTGATGAAACTTTGCATGCGGATACCTTATAATATTGGCTAACATGTTGTATAGTATTTATCCCGGAAACAAAAGGCTTTACTAGAAAAATAAGCAAAACATTTAATTTCTAAAAAGACACTTTACTCAAAACTTTACTACCTAACTAAATTATAGCCTGCACTATAGACCACAACTCCGTTTACTTATTTTTTCCGAAAATCTAACGATGTCTGAGGAAGGAAAGTTTAGAGGAAAGAAATTTTCGAGTTTGATAAATCATTCACTGTTCCAAAACAACTTAGCTACTAGATTGTCGCGGGATAAACTATAAAATCATGTTATTGTTTATCCCGAACTGCAATGTTACGTCGTAAAATATGTGATTTTGCCTACACATGAATTCCTCCATGACTTGATATTGGACTCAGGTTCGTCTCCTCAATAAAAAATCTCTTTTGTGGTTAAAAGCACTCACTCGAAATTGTTCATACACGTTTGATTTAAACACTCAAACATGGTTTCGTGCATGAACTGATGATGCATTCAGGATTGTTTCTGCTGAAGAGAACTCTAACGATGAATGGGCTGGATACGAAACTTTGCATATTCATTTATTTAACAAGTTTTTATTATATGTATGGATATGTATAGATATCTTTACATGATTTTGATCAGGAGCATGAACTATAATTTCTTAAGAGAACGAGACTAACACAAAATGTACAGGCAAACTTTGCTACATACTAAGCTGGGAATGTACCGTTTTAGATACTATTGCGCAAAATTACAATCTTTGGCAGGGCAGGAAGGGAAGGTTTAATGCAGAAATATTTTACTATGTAATAAATAGATAGAGAACCTGACAAACTCAAAAAGAAAGAAATCATATTGTATATTTTTTTTATGAGACGGCGTTAGTGTTGTGTGTTGAATAAGATCGCGTTATTGTTTAGCGCGGGCTAATTGGGACTAAAAGTAAACCCAGTGATAGAGATAGTTTATAGAAAAATAAATAATGTTATAATATTAACCCTGTTAAGAACTGTCCCACTGTTTGAGATACTTTTTATACCGAAAAAAATTGCGGCTATTGCGACACAGCTGGTATTTATTCATATTAAAATAGCTAAACTAATTTACTGAACTTTATATGAAGGTGTGTTGCATCGTAAAATAAAACAGAACAGTTTTATGTCGAAAAATAGCACGTCTTCTGCGGAATATCGATTATTTCTTCATACTAAACCGGCTGAACGGATTATAAAGAAACTTAATATGAAAGAAACCACACAGATATACAATGCGAAAGTGAAAGCGCGTAGATATCGGGGAAGACCTAGACAATCTTACCATGACCAAATAGATCGTGTCTTACCCAAAAGGCAAGTCAAGAGTCTACGTAACCGGCAAACGTGTAACTCGTAAGACGAACTATGAGAGTGGAGGAAGCCAAAAAGGTCTTTAAGAAAAGAACTTGTTGGCACCCTGTACTTTCTGCCTTCCCTGCAAGAAATCTGACGAGATGATATAAATTGATAGATAGTATTAAAGTATCTTAAGTCGTGAAATATAACATGAATTAGATAACTTTGTTTACACACTAGATCATGCCGATATTATCCATCTAAGTGGTAAATAAAATCACACCAATATGCATTTGGTGGGTTTTTCGGCCTGCATGAAGGCCCAAAAACATTAACCATACTTTGGCTAAAGACAAGCCTCGCAATCCTTCGATTTTCTAAATCCTATTCACAGGTAACTGGAAACCTATAAACCTGTTGAAATTGTTCTACAACTAAATTTACTTATATTTAAGCTGACCTTATTAATACTTTTGCAAAACAAAGACAACTTGGTTTAAGCGATAAAACATAGACTGTTTCACTTACATCGTCAAATAGTCGCGAGTGCGGTCCCCGCACAACGCACGGGAATATTGATTTGGGATTTGAGATTTTGAAGTAAAGAAAATATTTTAGGCGCATACAGGCACAATAGAAAATGTTTGTTTATCCGTGTTAATACACAGAACGGCGAAACCGATTTTAAATAAACTATCACTCGAAAATTGAGAATTTTTCAGAGATTGTTTATGACTTCTTTTTAGCTCGGGAAATGTAAGATTCCTTGGGGATATTTGTTTTTATTCCTCCACATTAACACGGCTAAACGGATTTAAAAGAAACTTAATATGGAGATGTCTCTTAAGTCTTGAAATAATGCAAACCCAAAAAGTCCTACCTACCTAAGTCAAATTACAAAAGCGTGCGAAGCCGCGGGTAACAGCTAGTTTTAAATAAATTGGATGTGACCACTGAGAGAGAGTGGGAGCAGTACAAAATATGAATTCTAACCAAATAAAGATAGAAGATTTATTAAGATTTCTCAAAGAGCGAAACATTGATGGTGAAATATTAGAAACATTGATGGTGTCTCACAATAATAAGTTTTCTCAGGATATTAAAAGACACTCACATACTCCTCATAACAGCCACAAGGTACACTGTAATGTCTCCTCCAATAAGATGTCACATAAGTTTAATAATTTTTAATAATCTTGTTTAATGTGTTCGGGAAGTTATCCATTATACACTTGTCAAAATTTTTTAGATAGTAGTTTAGATTCAAAATTGCAATTTATATTAGCTCATAAGTTATGTAAGTATTGTCTACGTTCGGGGCATTCATTAGAAAAGTGTAGATTTGGTTCATGCCGCAGATGTAATGAAAAACATAATTATTTAATTTATAGCGAACCATCTCATAATATGGAACTAAGTGCAGAACCTTATATTCATACAAGTAATTCTGGTAATAATCAGGTTATTCCTACACATTCCTTAAATACAATGCAAGTGAATAATGCACATTTAGGGAAAAATTATCATCCATCCATACATGTGCCGCAGCTGTTGTTGTCCACTGCTCTAGTTGAGGTAGCGGATTGTCATAAAAACTATCATCTAGCACGCGCGCTCCTTGACAGTGGCAGTCAACACTGTTTCATATCGAACTCTTTATGTGATTTATTACGCATACAATTAATACAGTACACACTTGTGATTCGAGGGATTGGTAGCTCCATTACACACTCTACGCAGATGTGTGAGGTGGAGATTAAGTCACGCATAGGTACCTACACTACGCGCATAAAATGTATTGTCTTACCGCATATAACTTCTTCATTGCCAGCTGTATGTGAACAAAGCGCGCAGTTCAGTATTCTTTACCACATTCAGTTGGCAGATCTGCATTTTTGTGAATCCCGTGCTATCGACATGACAGTGCGCTGACATATTTTGGGATTTACTTAAAACAAATAAGATAAGGTTGGCTAATGGACCTAACCTTCAAAATACAAAGTTGGAGTGGATAGTTTTGGGGCCATTAAATTGTACTTTACAAAATAGGTACATTCAATGCAATTTCACCCATTCGCCTGATCCTGTACAAACCCAACTTAGCAAATTTTGGGAACTGGAAGAAGTTCCAAAATTTGGCGATACGCGTACTGACGAGGAACGTGCGTGCGAAGAGCATTTCGTTACAACTAGAAGGCGCGATAGTAACGGAAGGTTTTGTGTGCATATGCCTCTCAAAGAATCACCGGCTGCCCTGGGTTAAACGTTCACTCAGGCTGAACGCCGCTTTATATCTTTAGAAAAGAAATTACAACATAATCCTAGTTTTAAACAATTATTAGTTAGGGCACATGACACGCATATCATAATATGGGACCCCACATTATTTCATGCCGCATCATGGTGTTTTCCGGGAACATAGTATCACAACTAAACTTCGTGTTGTGTTTGGTAGGTATCTGGTAGGGCCAACATTACAAAACGACATAATAAACATTCTACTGCGCTTTAGACAATACAGGTACACTGCTTGTGCTGATGTCGAGAAGATGTATAGGCAGTGGCTGATAGACGAGACTCAGCGCGACTTACAGCTGATCATTTGGCACGACGACCCATCAAAACCATTAGGTATTTATAGATTAAATACAGTCACTTATGGAACCGCCTCTACACCTTTCTTGAGCATCAGATGCTTGAAGCAGCTAGGTAATGAATGCTCAGATCCCGCAGTACAACGAATAATTAATAACGATTTTTATGTAGACGATATAATCACAAGTTCAGATGATAAGGAACAATTAATTCAATTACGTAAAAAAAAACTGCAAAGTTTTAAAATCAGCTTACTTTCCATTAAGGAAATGGATATTTAATTTTAAATGTAACGAATCTTTAACTCAGTTTAGCGCTTTAGATGAGTTAAATTTAAGCGAGAACAATCAAAGTAAAACATTGGGTCTTGGGTGGAGTCCAGACTCTGATGAATTTAATTTTAATACTCAGTTCAGATCTGACAGTTTTATTTTAACAAATAGATATATTTTGTCACATGCATCTCAGATATTTGATCCTCTAGGATTTCTTAGTCCAACTGTAATTATAGCTAAGATTCTGTTACAGAAATGATGGTTGTTACAACTGGGGTGGGACGATGCAGTTCCACATGGCATTAAGGTTATTTGGAATCAGTTCGCAGACAGCTTAAACGTGCTCAGAAAAATACGCGTACCACGTCACATCACTACCAGTAGCTTCATACGCAGGGAATTGCACATCTTCACTGATGCATCTCAGGCAGCATATGTTGCTTGTATTTATGTGCTTACTGTGGTCGATGAGTCTGCTGTATCACTGAAGTTGTTATGTTCTAAGGGCAAGGTTGCGCCATTAAAGCCCGTTAGTATTCCTAGGCTCGAGCTGTGTGGCGCTTTATTAGGTGCTAGGCTCTATGATAAGGTGCATAATTCACTTGATTTGCAATTTGATACCACAGTTTTCTGGACTGATTCAACCATAGTGTTAGACAACAATGCCGCCTAATTTGGTAAAAACTTTTGTGCAGAACAGAGCAGCTGAAATCTACGAGTTGACGAAGAAACTTCCGTGGCGCCATGTAAGCGGAAAGGAGAATACAGCCGAATTGGTGTCACGCGGCGTCGGAGTGGAAAATCTGTCGACCTCCAAGTTATGGTGGGAAGGCCCAAGTTTCCTTCGTGAACTTGAGTTAAGCTGCCCTGGAATAGTATCTGTATCTGACAATAATGCGCTTAAAGAATTACCTGAAGTTAGATTCAGAGCTACACATTCTTTTGTAGCCAATGAGGTACCTAATTTATCAGTATCTCCATTCAGCCGACTTTCTTAATTTAATCGCATGAGATGCACAGCCGCATATGTACTCCGATTTATATATAATGAGCGCAATAAAAATAACCGGCAGTCAGGCGTACTCACTGTGGATGAATTGAAACAATCTGAACTGGCTAGACACGGGCTATACTTGCTCAGCTGGAATCGTTTTCAGACGAATACATGTCTCTAACCAATCACGGCACGTAAGGAAATAAACACGCGCTAGGAAAATTAACTTTATTTATAGATAATAATAAAATTATCCGAGTAGGCGGCCGTACTGAGAATTCGGCTGATTTTAAGTTCGATAAAAAACACCCTATACTTATTTCTGCCAAACATCATTTCACAATTTTACTTTTTCGCTATGAGCAGAAACAGCTGTTACATGCTGCTCCTCAGGCATTATTATTTAATATACGCGAAACCTGGTGGCCTGTAGGTGGTAGGAATGCACGACATATAGTTCATAGTTGTGATGTTTGTGTCCGATTGAGGGGCAGGACCTTTCATCCAATAATGGGTAACCTACCCAAGGAACGCATTACACCAAGTTTCCATTTTTGAAGTATGGCGTTGATTATGCCGGCCCAATGGATATACTCAATCGCAAGGGTAGGGGTGCAAAGGTAACAAAATGTTACATTTGTTTATTTGTATGTTTTGTAACACGAGCAGTGCAACTGGAGCTAATCAGCGACCTCTCCACTGACGCATATTTGTTAGCATTAAAGCGCTTTATATCGCGCAGAGGTAAACCGAATGAAATCTATTCTGATAATGGAAGGAATATTGTCGGTTTAATGAATGATTTTTCTAAATTTTTATCTAAATGTTCATCAGAAATTATAGAATATGATACGAATCAAAATATTAGGTTTTCGTTTATACCACCGTATGCGCCTCATTTTGGTGGGTTATGGGAAGCCGGGGTAAAGTCATGGAAGTACCATTTACGTCTAGTGGTTGGAAATGCGCACTTGACATACGAAGAGCTTAGCATGGTGTTAACTCAAGTAGAAGCTGTCCTTAATTGCCACCCGTTAAGCCCAATGTCCACAGATCCAAACGACTTCACACCACTCAGTCCTGCACATTTCCTGGTTGGCTGGCCGCTGACTGCGCCTGCTTGTGATGACTTCACGGAGACTCGTTCTCATCGTCTCACGCGCTATCAACGAGTGGAGCAGATTCGACAGCATTTTTGGTCACGCTGGGCCAAAGAATATGTCTCCGAAATGCAAATGAGAGCGAAGTGGAAAACCAATACGCTTTAAGTAGAAAGAAAGAAAGAAATAAAGTTTATTTTTGCAACAGGTAAGCAAACAAGTAACATATTATTATTATACTAACAAAACGTTAACAAACATAAAAAAATAATAATAATAAAAAAAGAGATATAATTAAATGACCTCGTCACAAAAAACGGTCCCAACTCAGCATAATGCTGGCTACTTAAAGGTTAAGCAACCAGCGCTGGTCTTCCGTTGGGCCGGTTAGTGACGTCACGGATGCCAACAAAACAAAAAACTAAAGAAAAACAAAAAATGACATAAACAAAATCTAAGTCTAATCAATAGAAAAAACAAAAACTTACTAAGAAACAAACAAATACAACTAACAGGCCACAACAACATAGAAAACAAAGTGTGGGGTTTTCTTTTTGCCATAATGGAAACAACAAACCAATTTTATAATTTTATATATTGTATTGTTACTACACATTCGCGAAATACACTGTTAAAGTGTGGGGCCATACATTAAAATAAGAAGAAGAACACGGAGTGACAGTTATTATAACCTCAAAAACTGACTACGTGGCGTTAACAAAATGATTATACACTCTTTGCAAAATGATGCTTTGTGGCAAAATGTATAATTTTAATCATTTCGCTAAAGAATATCGACCCTGGAACAATGACGCTGGTTAATTTAATTACAACGTGACATGTTAGTCATTATTAAAGATAGCCATCTACCTCCGCTGAAGTGGCACCTTGGTAGCATCATTGACTTGGTGCCGGACAAGGATGGCGTTTCAAGAGTGGCGGACATCAAGACCGCGTCTGGCATCGTAAGGCGGGCTCTCACCAAAATTTACCAGCTGTTACACCAGTAATCATCCGGAGTTTTCATTTGAAAGCCGGTGCTTTCAAGGCCGGGGGCATGTTTGTGCAAAAACGCTTGTATTCATTTTTATAATAGTTCCTTACGGTATATCTTTTAAATTTTTGTATGGCAACCGTCTCTATCTTAAATAAAAGGAAGAAACGACGCGCTACGGTTAAATACGCATTTCTTTTTAATTCTCCTAAGTATCGACAAGGCGCTTCATAATCGATAATAATACTAAAGAACCAGCAGTAAGACAAATGTCGCAAACATTTCAAACACTTAAATTTTAAAAAATAACACGTTTTTCAGCTTTTTGGGGCTATTAAAATAAAATTGCAAGGTATCTGGTGTGTCAATATATTTTTTGCATCTGTAAGTACTAAGTATTTTTTTTTTTAAACGTAGCCCCACACTAGGATTTATTCCTGTGTCGTGGGTGCGTTTACAAACATGAAATTTCACACACACAAATACCCAGACCGAAATAAATTATTGTGGATCACACAAAGATTTGTCCCGTGCGGGAATTGAACCCGAGACTATTAGACACAGTGGGCGGAGCTGCTTAAGCTCTTAACCACTGCGCTAAATCGTCCGTATATACTAAAATAACACACTAGCCTTACAAAATAAAACCAACAAGAGCTCTAAATTGAGCCTGGACATATAGTCTCGCAAACATTGGCACCGCGGTGTAATTGCACTAACATTGGAAGAGACTGAGACTGCAACCATTCCGGTATGCTTTATTTAGGTGATATCACCCAGCAGGATAGGACACACTGTACGAGAAGGACCAAGGTAATAGCCTTACGGGACGGAACGGGGAGGGACGACGACGCGACACCGACGCGACATGAGAAGTTGTACTGTATCGAAATTATACGGGAGATAATGCACAGCTTGGCGTGACGGCAACTTTTACGTATTTTCGCCCGCGAGGGCCGGCCGTCGCGCCTGACACGAGTACAAACAAATCACGGCGAGAACGGGACCTAGACACGGGTGCGAGCGGAACGTAGCATTGTGTTGATGACGCCGACGGTACTGTTGCGCTCACAGTGCGACGTACGCACCGCGCTGTCGCCTCACCGGCGTCGCACCGCCGTCCCGCTCAGTCTACTATGTGGTGAAACCCTTATTAGTCAGACACGGCAAACATTCCGACGAAGAGAGCATAGCACACTTGTAAAGGTACTCTCATTATATGTATACGGCTCGCTGAGGCCCGCTGCGGCTTGCTGCGGCCCGCTGCGATTAGTCGCGATGAGATGTAAATCATGTAAATCAAATCACGATAATTGTTTCCGCAGCGCGGCGGTGCTGAGTGACTCCGACGTGGGCAAATATAACCGTGGAATCCGTTAACTTTTTTATAACTCGTGAAACGTAGTCTGTTTGAGTTTTATATCAACAAGTGCCACTACAATCCCGCGCTGTAGTCATTTACTCTATGTATCCAGTTAACTACTAACAAATAAACACAGCTTAGTTAGGTAAATGTATTTACCTTTTTTATTTACAAATGAGGAGGGATCAAAAAGTAGTGAGAATGAGATAGAATATAATGACTATTGATAACTTAATAATTTATTTTTCTACATAGTTTCCGAGTCTCTCCACACACCGAGTCCAGCGCTTTTCCAAGGCTTCAATCCCTTTCACAAAAATAGTTTTGTCTTGGTCCTGCCAAAAGCTCTCCACGGCATCCATCACCTCGTTATCGTCTATGTACCTGTTTCCCTTTAAGTATTTTTTCAATTTGGGGAACATATAAAAATTGCTAGCCGCCAGATCTGGTGAATAAGGGGATGGTCAACCAATTCGAAGCCAGCTTGCTGAATGGCAGCCATCGCAACTGCCGACCTGTGCGCGGGTGCGTTGTCGTGATGAAACAGCACGCCCCTTCGAAGTTTCCCTCTCCTTTTCTCTTTGATGGAATTCCTCAACTTGGGAATTAAAGCTGCATAATATTGACCTGTAATAGTGGTTCCACGCTCCAGGTAAAAAATCAACAATATTCCTTCTGAGTCCCAAAATATTGAGGCTATAACCTTGCCAGCCGATGCCACGACACGAAACTTCTTCGGGGTCGGTGATGATGGCCGTTTCCATTGCGAAGATTGCTGTTTGCTGTCTCGGGATCAAAATGATGGACCCATGTTTCGTCCATTGTTACGAAACGAGACAAAAAGTTTTCAGAATCTTCTTGAAATTTGTCCAACAATATCTTCGAAATGTCAAGTCGATTTTGTTTCTGACTGTCGGTTAACATTCTCGGCACCCATCTTGCGGAGACTTTTCTCATATTCAAAGATTGTTTCAATATGGATTGAACACTTCTTGAATTGGATTGAATATTTCTTGAATTAAGTATCGGATGGTAACTTTTCGATCGCTCAATACAATTTTCGCGACTTTCGCAACATTTTCTTGGGTGACTGACGTCGATGGACGGCCGCAACGATGTTCGTCTTCCGTGCTCGTTCTCCCTACTCGAAATTGAGAAGCCCACCTTGCGACAGTGGAATACGGCGGAGCAGACTCTCCTAATGTTGCCTCCAAATCGCAATGAATCTCTTGCGTCGTTAACTTTTTAAAACAGAGGTATTTAATAACGGCTCGCACTTCGTTTTTCTCCATTTTCGAGAACACGTTCCGACACGAAGCAAACAAATGACTACATTCAGAAAAAAACAAAAGAGAATCGAAGATTTTTATTTTAATAATATTACAAATATGTATCCGAGCTATGCCTGCCATTTTTTTATATTTTTTTACCAATGAGTATGTCGTTCTCACTACTTTTTGAACCCCCCTAGTATATATTTAATTTAAAGTATGAGTGTGTATTTAAAATAACTGAACAAATGCAAGTAGGACTTACGCTCTGAGGATTCCGTACCGGTTTCGGCCAGCGAAAAATTGTAGTTTCGTTTTCGGCAGAAATCCAGCTTGCGTGAGCGCGAACTTTCGGCCTTTGGGCGCTATAGGCGAGTGTCGAAGCGACTGGTAATAAATCATTTATTTCAGGCAACTGAAGTTTCACATAATTAATAATATGCAACTTACAGGCCCATACATACCTTACAGACTAATATACATAAAATATATAAAAACTTATAAACTAATACACATGTGTTGACGGCGACATGTTGCGCTGTGCAGAGGCGTCTCGTGATCTTTCTCGAAATCTCCTGAAGGCGATCTCCTTTGGCCAGAACTACTCACTCATGAAGGTCTCCAGCTTGGCGGTGGGAACTCGCACAACAAAGGATTTGAATGCCGTATTGTTTTGAGAGTTCAGCTTCTCGACCCTCAGAGTGTAGAATGTCTTCTTACGGGCGTACTCCGCAATTTCCTCGGCTTTAGTGATGTAGTGTAGCCGAGATACGTACAGTGTTTTTGGTAATGCTGAGCGAAGGAGTATGCCACCTTCTACTGGTTCAGTCCCACACCGGTTTCGTCGGAGAGGCTTCTTCTTCTTCTCCACCTTGATGAAGCCTTCCTCATCCACTTGACCCTTCGTACTGGCGTTCGCGGCCGCGCCGCGCAAATCGCGCCTTATAATAATTCGTAAATGCAGTCCGAATCCGAGCGCGCACTGCACTGCACATAAAATCTATATTTGAATTAATTCTAATCGATTGCACTGGAATCGATTTTCGTGTGTAAGCCTGTTGCATTTGTCTTGATTAGTACTATAGTTTTAAGTAGCCCTAAAAAATTTTCAACTGAACAAGATAGCCCCATCATATTTGAGTTTGTTGGATTTGTTTTGATAAGTTCTATAGACTACAGTTGCCAAAGTCTGGTGCTTGACTCAGTAAGTGCCCATAGGAATTCACCTAATATATAACGTAACTATCGTATTTAGGCTCGTTCGATTTAGCTAGACAAGTACCGTATACCTAGGTGGCAAACAGGGTCAGAGCCAGAAGGAGGCTAAAGTAGTTCCTCAACTTAGTAAAATATCTCCTATCTTTTGGCGTCCATTAATATGTTGTTTACTTCTATAGTAAGGTACCTATAGGAAGGTCATAAACTCATAATATCTTAATCTACACATTCGTATTGTTTGTCGTTAAGGAGCTCCCTGGTGTCTCTTCAAATCCCAAGATCCAATATAAATCAAGCTTTTATAGCAAAAATCCTATGGCAAAAACACAACGGAGACCAACCAGTACCATGGTTATTTAAGGTCTGGAGTACTAGGTAGATCCTACACGATGCGCTAATGAAATTCTGTTAGGATACCGTGATTTATATAAGATCCAGGGGCGGTATTCTTGTGATCTGTGCTTGCGATCTAATCATACAAAAAAACTATCGACTATATGAACTATATAAAAAACTTAATACCGCGATTCACAATTTCTGGGCGTCGCAATGAGCGCCAACTAGCGAGGTTATATTGAACTAAAAATAATATAATTTAATAATACGTAAACAATGGTATTTGTCAAGACAAATTCAACAAGCTCCAATACGTCTGGGTTATTGTGATTAATTAGGCTCCATCATCAGACGCTGAACATCGTCCTGATCTATAAAACTCTTCAAGACAAATCCAACGAGCCCAAACACGGCAGAATTATGTTCAGTTGTTGGGAAGTTCTATTGGCCACCGTTGAGCTCTATTATCATACCCTGGACATCACCCGGGTCTAAATAACTCGTGAAGACAAATCCAACGAGCCCAAACACGGCAGGGTTTTGTTGAGTAGTTGGGTAGTTCCGTTGACCACTCTCCGGTTCCATAATCAGATCCTTGACATCATCAGAGTCTATAGAACTCGTCAAGGCAAATCCAACGAGCCCAAACACGGCGAGGCTATGTTGAGTAGTTCCGTTGGCCACCCTTCGGGTCCATCATCAGATCCTGGACATCATCAGGGTCTATAGAACTCATCAAGGCAAATCCAACGAGCCCAACACGGTGGAGCTATGTTGAGTAGTTGGGTAGTTCCGTTGGCCACCCTCTGGTTCTATCATCTGACCCTGGATATCATACGGGTCTATAGAGCTCGTCAAGGCAAATCCAACGAGCCCAAACATGGCGGTAGTTCCGTTGGCCACCTTTCCACTTCATCATCAGACCCTAA
The DNA here is from genome assembly GCA_905147815.2 of Phalera bucephala. Classification (NCBI taxonomy): domain Eukaryota; kingdom Metazoa; phylum Arthropoda; class Insecta; order Lepidoptera; family Notodontidae; genus Phalera; species Phalera bucephala. The sequence goes on from LR990609.1 coordinate 58,831,980, forward strand.
ACATCATCTGGTGGTACAGTACTTGTCAATACCAATCTAACCAGCCTAAACACGAGGTGGTTATGTTGTGTAGTTGAAATGTTCCCATGGCCACCTTTCGAATCCATCACGAGACAGGTCTGGAGCTGGTCCATGGTACTATATTATTGCATTGTCACTGAACTTACATACGAGTACATATGCCAAATTTCAACTCAATAGGATACCTGTAAGTACTTGAAAAATGCATCACAAGATTTGAACCAAAAAGACAGACATACATACGAACATACTTCTAAAAAGTTACCTATGCCTCGTTTAGTCTATTGGCGAATAATACGATCACGAGGTCCTAAGTTTGAATCCCAGGTCAAACCCGATGTAAGTTTTCGATTGAAATATTTCCAGTATCAGCTGGCATTGTGCCCGATAAAATGGCATTAGGCGTGCCGCCTATTACATGAGACCTAACATCCGACCTTGGGGAATACAGGTGTGTCGATGTTTATTTTTATATATTTTACATTTTAAATTAACAACGTAGGTATGTAATTATTTCCGTATAAAAGTTCATACACACCGGGACGCCTACGTTCCCCAAGCGGGAGTGGCAGAGGTATGTGCGCACACCAACTTATTGCTGAGAATGTAAGGTGACAATGTAATAGAGGCGAGACTATTGCCATTATACCGGGCACAATTTTGGACCCCGGACTGATACTCGGAACTTTTCTATAGAAAAACTACATTGTGTCCGCGATCTCTAACCGAAAAAATACCTTTTGAAAAAGCCCCCTTTCTTTATAATATTTTAGCTGTTATTCAATACAAATACAACTGCATTTAATTGACATTCCAACTATATAAACATAAAAATCGACAATCTGATCAAATTTATGTCCCATGCTGTACACAGAGAGCGCCACAGGTATTCATTCACAACAAATCAAAATAGTTCCACATAATGTCACTAGATAGCGCTAATAAAGCGCTGTAATATATTTCATCGGCATTGAGGCAAAATAATATTTTTTTTTTATATGATGTAATTATAAATTAACAATTTTCGTATGTTTCCTTTACCCTCCGCCTCTCTCTGACTCTTTATATATTATCACGCAAGATCCCTTGCGGGGAAGACAAAGAAGCATAGTTCCACAAAATGTCACTGGACAGCGCAATCTTAATTATTCATCGGATTTGAGGGATAATAATTACTTTTTATATGTTATAGTTATAAATTAACGTTTATCAGCATTTTTCCTTTACTCCTATTTTAAAACCATAATGGAAGTGCCATATAATTTCAGATGAGTGAGCTTAAATGGCCATATATTTTGTTTGGGTTTACTTAGAACCGTCCTTTTTTTGCATCAGTAGGGGACCGTAGACTTGCCTATTCGGTATAAATTTCAACTTAATACCTCAAGCCGTCTCTGAGAAAATGAGTAATAACCGTCTGACAGACGGACAACGAAGTGATCCTGTAAAGGTTCCCGGAACCCTAAAAAGAAAAATTAAATATAATAATAAAAAATACTATTACTACAAAATAGCGCCCAAAAACGGAAATTCTCAAGTTTAAGTAGCATGCCTACATCTGAAAAAAACATTATTTAATAGTTTTTGTGTATCAAATCAACTACTCCAACAATTATTTCTAATAAAGAGAAGTATTTCCCGTTATATAATGATTATAATATCGCCCTTACACAGATCGCCGGCGCGGCCCGCCGCGGTCGGTGCGCGGTCTCCGGTGCCGTGACATGTAAATTACTACGATAATTGTTTCCGCGAACAATGTGCGGACAACTGAGAGCTTAGCACGAAAATACGCGTTAGAGTGACACTAGCGAGTAAGCTTGCTGTAACATTTATGTTTATTTATTAATTTTTGCAGTATGACAAGGTTGGCATATCAACTCGCTAGCGACACGCTAACGTCAATCTTTTCGTGCTTACCTCTCCGTGCAGTCTCACGCAGTAGCCCGCTACCTGCACCTGATATATATACCCACATCTGAAATTCAACTCTGAATGCAATGTGGATAGGGTCGGTAACAGCTTAGTTGTCTCGGGAAAAGTTAATTGCTTCTGCATTAGTGAACTGGCCGCATTGACATAGCTGTGTATTTGCTCGGACTGCGCGCTTGATGTGCCGCGTAAGGTTGCTGAATGTCTCAGTGCTTGCGTGTAATAGCACTCTACGAATCGTGTCTATCTATAAAATAAAGAGATACACCAATGAATGTTGTAAAAGCAAAAATCTTGTAAGAGCCATGAATGGACAGGCTTGTATGCTTTCGGAGGCAAGCGATTCTGAAGAAGGAACTACCTAGGATATTGCTGTGGAAAAGAATATTTTATTGCGTTACTAATTGTCCCTTATATTGACAACAAAAGACCAAGAAAGATATTTACTAATGAACGCCGTTACGCTCACCGCTAACTTGAAAACTTATTACATTATCAGCTACATACTAAAAGCCGCACGACGTTGGAGAGGTTATTATCAGAAATAAAAGAACTGATTATCCGGTCTTCACTGTATTTCCCTTTACGTGTTGATCGAAAGGCGTCTCAAACGAGAATGATGCTCCGCCAATGTGCTTGGCATTAAACAGTGTTGTCATCATTCTCGCCTTTACAGTGTTGCCATTACAAAATAATAATTATTTATAATCGATACAGACTAAGTAACAATCGACTTATTAATAAAAACGTAATAGTTATAATTATTAACTAACTAACATTACTATTATTGTGTATAATCTAACACTTATTGTATTTAATCTAACATTCGGCCATTCTGACCAATCAGGTTTGTCCTCAAACTGTAACCACTAATGTATAATATAGTCATCTATCTCATATTATACTCCTGTCGTTCAACATGATCCGGATAGTACTTCAACCAACATGACTGCATCAAGGACTTCACCCAATCATTGGGTCACCCTTGCCTTCCAGTCTATCATAGCACTACCTGCAACGGACCCCTCATCACAAAATCCGAGCTAATTATGCTACGGACTCTATGATCGTGCCACGTCTTCCAGATAAGTACGAATCACGCTATATCTGCAGTGGGCCCCTCGCTACAAAGTCAAGTACCTCATTGTTACAAGACTCTGCAACCGTGCCGCACATTCCAGATTCACCACATATTCACAATCTGCAGTGGACCCCTCGCCGATCAGTCAAAAGGTCAAGCTTACCGTTAGACTTCACGACCGTGCCTCACCTTCCAGATTGGTCTCTACTATCTATCAATCTCTATCAATCAATCTATAATCCATGTACAACCAATCATATAAGATATAATCATATACCAACTAATAAGTTTTCACACTAGAATTTGCAATGTATCCTTTTGTTCTTTACAAACGTCCTTCAGATATTTATATAAGTCTTCTGGTTCCACAAAACGCGCAGAAGATGCACCGGCACGTATCGTCCTATCGTCAATACCATGAATGATACAATCGACAGACTTTTTTCCAGAAATGTTACACGAACTTAATAACATGACTTTATCATAATAGTATTCATCTAAATTTGCACCAAATTTAAGCCGACGCTCAAGCATTTCTGTTAAAAGGACACCATAATTTGTTTCACAAGGGAAAGCTTTACGTAATAGTACCTGCCACTGTTCCCAGCTGTGCAAAATAGTGGTTTGGCTCTGATACCATTTTTTTGCATTACCTATAAGTTTTGGCAATGCATAATGCATGACTTGCATTGCGTCCCAATTGTATATTTTCGCACATTCGTTCACCTTTGCAATCCATGCATCGATTGTGGTTTTTTATCGATGGATCGAATTCAGGTATCATATTAATATTAGTATTAATTGATGAGGGTAGATTGGGCCTACCAAACGATTGTAATAATTGCGAAAAGTCGCTCATGTTAAGCACTACATTAGGATTACTATTTGTACTGTACTCACAAGACGGTCCAGGCTGCGATCGTACCTCGGGTGTTGTCGAAGGGAGCACCGACGCTGGCTGCAAGCTACCCATCTCTGACGCGACGACCTCCTCCAACGGCGTTCGCCGTTCCCTGCTCATTGCACCACGTCCTTGCACCTCCGTTGCTAACAAACTGGTTCCTCTATCACGTCCGGTCGCAGAAATTCTTGAATGTACAGCCTTGAGACCTCTTCCACGGCCAACACTATCCTGCCTGTGGTTTTGTTTGTCACGTGTACTCCGTGATCGTCTACGTTTTGAAGATTTATTTCGATTTCTTCCACTGTGGGTAGACGAATTATCCGACGATTCGTTCGTCATGCTTCCGTTTTCGTTTTTCCGCGTGGCGAGCGTGTGAGCGTTTCGACCGCTGCCGACCCATATTATGTAATAAAATGTGGGTATATCCCACTTCTGATAAAAGCCGCACGACGTTGGAGAGGTTATTATCAGAAATAAAAGAACTGATTATCCGGTCTTCACTGTATTTCCCTTTACGTGTTGATCGAAAGGCGTCTCAAACGAGAATGATGCTCCGCCAATGTGCTTGGCATTAAACAGTGTTGTCATCATTCTCGCCTTTACAGTGTTGCCATTACAAAATAATAATTATTTATAATCGATACAGACTAAGTAACAATCGACTTATTAATAAAAACGTAATAGTTATAATTATTAACTAACTAACATTACTATTATTGTGTATAATCTAACACTTATTGTATTTAATCTAACAATACTTATAAAAACAGCTAATTATAAGCTAAGAGGCAAGTTCGTTTTTCAAGTTTACAGATAACGATTCCGATCATAGTTCTCTTGAAGTTTCGCGAGATCCACATCTCTCAGTTGTTGAAGATATCGAGATAGCAGGAGTCAGACAGAACTGTTATACCGTTTCTCATCGTAAGCAGCTTTGCCCTAAGTACCGAAGTTTGCGAATTACTTGCTCAGTTCCCATACACCAGCACGGAGCGGGCCCTGGCCAGCCGGCGGAGTTTAAATTTATTAGCTATCCAATGTAAATTGACTTGTTTGGATTGCTAATCTGATCAATCTGCCGCGGAGAGGATCGCTTCGTGATTGTTCTCGGAACTTTGAGGTCGTGTCAACACTTTCTTCGGCATAATCTGGGTTTGCCCTAAGTCGTCACTAGCAAGTGACGGTACGACAATACTTTTATATGTTACGTCTAAATTGTGTGGAAGAGGACCTAGGACCAGCTTAATCCGGTTCTAATTATGGCTTGATCGTTTCAGGCGTGACAGGTGACCCTTGACAAACTGATTTTGTTCATGTGTGTACGTCATGTACATTTTCATAAATAAATAAATGACCCTCAGTTTACGCGAGAAGGTTTTTCATATAAAATTGCTTTTCAACGGAACCTTTGTTACAATATTGCCTCATCTACATTGCTGGTTCTGATCCGATTGGTGCTATAATTTGCAGATTTGAAGATGTTAAGTCAGTTAGCACAGCGCCCGTTACGCTGAAGTTATATCTTTACACATCACAACTTTACCTAACGTCACCACGTGGTCACCATATTTAGTGATAAACAATAGCAGCAGAAGTTACGCTGTCGTTTGAATTAGTACCGTCCTTAAGTGGAGCATTCACGGCAAAGATGATTAACCGGAAATCTTGCAAATGTATGGATTGGAGACCATTCCTTTTGCGGTGCCGCTTCTGAATACGTAATCCATTAGTATATCTATTTCCAACGCATTCTCATTACACCGTTAATTCATCTACGAGTGCCTCGGGCCCGCCGAGGGGGGGGGGCGCAGGGTCTACGATCCCGCGGCCTTGCTTCTGAATTAGACCTCCCAGCCGCAGGACGCAACAGCTTAATAGCGCACACACTTACACCTGCACCCACCACACACCTTATTCAAAGGCGGATAGAGTTCATTTTACCCTTTTTCGGCGGCATCCCGGACTTGCCAGGATTATCTTGAGAGGGACGTCATCTCAGAAGTTAGTTTAATTAAAGTTGCCACCGAGAGCCGGTCGCCACTTAAAGTCTACGATTCCTAGTTTAGAATTGCAGTTCGGTAACTATTTGCATTTTGCGCTAGCGCCGTTTATCGCGCCGCTCGATTATTTTCGCTTGAAATATTGTTGTAACCCAATTCCGTGGTCGTGATAGTGTAATGGCCGGCCCGGGTTATTGGATCGGGGTGGCCGGACGGGAAGCGGGAGCCGGGTCGGACAATATCTTACACTCAGCTACTTTGTAAAATCGAAGGACACAGAAACCTTGCATGTACTTAGTAGGGCGAGCGGTTCACTGTCATGTGTTGAATTGTTATTGTAAAATTGTATTTAAATGCAAACATAATGAATCAATAAAATAAAGGACCAATGCATGTCTATAATTACGTAAAAGCAACATGTTTGATCAAGATTTGTGTGCCTGAAATGATCTCATTAGTTAGAAACGTAGATAAAAACAAAAGCGTTAAATCGGGACTATGGAGTGGTTGAAGGAGGGGACATTATTATACAATTTATGTATTTGTTTTTCATCCATTTTCGCTATCACAATAACGTTATCAAAAATATTGTGCAATATACTGTACGCACGTCACATTAACGAAATGGTGCAATAAAATTTACACTCGCTATCGTGTGTGTGTGTGTGTGTGTGTAAATAGACTCGATCGATCAGTCATCCTTTATGTCTACCAGACTGGACAAATCGCAGTTGTGGACTTTCCTAAGTGGTCGGCACTCAGTGCTGTGTAATCCTTCCAAGGTTCGCCGGGTTGAACGGTAAACACAATTATTACAAATTAACACATAAACAGTATCTATTTAGTACAGAAAGTAGTGTCCGGGGAAATCAGAGCGTAATTTTCAATTTCCCTACCAAAAGTTTAGTAGCAACGTAAAACGAAACGCCGCGCGAAGTGGCTTTATCGGGAGACGAACAAATAAGTTCCGCCGCCGACCGCGCGGCTTCCAATTACACTCGAATAGAAATAAATTAACTTCGACAATTGCGCGATATAAATCGCTAGGACTTTACTCCATTCCAAGTGGACCAATGAATTCAACTGTTTATTATGCGTTTTTATGATGACTCGTACACTTTATGAGTCGGTTAGAGCAGTTGGGAATCTTGTAAACGCTCCAAATATTCACATTGCACTAAAATGATTTCAAAAGTAAAAAATACTTAATACTATTAGTGACCTGATTTGTATTTACTATTTTCAACCTTGAACTTACTGCCTCGTTGGTCCAGTGGCGAAGCGCATCGCTTTGTGATCATGAGGCCCTGGGTTCAAATCCTAGGTCGGGCAAGTGTAGTTTTTCTAACGAAAAACTTCCCAGTACGAGTCCGGAGTCTGGAATTGTCCCCGGTATATGGCAATAGGCTCGCCCCCTATTACATGGGACGTAACATCGGCCGCGAAACGTGGTTGACTCAATAGACCTCTGCCACCCCCGCTTGGGGAATATAGGCGTGACGGCTTTAAGTGTACATAGCATTACGCGTGGGAATTATCTATCCGTAGCTTTTATCCTTTAAAACCCAGCAACGCCACGGATCCCAGCGACCACATAGACCAGTCACGTCTTAAGACCCAAGTAAACTCACAATTTAATTCCATCATAGTTTATTTCCCTCATTCCGTGCCAACATTATGGCTTGTCCTTACATTACGCGCTCGTTTAACTGCCTGCTCGCTACATGACGAAGCTTTAAACCGGCGTGTCCCAGGAGCGTGTGGCCGGCCACATGGCGTACCCCGTGCTGTGACGCCACTCCCCGGACACTCGAGTACACGTTAAGGGCAACACAACTAGACCTTGATTTCGTCGAAAGTACCCCGTAATGTGCTACAACTATGTTAGCTTTAGTTTTACAACGCTTGTCTTCTTTATGACGGACCATATATCACTGGTACATATACTAAAGTTAAAGGTACTCAGCGTTTAATCCAAAGAGTAAATGAAACATAGGTTTAACCAGGGAACAAATTATGTCAACAGTAGAGCATCTTAGCTATATATATATATATATATATATATATATATATATATATATATATATATATATATATATATATATATATATATATATATATATATATATATATATATATAGTGATAGCTACCTAGCTACCGGCTGCAAGCCGCCGTGAAGCCGCGTAGAAAACGGGGTTGTGTGTGTGATTCTTATTCGAAGCGGCTTTTACATGTCGGAGAAAAGCCACTCTCCTGAGATCATCAATAGTGGGCGCCATTGGGTGAATTTCTAGCACAAAATCAGGATTATCTATTCCATACAATTTAATATGGTTTTACACCGCGAGTCACTAATGTAACCATTACTTCAAAGTTACATATTACGCGTTACCTTATGGAACTACCGCGCAAAGCACGTGCTTTTGTACTCCATGCACTTCAACAAGATCTATATATTTTAGAACCTGGTAAAAAGAATACATGATTAAACAACATTTTCTGGATAGAAAAAAGTCATATCTATTGCTTTACATTCTCTGATTTAAACGCGAAATGCTTAACAACTAATCAATATATTTACTTAAAAACATAACAAATAATTGTTGCAAAGTTCTTGTAAAGCAATTTTTTATTTCATAGTGTATTTTTTTTACATGATAACATTATTCTTTAGTAAAGTAATTGCATCACAGCCACTCCCCCGGTCGACAAACGGTCGCCCGCAGTAGGTCCTTAACAATCGTTCTGCAGCAGCGGGTTCGCGTCACCAATCAAGCCACGCCATTGAAGTCTCTACAATGATCCACCTCGATCGACCATCTTAGATTTTCCAATAACAACCACTATTACTCATCTGTCTCGAAGTGTTTATGTTCTCTTTGCATGTCTCCAAGGCCGCGGTCAAGATGGCGTCTCGCACCCGTTCGAGGGTATACCTGTGCTCTGATTGGATCATAGATCGGACACACGTATTTCAACATAGTAACTTTAAAGAAATTAATAAGATTTTACACAATATAGTGTAACAAATCGAGTGAATTTCAATAAAGATTTAACAATGTATATAAGTAAATAGTTATCTCGCACGTTTAGACACCGACAGTCTACTTGATTTCGTCTCCTCCCTTGACACATATGTTATACTGTCATTTACCTGTCTGAGGTTCATCGGTGACTATGAGGGCGCATCACGTATGTGACTAAAATTACAAATGTTTTTTCTCTCCTATTTATTAATTTACATTCGAAATAGTGTGCTTGGCTGTTGATATTAGATCAAATATATGCTGTTTTATAAGTTAGACGCATCGGTATCGCATCAATGCGTCGATGCAAGATTAATTGCTCTATAGCCAAAGATTCCGAAAAGCACCTAACCTCAATAAAACATCATTGATTCCTAACACTGTATTCCTAGTATCGATAATATCTAGATACTGAACTATCAGATTTCAATATACGTACTTATTACTTAACTTATAATCATACCAGCTTGTAGTATCAACTGACAAGCATATTATAATGAAATATGTACTCCGCCATTACAGGCGAAGGTACTATATCCGCCATCAATCGGCGCCTGCATAACTCACGGCGGGTGACAGCCGCCCGGGTGCACACGCGCCCCGCCCGGGGCGCGCTAGTCCCGCGCGCCGCCGCGAGGTGGCGCGCTCGTTAGCGCCGCGCCGCGCGTAGCGCCACTTAAACTCATATCACGCGATATAACAATCCGCTAATGTCGCGCTCTACATACCCACACTACCATGCAACAACGTAGCATCAATTTAGCCACAACTATTCTAAATTCAACTGTGTATGTTGTACTCAAAGTTGAATTTTGGGTAGAGTTTGTTGAAGATCTTATGGGATGTTTGCGTTAGTTGATATAATGACGTAACATTAGGCCGGGTCGCGACACCGCGGCACATGCCGGAGTTGAATTTGTTACAGCCACTTAGCGATAGTTGCGAAGATATAATTGTTGAGGATTTGGTTAATTGATTGATATTAGTGTTAAGACAAGCGGTGCAGAGCTTTGATAGTAGCTTCTACTTCAAGCAACTTTACCGACACAGTTCCAAAGAGTTTACGCAATAGGTGATGGGATTTACCTTTATGTGTCCAGTTATAATTGTTCAATGTTTATCGTTAGGAAGAAGTTTATTATTTAAACTGGTATTCGCACTGGTCCCGACACACTGATGTTTAATGGGAAGCAGTACTTTAGCGCGTAATGTATCAGATTATTTGCGTGGTACAAACATCACGATGTGGATTCAAATGGTGTCAGCGTGTGTAGACACATTAGCGAGCACTCAATTACCGACTAGCTGTGCTCATAGACAGCGACAGCATGATTATGCACCTCACGACCGACTGATACCTAGCCGATAAGTAAATCGATGCGTTTTTAATACATTTCACAAATTATAATTACGATCATTTATACATTTAGCTTAAACAAGACAGTCACGCCTACACGGGTCAGTAGGTGTTGGGTTCCAATATAAAAGGAATGAATATTATGACCACTGTCTGCAGGCTGCTATTAAAAATCAAAAATACCAAGGATTCAAACTCAAGACCAGTAATCACGAGCCGCACCATGTGCCACAAACCAACAAAGCAGTTCAGTTTAAACTTCTTTTATAATTTTATCTGTGATGCCACTCACCATTTGCTAAACACAGTGATTAATGCACCTAATTATTACCACGAAAATGTTTGTTAGGCTCCGCTAGAAATGAGAGCTGTGGGCTAAGCACGTTTAAAATTGTAGCTTTAGCAACATTAGATTGTGTTAAAACTAGTTATGTAACAAGCCTATAACGTCCGCGGCTCAGTGGCGATCCACTAGGCTCGTTTAAACACATTTGAAACAGTGCATGTTCAACGTGCTGCCGGCAGAGGCAAATAGCCGCCATTACACCGGCTATTTAGTAAATTTAGCTGTCCATTAGCACAGAGCCAGCCAATATTCACACTTGATAATTGTAGTCATTTATCAGGAATGAAATACACGACTTTTCAAAAGGACAAGTTTAAAACCGAAAGCAATAAGTAAGTAATTATCAATTTTGGTCGTCGAGGATATATGTGATAACAGCTGCAGTAAACGAGTTCTTGAGTGGATACCACGGACTGGCAAACACAGTGCAGGACGCCCTCAGGCTAGGTGGAGCGATGCTCTTCGTAGAGCGGCTGCCAGAAATTGGATGAGGGTAGCCGAGGATCATACTCAGTGGCGTGCACTTGGAGAGGACGAGGTAACAGTTTACTTCAACAGCACCGTTCAGTATTTTTATACGTAAATTGAAGAATAGTTGCTTTGGATTTGAAAAAGTAAAGATAATTTACGAGTGTGAATTTAAAGCTAGACTGCATCTGGTGGTCTGACAGGCAAAGGCTCAATTAGTCCAGGTCTTAGGCAGACCAGCGCATCTGAGCGCTCCATCATACTGTTGAATAGGTTTTTACTTGTACACATTTCAGAGAGCGCGCGGTGCTAGTAAAGATTATGCTACAAAAATACTTACTATATCTAACAATACTAAGGAGGGACTCTCCTAGGAGCTGGTTTTAGTCTTAAATATGTAGTAGCATGATATGAAAAAGCTATCGTTTTATTTTTTGTTTTCTTAATAATTATCCTAACTGACAACTAATTATTATATGACATTTTCTTACAGATAGCTTACTTTTTGTGTTGCGTTAATACAAGTACACTGACAATGCTTCCCTAATATAATTACTAATATTATCTATCTGTTTATATCATCACGCCAAATTCCCTACCGGATAAGCAGAGAAAGCAGGACCCTAACAGGATCTTACTTTACAGAGCCTCTCTCTTCCTCCACTCTCATAGCTCGTCTCATACATGCTCGTTCGTTTCGGAGACTCTTCACTTACCCATAAGACAAGATATCAATAATAAATTTCCATTACTCAAGATAAGATAAAACGATAATCCTGCGCCTTCTATAAATGAACTCAAACAAGATGTATTAATCTATCCATATCATCTGCCTTAGATCCCTTATAAACGATAGGTGCATTAATTTACTCATTTTCTGAATATAGAATTTTATAAAAAAATATAGTTATTTTATAATCATAGCGACAACTCTCCGTGACTAAATACAATTAGCGCAATATTGTGTAACGCGCGTATTGTCATACGACATAATCGATGGATCGAGTTAAATCGCGCCTAGCCCCAGGATGAGCTTCAGTTTAATCTCTTTAGTAATTACATGTTACCATTCAGCATCTACCTGTCAAAACAAGCGGTTAAAGGTTTAACCTAAGTGTTCATATTTTACACGTGGTGGCCGAGCCCAGTCGAACTTGTAGCTATATGACTAATAACTGGTGACGATAAAGCTCAAAACTAATTTACATGTCCAAAAAGTTACTTGAGGCTGATGGTCTCCGTGGACCGACCTCAAACGCCACTTTCGGGGAACATAATCATGAAATAATGCGTCTAATGTCAAATACTAGAATAATGGGCAATCATGGAAAGTCCTCGGAAATTGGCACTCCAACGCGAGGCTTCTCGTAAATTAGTGGAATCCGATACGATCCGAACAATTTGCATGACAAAGGTGCGGCTCGCACGCCGCGAGGCGCGGAGAGGTGCGAAGAGGTGATGAGAGGCGATCAGAGGCGCGCCGAAGCGCCGGCTCCTACGGTTCATTCTTATTTCCCTGGAACTTTTTAAATCCCACCTTGATACGGGCCCGCGGAAATTAGGCGGATATTCCATGCATAAGAATTACCGTTCTAGATAGCCCGCGCGGCGCGAACTGCCACCGCCGCTCCATTATGTACTAAACAGATAATGATTATATTAGCTACCCACACATTTGCAGCTTCGTTGATGACTTCGTCGAGTTCTGTTCTTCAGAGAACGTGATTATTATTTTCACAATAATACAATAACATACACCAGACCGTGACCAGTGTCTTAATATTCAAGTTTATTTCTGCATTGAATCTGCAGTTGCTAGTTACGAAGTGGTGCTTTGCATTCAATAAAGCTTTGTTTTCCACTTATCAGAATAAGCTCTTGTTTTTGTATAAATTTAGAAACTAAATTATTTAACCAACTCAAAAGTGCAGCATCTTTCATCAACAAAACTTAAACTAGTGAAGTTATGACGCGGCGAGTTGTTCAACTGCTGTAAAACTGTTCCACGGAACTAATTACGAGTTTTATCAGATGCACCTGTCGGTACCATCAACTTTACCGACATAATACAAAATAATATTATTTGAAGCTTCATCGATATGACGAAAATTGTTCGCCTCCCGACGTTTATTATCTGACAAGGAAACCCTGGCGTGTAAATCGCTACAACTCGCTACCGCCTATGACCTCTGCCTGGTAACGACACCTTTACGTTAATAGTTCTCCAAAAATCACCTGGAATACACTTCATTGGTTAGTGAAGTTTGTCTCAGGTATAGTAGACCCGCGCGAAGAAGTCAACCAAAAGAATCGATTCTCTTTTACTTTTACTTTTTTTTATTTATTTATCCAGTGCTGAACTTCCCCAAAAATAAACGACTTCATAGGAGTACAGCACGCATTACAGTAGTATAATAGTAGGAAAGAGTTAACGTTCATTACCTGCTGCAGAAATGGGGGATAGGTCTGAAAGCCAGGTGATTAAAGTGGCATAAATCGAGGATTTAAATAGGAATTATTAAAGGTATCGTTAAAAAAGTGAACACGAGGTGTCACACGCCGGGCCCGTAGCACACAACCTCGAGCACAGCCACACACATGCGGTGTCACAAGTAAGCACACGTGGAGCTTCGCTGCCGGCGCTACGTGTTGAATTATTGGCTTCAACAACTTACGAGTGGCGCCGAGCTCGGCCACTGCTGTGTCGTTTGTGCCACCACGCCACTCGCCTCGTGTTAGTAAGTGTACTCATGAGTATATACCATTATATCCGTTAAATGATGCACACCATTCTAGGAAAATACACTTGGAAGATTTATTTATTTATTTATTTTTCAAAAATAACACCATCATTACAGAATAACCTAATTCGATAGTGTATAAACTTAATTTGGAACTTATTGTTAATAAGAAGTTGGCTTATTTTTATAACATATAGTAAATAACGCTATCCTTGTGAATTCACTCAAAGTACTGTTAAACAAGTCCGTCTCCGTAGCGATCAGGTTAAGGGTGCGAAAGGCACGCGTCAGCGGCGCCTCCCTCAGCAGGTTAGTGCGCGCGCGTGGCTCCGCCAGCAGCCGCGGCCGCCGCCGCCGCCACACGTACCGATCCGGCACGCATAAACAAATTAGCCCCAGTACGTCTGGGCTATAGACCTTACCTCTCAGTACCTTAAACAGGTATGAAACAACTGAGAGTTCCCTTCTGACTCCCAGCTCGTTGTATCCTACCATGCCTAGGATAAACAAGGTTGGATACATAAGCGGATAAAACGGGTAAACTCCATATAGCCTCATGTATAAGTACCTAACAAACTTATTCTGTACTCTTTCCAACATGAGGCTGTATTTAGCTTCATGAGGAGACCATATACTAGCATTACATTCCAGTTGACTTCTTACTAAAGCATTATATAACGCGACTATCGCTTGAATGTTTGTAAAGCCACTAACCGTACGCAATGTAAAACCTAAATTCCTATAAGCCTTTTTGCAAATTTTTCTGATATGATCCCGGAACGTTAACCCCGTGGTGAGACCCACCCCCAAGTCCCTAACCTCTGTGACCCTTTCCATTGGGACCTTTTCGACGGTATAATTATATTGTATAGGAGATCGACTCCGTGTGAAGGTGATCGTCACACATTTTGAGGCATTAAACTGTAGTCGGTTGTCCTTACTCCAAGCCACTACATTATCTATATCTTTCTGTAATCTATCGCAATCCTCTGTATTTCTTATTGCCAAAGAAAGCTTAAGATCATCTGCGAAGAGCAAGCACTTAGCACTTTTCACAATTTTAGGCAAATCATTTATCATTAATATAAATTGTAACGGCCCAAGATTGCTGCCTTGGCTTACCCCCGACCAGGTAACATACGGATTTGACCTATATCCAGCGTATTCTACGTATTGTTTCCTGTCCCTTAAGTAGCTGGCAAAGAATCTGAGCAAATGGGGAGTAAAACCGACCCCCGCTAACTTTTTGAGCAATGTGTCATTGTCGACTAAATCGAATGCCTTTTTGAAGTCAAAGTAAGCGGCGTCAGTCTGCCCCCCACTGTCCACCTCAGGCATAATATCTGCTATATATGCAAGTAAGTTGCTGGTGGTACTTCTATTAGGCCTAAACCCGTGCTGTGCGTCTGACAATTGGGTGCTTACTTGTGTAAATATGCTTTTATGTATGGTCGACTCAAACACTTTTGCCGCGGTTGACAGTACTGCAACAGGCCTATAACCGTCTACGTTTGTTCCTGGCTTTCCTTTAGGCACCGGAACAACGCGGGTTATTTTCCACCTTTCCGGAAATACGCCAGTCTTAAGACATTCATTATATATATGTAGAAGCGGATCCGCCAAAGCTGACCGACAATCCCTAAAGATGAAAGGTGGAATGCCATCTGGGCCGGCGCATTTTTTTGGTTTCAGCCATTGAAGCGCCTGTTGCACTTCGTCCAACTGCCACCGTTTCAGGTGAACCCGCGCCGCTCCATTCTCGCCGCCCGCGTCTAATACCGCTGAGTTTACATTTAGCACGGGCCGCTCAGTACTGTACACTGAGTGAAAATAATCAGCGAACTCCTTAGCACACTGCTCCGCCGTTAATACTACACCGTCTTTAAGATACAAATATTAGAGGATTGTACCGTTAATTACGTACGCCACGTGTCCGCGCGCCGGGAGCTTCGCGATCGAGCTCCTTCGCGCCGCTCCTACCGAATAGACAAAGCGCGCGGCGACAGCCGGTGCGAGTGCGGCGCAGCGGTGCGGGCGCGGCGCGGGCGCGGCGCGGCGCCGAGCGCGCACGGCCGGTTATAAATCACGGCACTTTATCGTCTTATATTTTTATGATATTTCGGCACAAACAAAAGCCACTGCGCATTTGTCTCGCGGCGCGTATCTTCGCTCTGTTATTTTTCGCGAACAATGGTCGCGTGAAATCAAATGATAATTTAAAATTTGAGTGAGACGGGGCGGCCCTAAATAAATTGTTTAAGATACAACATGAAGTCGTTCTCTTTGAGTTATGGCGGTCGCCGCCATTGTGCGACTAAGTGTACGCCCCCTCGCCGCGCACCTCCGCGCACCCCCGCCGGGTAGGTACACACAATGAAATAACTTTATTCGGGACATTCTACTAAAACTTAATGAGATTTTCTTGTATTGTGCGGTGCCGTGTGCAACGACTCTAGTAATTTGGGTTAGCCTTAATTTTAGTGTGTTCAGCAGATTTACAATATATGTTGAAGTATTGTACTTTGAATAAAGATAAGTAATAATAACTGGGTGTACACAGCACACCTCTGCCGCCCCGGCTTGGGGAATGTAGGCGTGACGGTGTCATAAACGATAATACTATTTATTATACTGCTCGTCGTAAAAGACAGTCCTCAACCAACAGCAAATTTTCGTTTACGCCTGGTCGGGTTGAGGTGGCAACACCTGAAAACTATTGAAAATGGTGTGACTGAACGTAGGACTCCATCTTAAACTTTTTTCTCCTTTTAAATTTTATCACCACTTTACGATTTCAAACAAATTATGAAGTTGTAATGTAGGCAATCGATGGCCACGGCGCCGGCAACCCCGCAAGAGATCGCCGTGAAGATAAGGCACATCGCCCACCTGTGCAGTTCGTATCTAGCTGTTGCCCCGCCGGCCGACCTTGGCGCGATTAAGCGATGGCTGTCTTATCTCCGGCTGGCAATAGGCCGCTGAGCGGATTAACGCAACGACGGTATTTACCACGATTATTGCGTTAATGATGTACCGTTTAATTATCTGCTTACAATAGAAATTATTTTTATACTTTTACCTGAATAGGTACTGATGTTTTATCATCAATAATACTTCTAATCGCTTTCGCTAACACCTGCAATAAACACGTATTATTAAAAAAAACAGTGAAATTCTCCACCGGCTGTAATTTCTAGTGCGGGACCTATTAGAGCCGTGACGTCATAGCTATAACCAGAGATGGGCAAAATGTAATCAGATTAATGATAACAATTGCATTTTGTAATATTCAATCATGATTCAAGATTGTACGTGTAGTCGTAATCGTTGAAGGTTACAAGATGTAATTGTAATCGTTAATCATTAATACACCGTCACGCCTATATTCTCTAAGCGGGGGTATTTAATCATTAATCTGATTACATTTTGCCCATGTCTGGCTATAACCTATAAAGACATGTGTATGTACTCCACAATGAATCCCAGGAACAAACTTCTTTATTCCGTGAACGAATCTAGTTCAAACGTCATAATTTCAGTTTAAAACATAATACTTATTTTTATTTAAAATGTATTTTAACATATCAGCAAGTTTGAAAAGGATTTAAAAAAAACAACGAATTCTCCGCTTTTGTGAATCAGTTCAGGGACAGTTCATAGAGCCGCGACGTTAGTTTAGCTGTAACTACTGCCTGGAAAAATATCATCTCTATAGAAAAAAGTTAGGGATCCTTACAGGCACCTGTAAATAAAAAAAATTGGCGAGCGGCGCCCCAATAATCAACTAGTATTCGCAGCTATACATATTGGAGCAGTATTTTTCCGTCGGTCGTCCCACAAAAGCCGATGAACTGTGTAAATTGAGGAAGTAACTCACAAGTTCGACAGACAACATAAATCAACGGTCTCCAAACTCGTTGGATTAATATTAATTTAATGTCGACATTTTCAATGTTCTGTTATGAACTCGGCCTCATTACGCGGTCGGATATCGCCGATGTACAGTTCACGTCGCGGCACCTCTGGGTGATCAAAATTGATAAATAAATGCAAAGATCGGACAGCCGGGCCACTCTGGTTAAAGCTGGTCCGTCCAACAATTAGAAACCGATTGTTTGTCGGCAAAAATGAAACACACAGTTTGCCATATTGAAGTGATAAAAGTCAGCGAAATATTGAACCCGATAGCACTGCAACGTATTTCGGCCAAAATACCTATGTATATCAAAGTTGGTTAACTTTGATAAGTTTGAAAGCTTTTCCGGGTGGCAGCTAGTGCTTTGATTGGGTAGTCAAACTCAAAGTAGGTATCATCATATGTGCAATCGTAACTCGTTTACAGGTCGTAGATCCTTTAAAGCGTTGTATTTAAATTGTGTTAAAAAATCGCTACTATAAATCTGCTCATTTCAAGAAGATAAAAAACACCACTATATTCCCCAGAGGGGGTGGCAAAGGTGTACTGAGAACACCCACGTTTCGCCGACGATGTTAGGTCCCATGTAATAGGGGGCGAGCCTATTGCCATATACCGGGCACAGTTCCAGACTCCGGACTCATACTGGGAATTTTTCGTTAGAAATACTACATTTGTCCGACCTAGGATTTGAACCCAGGACCGCGTGATCACAAAGCGATGTGCTTTGCCACTAGACCAACGAGGCAGTCAGGCCTTTCAAGAAGATAATTTGTTTATAATCAGTTTTCTGGTCCTATAAAAACATTATTTATTGTAGCGCAAGAATAAAGATATATTTTGCGATTACTTGAACAAGGAACTGTTCAAAATGAATTACACACAGTCGAATTCGAAGCGAAGAAGAATCGAAGC
The DNA here is from genome assembly GCA_905147815.2 of Phalera bucephala. Taxonomy (NCBI): domain Eukaryota; kingdom Metazoa; phylum Arthropoda; class Insecta; order Lepidoptera; family Notodontidae; genus Phalera; species Phalera bucephala. The sequence goes on from LR990609.1 coordinate 58,850,688, forward strand.
TACGTGGTATTTCCGGTGACTCAACTAATAACAGTGTGAAGCGTCTACAATTCTAATAATTAGTCATTAGATCTGTATCTGTAACCACTGCAGGTGTTCCCAGCACTCCGTTATCACAGCAAGTATTTACAAAATTGGATTGTAATCACAAGATAATGATAAATATATAAAACTATTTTTAATTAATGTACTGTCTAATGTAGGGTAAATCAATGGCTTCGTAACCGGGGATAGTGATTGAACGAATTGTGAGAGTAGAGGAAGCGAAAGAACTTGTTAGAACTCTATACAGAACTCTATAGTATCTACTTACCCCGCAAGAATCTAGCGTGATGATTTAAAAAATATCATCTAATTACACGACTCTTGAGCCATCACTTAATATTTCCTCTATTGTACCTTTCTCTTCGAATTTGTTTCCCCACTGCTGCCTCATGGCCTGGACAGGCTAACTATTAGTCCTATAGTAAGTGCTAAAAAAAAAAGTAGTGGTCGCCTAGTGGTTAGACCGTTGGACTGCAAAGTCAGAGGTCTCGGGTTCAAACCCAGGCACGCACTTCTGTCTTTTCGAAAGCATGTGCATAATTAAAATTAATTATCACTTGCTTTAACGGTGAAGGAAAACATCGTGAGGAAACCTGCATGCCTAAGAGTTTCTCGAAGGTGTGTGAAGTTCGCCCGCTTCGAAGTGAACCCGCACTGGGCCAGCGTGGTGGACTATGGCCTAAACCCTCTCAGTTTGAGAGGAGGCCCGTGCCCGACGATGGGACAGTTTCTTAACAGGGCTAATATTATTTATAACACTCACACACCGTCACGCCTATATTCCCCAGAGGTGGTGGCAGAGGTGTACTGAGTACACCCACGTTTCGCCGAAGATGTTAGGTCCCATGTAATAGGGGGCGAGCCTATTGCCATATACCAGGCACAATTCCAGACTCCGGACTCATACTGGGAAGTTTGTCGTTAGAAAAACTACACTTGTCCGACCTAGGATTTGAACCCAGGACCTCGTGATCACAAAGCGATGCGCTTTGCCACCAGACCAACGAGGCAGTCTCATTAATATTATTTATTAAGTAAGTGCTATTCTTTTTTTAAAAAAAAAAGGTTTTCTCCGCACTAGGATTCTTCCTGTGTCGTGGGTGCGTTTACAAACATGAAAATTCACATACACAAATACCGAGACCGGAACAAATAATTGTGGATCACACAAAGATTTGTCCCGTGCGGGAATCGAACCCGCGACTATAAGACACAGTGGGCGGAGCGGATTAAGCTCTTAACCACTGCGCTAAATTGTCCGTCCTATTGCTTGTCGTTTTGTACCCGGCTTACAACCAGCTACTTTACAGTGATAACTAGTTGAAAATCCTGAATACTATTATATATATAGCAATAGGCTCGCCCCTTTGATATGAACCTAACATTGTCTGCGATTATGTGGGTCTAACCTGTGGTGTACCTATTTGCAAGGACTCATGCGATCATTCGCAGATCAGCGCAACGTCGCCATCGGTCGCAATTGTCGTTAATGTCCTGACATTAGCACCTCGCATTGAACCGCGCTGATCTTACATTAAGTTAAGTTATTATTCAAAGGAAATAAAATTAAGTCATTAACAAATGTGGAAGCTCGCCGATAACAGCTGACGATAAGTAAATAAACTCTCTTAGATGAAATATTTGAAAATCTAAATAAAACTTGAGATTTTTTAGATTAGAGTTACATTATAAGTGCACACCAAAGTTTCCAGCAATACTCTGCGTAAACAGGGTCAACAGGGAAACCAACGCCACATCCAGTAGCTACATAACGAATAAATCAGTGTCCCACAAAGCGTGCTCCGCCGGCATTGTGTAGCGTTTAGAGTTGATTGCGACGCATTAACGCGAGTGCTTGCAGCGTCGCTCGCGTCGCTCTCACCGCTCGCTCGCGTCGACGCTATAACATTCAGGAATCGGAACAACGCGCACCGGTAATTACTTGCTATTCGCATCTTATTGAAATAATTGATAGCCATTTCCTTGAACAATTCTGATTGCGCGAATTATGTTTAGGGAAAGTACATGCACCAAAATAATCTGTAAGTATATCTACTAAGTAGAACTCGTATATAGATATGTCGTAATATGTTTACGGTTCGCTAAAACGTTTTCAACGTCTGCACGCAGTAACAATAGTAATAACTACACAACAAAAAAGTTTTTTTTATTAATTTTCCCTGTTAATACGGGGAAAAGACTTGTTTTTTAAAAAAATCAGTAATATAGTTCGCGATAAAGAGCAAACAAAGTTTTGTCAACATGTGTGGCGGGCGAGCTTATCCGTCCGAAGTTCGAGTCCTGGTTGCCATTTAGCGGTGCGGGGTGGGGCGGAGGGCGTGTGGAGTGACAGGTGAGAGCAATAAATACTGAACGCAATATAAGTTGGGCGCCCACAGCCGAGCGCGCTGCGCTACTGGAATGTTCTAGATATCGAATTAAACTTTTTTATCAACCTATATTATTCCAATTCCAATAAAATAGTAATTTTCAGGGTTTCAGGGTTAGTCAAGTAGTATTTTTTTACTTTACCTTTACTCAAATCTGACCCTGACTCAATGTGTTTATATGCACTAAAACAAATAGGCGTATCGTCTATACATAACATTACTTATTATTACTGTTGGGCGTTTTTAGTCAAGTACCCATTCAAATTCGCAAGAATTCAAATCTACAGGTTGTATAATTTCTATGATTCATTTGTTTTCTAAATATTATACATTCTTCTCCTAGGTTTAATAGAGTATAGTCTACTATAGTTAAGTTTTTAAGGACTATAGTTCGGTACTGCACAAGTGCGGACAGCCCGTGCCTACACCACAGGAACATGTCCCCGCGACCGGCGTGGCTCCCCGGCCGCCCGATCGGGTGGCCCAGCCGTCTCGTTACATTTGGGCAGGAATTAGAGTACTCCTTTCGTCTATAAGTACCTGTGTCGTAGCATTCAGCAGTGGCCGCGGTACGGATCGCTCTAGTTATCTGTTGCCGCGAGCATATTGCTTTTCCACCATAATTAACACAAACGCATTCACATTTTCAACTCTTTAAAGTAATCAGTATAGGTACTTACGCGAATGGTTCACGCTTGAAATCGGTTGAGTACTAGAAGCAACTGTACCGCCGTCAGCTATTGCATCCCGCGGAGCTGAAGCACAGAGTATAATACTCTGTGGCTGAAGTGAACAGATCCGCTTAGTGCCACGTACAGTACAGTATCCCACACAAGTGCCGGCTCGTAGGTACCGACGTAGGTGCGCAGACATATCGTCAGACGCAACATTTACTAATGTGTATACAGCTTTCGAAACAGGATATATGCTCAAATATTTAGTGCATCCTACGGTAAGTCCCTCGCACAAAGAAAATAGAGAAATGACATTGTATTTCTATTTATTTTTATAATCATAATATTTCTTATTCATGTAAAGCATTACAGTATTTAAGAATCGGCAAAAAGTAACAAAGACTCTACCACCTCTTCGGAATGTCAGTCCTGTTCCAATTAACCTGAATGAATAGTTGAGTAGGTATATACTGTACACCTCTGCCACCCCCGCTTGGGAAATATAGGCGTGACCGTGAAAAAATATACTTTTTCACACCAAGTATTCACATACTTGGTGTGAAAAAGTATATTTTTTAAAAAACAAGATAGTTTTTTTTTATTAGTATGAAAACGTAGCCCCACACTAGGATTTATTCCTGTGTCGTGGGTGTGTTTACAAACATGAAAATTCACAAACAAATACCCAGACCGGAACAAATAATTGTGGATCACACAAAGATTTGTCCCGTGCGGGAATCGAACCCGCGACTATTCGACACAGTGGGCGGAGCCGCTCAAGCTCTTAACCACTGCGCTAAATCGTCCGTCAAAATCCGTCCGACAATAGTTACATCCTCCTCTGAAAATAAACCTTACTTAATGAATAATTCGCGACCAAGTCCGCGGGTACGAACTGGACGCGTACAGCACAACACAGGTCGCGGCGGCTCGCTTGAGGGAGGCGTTTGTTTCGCACGGAACATCTTTGGCTGATGATAAAACCAATTATTCAGAAATATCACCAGTAGGACAGAACTACCTACACATATTGTTCGGAAACTCGCCCCGCGCCAGCAGCGCCGCTCTTTGCTCTGATAAAAATAGCCCTTTAGTTCCGGCGCGGCCGCGATGAAAATATCGGGATTAATTACACACAACTTACCCTTTTTCACTCACCGAGTATAAAAATAGACAGCATTTTAATAAGGAAAGCGTGGGTTCCCTGAAATCTGTCACACAGCGCTCTATCTACAAAATTGCAATCACAATAAATTTTAATACGTATAAGTTTCCCAGTTACTGCCATCTCAATGAACTGTAACTTTTTTAATAAAAGAGCCTTTTAGTGATGTTAACCTTTACGTGGCAGCAGCCACGTATCTTTCGGAAACGTCACTTTTAACAAAATATATATGTAAATACTGGGTTTTTGCCTAGTAGATTCTAATAATATTAGACCTGGTGTCAGCTCTCTTGTTTTCTATCAGAATAGAAGGACTCCGAGTCAGTTGAAATAACATGCTGAATAGCGAAAACTGATGCCTGGTCGTTTTCTCGGTACTCCACTCGTTGCGTCGGAAGAATGAACAATCCCTCGACATAATATTATTAAGTCTTTGAAAAGCTAATTTTACTAATCTTTTCCTAATGTTACCCTTCTGATTATTAAGACTTGTATACTCAAATTATGATATCTTAGACAATGCTCGAGCATTTCAGAATGCTCAATAAAGAAACGGATATTACTTTGTAAATGCTCCCTTGAGGCTAACACAAAATAAATTAATTGGCTATTAACTAAAAACACCCGCTGCCGCCGCGCACTCGGGAATATCTGCTCTGAATGGGAAGGTAGGCAACGGGAACGAAATTTTTAGAACTAATTTAAGGCGGATACAAGATAATGACTTTCCTCAATTTGTCGGTCATTACATGAAATCTACGCTCTTATTTTTCCGAAAACAAACAATTAAAGTTTATATCAAAGGTTAATCGATAATTAATTATAAATATACCTCTAATTTTGTTCGGTATGCGTATCATCAACACCAGTGTTAGTCAGTGTACGAGTATTATGCAGAGCTATGACGTACTGAGAATACTCGCATATTCGAGTGAGCAGCTACTTAGTTATTTGCAAGGAAATGAGTTTCCCTCGAGCTTCGATCTCCGTGTAAGACGCTCTAAATAAGACGCTGCAGACGGAAGGGCATCCTCTGGGATGGGGCGAAAGGCGAAGGACAAGGACGAGGAGAGCGGGGTCGGAGACGAGGTGTTGGTTCATTTCCTGAGCGGTTCCGTGACACTGGCACGATTGCATCGAGGTCACGGTGACGCAGACGGGATTATAAGCCGTATTTAGATGTGACAGGTGTTAGTGAGCTCCACATAATATATTTGCACATAAATTAATCGCTTTTTAATTGTCGTCATCCCTCGCCAATCAATTCCTTGGACCGTGGGGCTCGACACGAACAGATCAACAGCGTAACGCTTCTGAAGTGTTCTGTCATCCTTTTCACACTACACATATTTACTTAATAAAGATTTAAGTTACAGTACGCTTTCTACACACAGTTACGATAACGTCAAATAGTTAATAGCTAAGTCCTCAGTAATATACTGCGCGCCGTCGGGCTGCAGTCGTGTGAACAACAACGAGGCCGAGGGGCGACACGATCACGTCGCGCGTCGCGCGCGCCGACCCGTGACCACACGTGGCGCCACAGTCCACAGTGCTGCGTCATCGCACCGCAATAACGTAGTGCTACAGCCAAGCTACCCGCACACGATCACGCCGCAGGATATTTTGTGCTACGCTCTACAGTGATTAGAACGCGAGGACCCGCCGCGGGCATGGCCAACTACAGGCACCTACGGGTGCTACACTAACCGGTTCCTTGTTTATAATTCAATTTATAAACGAGGAACCTGTTAGTGTAGTATCTATACTGTATTTCAGTACAAACCTAATTCTTGTTGGGTCAATTGGTAAATCGTAAGCTGCTCCGCTCACGGAATCGAGTAGTCGCGGAATACACATTTCCTTAACTTTTTCCTTAGATCCATCAATCGAACTCTTTGGGGTAACGGTTTCAAAGAAGGAATTTTAATATCACAATTAACTTTAGCAAATGTATACCCGTACTTGCGATAGTACTTATGAACTTATGACTTTTGTGAAGATAATGTGAATTCAAATCAATGAATACAATTGAACCGTGCCCAGACAACGAGCAAGGTTGGGCGCATGTTTCTTTAGTACCGGTAAACATTATTTTATTTGTGAAACTTTACTTGTCTGTTTGTATTGGTTGTTTGCGGCGCAGCGCACGGTTGAGTTCACTGCTCGTGTCGGTGTATTCGGGATGTGGCATGTCCGCACAAAAACGCACCAGTCAAACATTTGTTTTTGTTTGTACACAGAGCTCGCCACACAATACAACGCGATACGCGGCGAGCTGACCGATAATACGGTCGGACTGACGCCATGGGGAAATCCACTCATTTTCGTGCCATAAATCTGTAATTCCCGTATTTAAAAACAATCTTGAATATAGTATAAGCTTTCAATTATAATTGTTTTGGTTATTAAAACGACCTCTGCGAGCGTCTTGACCCCGTCCCGCACAAAATTTCTGTTAAGATTATTAACATACCTGGCTCGGTGTCGCTGGTTAAAAAACACTGTACCTTCACTTCCTGCTAAAAACGTGATCGACGATAATTCCTCATCCTTCGCAGCACGTATAGCATCTTTTAAAGAAGAATAGTGCCGAGCTGCAATTATAACACTCATATTTTTATTCCGTAAGCCGCCGGTAAACCGTCTTATAGCTAACTTTTCAATAACAGATTTTAAAATTCCGGTTCGCTGTACATGTGAATTTTCATGTTTGTAAACGCCCCCACGACACAGGAATAAATTCTAATGTGGAGCTGCGTTTAAAAAAAAAGCTATACAGTTCTATAGAATCAATTAACTTTCTAGTAACACCATCATCACCCGTCATTTCTGGTAGTAAAGCCACAGCTGTGCGTCAATCAAAGATATCCATGGTTACGTAACTGCTTGTACTCCGATGCGAATTAAAATTTCTTTATTTTTTAAGAAATTTGTTTTAGAAATCTGGTTAATATCTTTAATATCTCTACCCTTAATTTCACCTTTGCTTATTCGATATTTATTATACCATAAATAGCAATGTAATTATCGTAAAAAAAGTCGCAAGTTGTAATCTTTCCTCTAATCTTCCTTTGTACGTCTTGGCTTATTTAATTTTCCAAATTGTCATAATTTCTAAAAGGGTTTCGGTCATAATATTTTATTAAGAATAAAAAGAAAAAGCCGCGCGAGGGATCTGGCGTGATGATATAGTTAGATAGATAGATAAAGAAACAAAAAAAAATGAACAGAGTAACAAACAAAATTAAATATTGTGTATACCTTTATCCGACATTATACTAGATCGTTGACTTAAATTATGTTTCGTCTAACATCCGTTACAATAGAAACACAAAAAAAAAAATTTAAGACGGATTTTTTTTGTAATTCACGGATAAAATAAAGTAAAATACGAGTAGTTAAAGCATAACACGCGAGTAAAAACTTATCGTATATGATACAATATGATATATTGATTAATAGGTTTACACATTTCGAGATTACGTAACATTTCTTTAGTCTATTAATCACTTTCCACAATAGACAGCCCATAATTTTCACTTATTTTGCACTTTGATGCCATTCTCTGAGGCCTCGCGCTAGACCAACCTACCTACTGGCCTTCTGGCGAAGCGACGACATGAGGAGCGTGTATTTGTTCACCAGCTCGTCTCGTATCATACGCTTATGACGGCGTATATACATCTTATACACATCACTACCGAGCCAATAATAAGGAGTATCAGGCTCAAAATAATATTTGTGGTACTTGCGTGATATTCTAAATGTGACGTTGACGCAGTATTACTCCTGCTCGATTGGGCGATAATAACATCTTTTTGTTTAGATGAATAGCTGCCCATTTTTTTAAACACCCGAATGCAACCTTATATCAAATTTAATTTGTTCTCTAACTCTAGCCATGATATCATAGAACTGTCATAGTACACTCCAGTCTATCAGTCCATGGTATACAAAACAAAGCCCGCGGTCGCGCGCCAGCCCCCACTGGCAGTAAAATCAAACACAAGGTACTCGATACGATGTTTATTCTACTAAAACTAATCCTATGGTCTAATTCATATAATAATTATCTAAAGGTGGTACTACACTATACAATTATTTACCACAGTTCATCAACACGCCAGCCGCCTTGACCAGCGAACAAACACTTACTTAAGATGTTTAACGTAATTTCTTAGAAATGGGTGAGTGATAGTTGATGTTGCGATTGTGTGATGTATTGTGATAGATGTTGTGAGTCGTTAAGCTAGCAGAAAACATGGTTATTTACACCGTAAAATAACTGTAACCATGATTTTATAGTAGGCACTACTTCACGCAAGCGATGCCGGGGCAGAGATTAGCAAATACAATGAAACGACAACAGTTTTATCGATTTACTGCCTGCTCCCAGCAGGGGAAGTGCTAACAGTCATACATCGTATTCATTGCTGATTTATTAGATTTACCACATATGAGCCTACTTCGCCGACTACACATCCGTTATCACACAAAGAATAGATAAAGGTAGGTAAATAAAGCACCTAAGTTTAATACACAATTTTTGGGGATAATAATTTACTTGGTTTCTCGCAAAATGTTACGCGGAGTACCTCACGAGAACTCACAGGGTAGTTCGGCGCCGCCTGGTCGTTACTATGCGCTGCGACGCGGCGCGACACGCGGAATATATCGTCCATCGAAGTCCCCACTTGTGTTTAAAGCAGGCAAGTCCGGCTCTACCCGCCCGGACCGCCTAAACACAAAGGCAGGTGCAATACAGAAGTGCATTGCTATGCACCCGCGTCCAATAAATAAAATATTACGAACCCAAACACACCATAGGCTTCGAAAAATATGTTTTATACTGAAAGCGACTTTCAGTTGACACAAATCTTACTACTAAAGGCGATATTTTCGGTATTGTCCATTCCTTTAAGTGTAATGTTACGAACTACCGGTACCACTACACTTGTAATAAATACCAAGTTCAAGTGATACGTACGAAGATACATCACCGCGAGTTAGTAAAGCGGTCAGCGTTGCATCCGCGTTTATTTATTTATCGATGCCTCCTATAATTGAATGTAGCTGCACTAGCACTATTAGATCCCTGTGAGAACTATTTTTGCATCAATGGCGGCAATAACTAGGTGTTTAAGTGCCTGCGTTGCATTCGCCTTTGTACAGACGCGGCCGGACGCGCCGACTCCAGCAGCTGTACCCTGCAGCCGACCACTGCGACCCGCACGCCTAGACGCGACCTCACGCAGTTCCGAGGACATCGTGCTCAATAAAGTCTAAGTAATTTACATTCAGATTGCACAAAAAAGATTGCTCTAAGGTTAATACCCATTTTTTTTTTAAACGTAGCCTCTCTATTGGTGCGTTTATACGTAAATATGAAATTGACATACACGTTCATCTGCAACATGTTGGTAATGGCTTGCATGCTGGCTGGGCGAGGAAGTGACTAATCAGCGGCCGATACTAGTTGGTAATCGCAATCAGCGCCAGATGATAAGCCGGCGGAGTGATAACGAGGGATTAGTCCGACGCAATCTGTGACACCGATACCAGATCATTATTACGACTAATTACCCGTTGCATAAATCATCATCAACATGTCATTATTTTACTGCTGAAATCTACTCGCTATCGTATTGGTAATTCTCCGAACTAATTGCACAAGCAGCAACTATTTGGAGTGGGTGAAGCCTAGTCGAGAGCTTGACCCAGTATGTATTATTTGAACGCACCTACCTTTTAAATAACAGAACTGACTAACTAATAAATTAAACACCAGAAGCCAAGGGGTCCCAAGTCTGCTTTAACAATTATATCAAAATAGTCGATCGTTGACATTATATTTATTAGTTTTGACAGTTTTGGTAATCTACAACTTCAAAGTTGTCGTTATTGTTTTACATACGCATGACTCAATTGCCAGTATTTGGCAATCAGACAGTGTCTGGCAAATAATAACAAATAAATAGATGGTTTCTTCAGTAATATGATATTTTGACATTTTTTACAACTGAAATGCTACTGTACAAGCTTGATGCAATAATTGCTTTTAGCAGTAGTTTTTCGACAGTCACTTTGGCAAACGCCTTTTAAGCTAATGGCAATACCGGTCGTCTTTTACATATTCCCCTTGAAGTACCATTGAGAATGTAACGCAAATTTAGTTTCAAAACTTTTAGCGGAATGGTAATGGAATTTGGTTGTAGCATGTCGGTATCACGAATAGCTCGTATTCGGCGCCGCGCCGCGCCGCGCCGCCCGGCGCGAAGGTTGCGCAAGAGTGGCGTTTCGATGTGCCAATCAACTGATATATTTGAGCTAATTAAACTTTATATTGTAATTGCACTTAATTTGATGCATGTACGCTGATACAGAATATTATTATACATAAACACTTTACGAGACACTATCACTGAAGGAGTTTTTAATAATTAAACCCATTCGACGAATAATAATATCAACCACGTACCATTAAATATTGGTACTTACGACATTGTAATTAGCTAAACTGCAGGTCAATAGGAAACATAGCTTAGTAGCAAAAAAGTAAACTGGAATAATATGTCACATAGCCAGAGAGGTCTGTAAGGAAATAACCTTTTGGAACTGTGCACTCGCTGCCTGCCCCGCAATGGATCTAGTGTGACGATATAGATAGTTGAAAAGAATTTTAATGTTCATTCTGTTAAATGAAATGTTGTAGGTCAGCACATTGAACTACTTACAAAGCGGAAAGTTCTTACGAAAATACTTAATCTCGGCTGTCTGCTATTAATTTTCGATTGAAATTCTTCGCAGGCCGTACCATAATGCACCCATCAATGCTCTACTGCCTTTTAAAAAGCGTGTCAGTGTAACTCTCTCCTTCCTAAAAAGGCACACGTGTGCTTAAAATTGCAAAGAACTTTAACCTATCCAAGTTTGAGCCCTATATCTTGAATACAATGTTAAAAATATATTTATTTTAAATCTTATATTGTACACATATAACAAATTATAATTTAAAAAGAAAGTTTATTTACAATGGCGAGCTTAACTCAATATTGAGTTTTCCTCTATACTAAAGATACGTATTATACAAAATATTACATTAACACAAAAATCTAACACAATAATACGAAATATACATACATACATATATAAATATAATAAAATATAACTAAATATATACAAAAAACATATATGATAAACAAATTTATTTAGTTCTCTTCGTGAAGGCGTGCAGTGAGATGCTATTGCGGATGGAATGTGGGAGTGAGTTCCACAAGTGCACTGCGCGGACGGTAAGAGAACCGTTACAGCGGCTAGCAGTGTGATGAGGAGTACGCAGAAGAAGGGAAGTAAATGTGCGACGAGGCTTTCTCCCTAGGAGCTAGAAATTCAAAGTATTCCTTGAGATCTGCTGGTGAAATAGGATTGTGGAAAAAAAAAAATTGAAAGCACGTGAGTATCACGCCGACGTCGAATAGCAACCACCTCAATGGCGCTCTAAATTCCGACATATGGTCGTATTTACGGAGTCCAAAAATAAATCTAGTAACAGTAAGTTTACTATTGCGATCAAAATAATATTTTGATATGACTCACTATTTCTGATCACCGATAAAAATGGTTCTGTTTCTTTGGGCATAATAATTTTAAAATATCTTTGTGTTACATCGATATCGCGGAGTTAACCGATTAGCTTTACTTATAATTAGCTATTACCGATACGCTTGTATCTTCTTTGTATTTAAGTTTAAAATGCAATGGTTCTTTTTATATTTTATGCTAACATTTCATAATTCATATTCTTTTGCAAAATTTGAACTTGTTATCTATAGTTAGTATTTAACGAGTGCGCAGCGGCGGTTCACGGCAGTTTTCGTCGCGACGCACACAAACACATGCACAGACATGCTCATTGTAGCGATCGTCGTGATCCTCGGGATTGCACTCTACTTCTACGGCACCAGGAACCACAGCTACTGGAAGGAGCGTGGCGTCGTTCACGACAAACCCATCCCGCTCTTCGGCAATGACGCCAAACGGTTTCTTATGCAGCGCAGCGTCGCGCAGGTGGCGGCCGACGTCTACTGGAAATATCCTAACCAGCGGTTCGTGGGCTACTACCGCGGCAGCATCCCCGAGCTAGTGATCCGCGATCCGGATCTCGTCAAACAGATCATCACAACGGACTTTTCGTACTTCACTTCTCGCGGCTTATCGCCCAAATACAAGGAACCTTTGCTGCGCAACCTGTTCTTCGCAGAGGGTGACCTATGGCGGCTGCTGCGCCAGCGCATGACGCCGGCGTTCACGAGCGGCAAGCTGCGAGCCATGTTCCCGCTAATCGTGGAGCGCGCCGAGCGGCTGCAGGCGCGCGCGCTGGCCGCCGCCGCCGCCGGCGCTCCCGTCGACACGCGCGATCTCATGGCGCGCTACACCACCGACTTCATCGGCGCCTGCGGCTTCGGACTCGACGCCGACTCACTCAACGACGACGACTCCCCCTTCAGGAAACTGGGTTACAGGATATTCGACATCACGCTGACGCGCGCATTCACCACCATCTTCAAGTCGCTATTCCCCGAGCTGCTTAAAAACGTCAAGTACCTCGGCCAGGCTCTCGAGAACGATGTGCTAATGCTCGTCAATCATATCCAGAAGCAGAGAAACTTCAAGCCGTCGGGCCGCAATGACTTCATCGATTTCCTCATGGAGTGGCAGCAGCGGGGCAAGATCCTCGTAGAGTCTATCGAGCACTGCAACCCGGACGGCAGCGCGAAGATAGTGGAACTAGAGATGGACAACGTGCTGGTGGCAGCGCAGGCATTCATATTCTTCGCGGCTGGCTTCGAGACCTCCTCCTCGGCGACCAGCTTCACGTTGCATCAGCTGGCATTCCACCCAGAGGTGCAGCAACGCGCGCAAGACGAGATCGACCGCGTGCTCTCGCGGCACGACAACAAGCTCAGCTACGACGCGATCAATGAGATGACTTACCTGGATTGGGTGCTACAAGAGGGCATGAGGATCTTCCCGTCGAGTGGCTTCCTGATGCGCCAGTGCGTGCGCAAGTACACGATCCCGGGCACGAGCCTCACCATCGACGAGGGAGTCAAAATCTGTGTGCCGCTGGTGGCGCTGCACAACGACCCGCAATACTTCGACGAGCCGGCCGAGTTCAGACCCGAGCGGTTCGCGCCCGAGGAGGTAGCCAAGAGGCATAAGTTCGTCTACTTGCCCTTCGGCGATGGACCCCGTTCCTGTATCGGTGAGTCATCTAGTTTATTTTTACTTTCTATTTTTACAAGCTTTTATTTAACTTGCAATGTTCGAATGTTTGTCTGTCTGTCTTTCCGGTTCAAATCTTGTGACCCATTTTCAACTACTTGCGGGTATCCGATTGAGCTAAAATTTAGCATACGTATGTAAGTACGGTGACAATGCAATAATATGGTACCATGGAACTGGTCTGATGATGGAGTCAGAAGGTGGCCATAGCAACATGTGAAATATACAACGTAACTCCCTCGTGATTAGGCTTGTTAGACTGATATTGACAAGTACTATACAACCAGATAGTGTTCAGGGTCAGATGACGAAGCCGAAATGTGGCCAATGGAACCACCCAACTACTCAATATAACCCCGCCGTGTTTGAGCTCGTTGGGGTTGTCTTGACGAGTACTTTAGACCCGGATGGTGTCAAGGGTTTTGGAGGAATTATGGAGCTGGAAAGAAGCCATACGAAAGCCTCAACTAAGCAAAATATCTTCGTCGTACTTTTGCTATGAAAGCTAGTTTTAATTTTTTTTTTTTTTTGTTATTTTTATATCCAAATAAATATGTATCCTGTGAAATTGTTAAATACCGCTACGGCCGCTGCGTTTGCCGGCGTCACGGCCCCACGGGGCCCGCTGGTTAACCCGCATGGCAAAACCCGTTTTTCCTCATGGCTGCCGGCCCGTATATAAAATCTATATTGCAGCACAAAATGCTTTCAAGAAATAATATAGCGAAGCCAGTCGGCATACCGGATACAATTTAGTCTGTACGTGCGATGTGTGTGTTACTTGGTGGTGTACTTACTGTGCGCAGGCGCTCGGCTGGGGCGCATGCAGTCGCTAGCGGGGCTGGCGGCGGTGCTGGCGTGCTGCACGGTCGCGCCGGCGCCGGCCACGCCGCACCGCCTGCGCAGCGACCCGCGCTCCAGCGTCGTGCAAAACGTGCTCGGTGGCGTGCCGCTGCTGCTCACGCAGCGCACGGCTTTCACCCCTCCACTGAGGCTGAACTAGGACTAACAAGACTGCTCCACGCCCCTGTAGGCCGCCGGGACCACGAGTAGGCGACAACAATGCGGGGCCGCGGTGAGGGCCGCTCTGCGGTGTGAACAAAACCGCAATCCAGAGCCGGATGTCAAATGAGACATATGACTTCTCGTAACCGTCGCCGAAAATCACGTCTTGATTTTTGCTCGACGGGCATCTTACCACTAGTTCACTATAAACTCATTTACACGGCAGTAGGCGGAAAAGTTAACAGACAGTACGAAAATGTAGACAATTATTAACATTACCGCTCTGCCAGGTCATGTCGTTGCGATGCTCTGTTACCACGCCAGAGCTCTGAATATATGGACAAATTTTTATTTTTATTAAAATTAATAGATCTGTGTTTTTGAGTAAAATTTGGTATGCTCCTATAAGGTTGTCGTCACCTACATTGTAAACGCGGGACAAAAATGCGTGGATTGAGACCATAGATAAAGACCTACCGTCTTTAACTAAAACAGTCACAGCTACAAAATAGACAGGCGCTACTTCCTCAAGTGAATCAATCAATCGTTGCCCCGGCCTCTTAAATTCGGGTTTGATGGAAGAGCATTTTCAAAATTCACCTGGATGCACTATACATGAGCGCATGTGTTGTATATGTTTTAACATGAATAAGCTTATTATTTATTTATTAGAGTAAGGAACTGGGCCTTAATTTGTTTCAGGCCGATTGATGACTGTGAACTTTCTTTGTAATTATTAATAGATTTTAACTAAAAATGCAAATTTTATTTACCACTAAATATGCTTGCACCTACATGGTGCCAATAAACGTGCACCCTACATGCACAGACTACTGGCACAGGTGGCCAGCGCTACTAGCGCATAGTGTACGCGCACCGCGGGCTACCTTCATATCATAGATATTTAGAGCAAAACTTATACCCACGAACCTGGAAACGAAATAAGTTCACACGAGCGAGATCTACTAAAAGTTACCCGGTCATAAATGTACGCAGCCAGCCACGTGGGGCGCAGGTGAGAGGGGAAGTGGGGGGAGGAGGACGGCCGGCAGCTACTCAGCGCGAAGCGCGGAGTGGGTAACAATCGGCAGTCGCCAAGTTTAATGCCCTCCCGGCTATAAGTTTCAAATATACGAGGGGATCCATTCGGAAAACTTAGCGCGCCGAACTGCAGTTCATATAATTGGGCAATAAACGAAGTACCGCCGCGACGCGAGGCCCGCCCGCCCTCGCACGCCGGTGGCGGCGCGCAGGACGCTGTGCGCTTTCTACGTGGCCACACCTCAATAGTCTCCACTTTAAGCAATCTTGGTTACTACCCATTTCGAACATTGTAAAAATATAATAAAACAATATTTTCCTGTAATGGCCTAATTTATCTACAAACGATTTCTAGAATTAAGATTTGCTTACTATCCTACAAATGGTTTATTCACGGAGAGCTACAATTCCCAAAAACCTCGTCGAAGACAAAAAATCTCGTTAGATGATTTATTAGACGGTGATTGCGCAGTTTAGAAAATTCTGCACTATTCAAGTATTTCCAAATGCCTTATTACACTATTACAGAAAATGCGTGCTGCCAGGCGCAAGCCATACATCGATAGGTACAATAACATAATACTCTATGTTCGCGGGATCATCGCGTGGTCCGCCGTACTTGCGCACCGCGCTGGCCGCGCCCGACCACGCTTGCAGAGGCATAAAATTACTCATGAAAACGAACGACATAAGCTGAACACCTAGGCTAAATAAATTTGACATAACTTTGTGGTTTTGTGCTTAGTCTGGTTGAAATGAAAAAAATTCTGCTATTCGAGGCAGAGACGAATCCAACAAATCAGATATCACTAAAATCGGTCAAGCCCTTCTTGAGTTATAAATGGTGTAACTAACCCGAATTTGTTTTATATATATAGATATACGGATTGTCTTAAGATTCAAAATATCATCTATGCAATCCACCAATGCAATGCCATGGAATTTAATAAAATTTCACATTCAGTAGTGTTAAATTTAAATGAAACAAAAACACTAAATAAATCTAGCGTGTATTGAAACAAGTTCATCTGTCTGTTGTTCACTGGAACAATACATGGGATTAGTCTCAGTGTTACCACTTATGAAAACGGTACAAAGTCTCTCTCAGCTTTCGTTAGACAGAATCTATCTTTTATACAACAAACTAAACTGGTATTTACAAAGCCACGCGATATATGACAGGTCCAAATCTTACAATAAAATAAATGTTGCCAGCTTAAGACGTCTAGTGTAGAGCTAATAACTAAATCTGTTGACATAAAAAGATTGTTTTATTAAGGTTGAATTTTACTGTGTGCATTTAAGCAATAGTGTAGTTAATAAATTTCTTTTGGAAATATTTATTTTCTTATTTTATTTTAATTATTTTTTTATTTGGATATCCAACAGCTTACTAACTACAGAGTATAAATTTTACGTAATATTATCATTCTTCGCCAATTAAAGGATATCACTAAATACAAGTAAGTCGTGAGTCGACGCGCCAAGAGATTCTCTTGAAATTTAAAGTATTAGTTCAAACTATATAATGGCAGATAATGGATATATTTATGCTTCTGTGTCAAGTATATTATAATATTATAAGTGATAGAAAATAATACTTTAGAGTGAGAGTCACAGTAAATAAACCATTGGAATTCATAACGCGTATACGTCAATACTGCTAAAATTAGTGTTATGTGTTGACGTCAGACGGGCAACTAATTCATTCTGTCCATAATTAGTGTGGCTTTTTGGAACATATTAAAACTACGTGCTTGGTTGTCCTCGGTCTATGACGCGGCACTCTCAAACCAATGCAAAACGTAAAATTAGAGTAATCAAGCGTTGAGTTGACTATGTCATAAAGAAAAGTCATATCTAGAAGATTTCTTCTGTTAGAAAGACTTACAATGCCAAAATGTTCACCGTCATATCTATACTCCCCAAGTGGGGATGGCAGCGGTCTACTGTGTACTCCCACTTTTCGCCGACGATATGAGATCCCATATAATAGAGGGCGAGCTTATTGCCATCATGCCGGGTGCAATGACAGACCCCGGACTGGTACTGAGAATTTTTCGTTGGAAAAATTAGTTTTTGTTCGACCTAGGATTGGGGCCCTGCACCTCGTGCTCGCTACGCGCATAATTCGCCACTAGACCAATGAGGCAGTATTCTGAATAAAATATTAACGATACCTTTTTTACACCTGTCTTAACATCATAAACCAATTATTTATTAGTTTTAGTTGTATAAGATTAATTTCAATTATCGACTCAAAATATTGTGTGGTCCGTCACTATTTAAAAAGTGCCAAATCCTGACAACACTGTAAACGTCAACTTGTCCGTGGATATATATACAGTGCCACAAGCACATTATATATATGGCTACAAGGATCTTTTGGTCCGCGGATGACATTTACAGGGGGGCGTTGGTGTGAATTAAGGGTTATCATTTAGTAAAATTTTCCTACTTCCAGGGAAATATTTCAACAGATGGGTCTCCACGGTTATTAATTAAAAACGAAACTGGTTAAATTTCATAGCAAACGGCAACTCTGCGACTGTCATGAAGTGTCATTTCTCTTGATGATAGCGCTAGTTCCGATTTTGACCGCGAGCCAAAAGGTTCTCTTATGACTATATGAACCAAAGATATGAACACGACTATAGAATGGCCAAACACTCCACGTGGTCGTCCGTTTCATTACTTATGGGTATGTTGTTATTATCGCTCCACGACCGGCAGACATTGCGTAAATAATCAACACTTGATAAATATTGCATAACTATTAAAGGCATAATTGAATCTTGTCCCGTTCAAGCTGCGCAGACATCAGTGAGCAGCACCCCCGGTGACCGCGTGGTCCGGGACGCACTCCATCATTCGCATGTGTTTTAAACGGTTCATCGCCAGTCGTATCGTCTAATATAACACCATAAACTTCACGAGTTGTTCTCGACCACTTCAAGTAGAACCGTGCGGTTCGGACCACTTCAAGTTTCCGGACATCGAGTCAAAGTCAAATTATTTCTTGTATAAATTGTGTTATTACAATGCCAGGTCATGCCCAATTTATATCATTCGATACTATTAAAATTAGAATATAAATAATAGCTAGCAAGGGTGGGCTAGATGCCGTTAATTGTTTTCGTAGATGAAGGTTCCGTTGCTGCATTGGTGTCGCGGAAAAAAGATAGAGTATATATAGAGTATATATAGAGAGTAATCATCGTTAGAAGTAAGTCAGAGCATCTGCATTCATTATTGTACAGTCTGAGAAATGTGTAAAACAGACCACATTTTGCTTGCATACCGGCCAGTTGCAAGCTAGTTTGTTGCAGTTTTTTTGTCTGAAAAGTTAGGTAAACCTATAAATCCCTTATACAGCGGTGTACTATAGTCTGTGAATATACTGCGTCGGTTGGCGAAGCTGCGGGAATTCGACAGTATGTACATAATATATATTTTTTTATTTTTAAACGGAGCTCCTGTCGCGTCATGTCGCGCAATTAACGGCGGGTCCTCGTGACGTTTAATTAAACAAGTCGTTGCAACTACACTTGGTTCAATGTCCGGGCTAGCACGCGCTCTTCTATGTATAAGTACATCAATCAATCAATCAGCCTATCGTAGTCCACTGCTGGACATAGGCCTCTCCTAACACGACTATTGCACACGGTCCTCCGCCTTCCGCATCCAGTCTGTCTGCTGGAGGCCGTCCTACCTTACGCTTACCAAGTCGTGGTCTCCACTCTAGAACACGCTTGCTCCATCGGCCGTCGGTCCTACTGCAGATGTGACCAGCCCATTGCCACTTTAGCTTACTGAGTCTGCGAGCTATGTCGGTAACTTTGGTTCTTTGTCGGATTACCTCGTTACGAATTTTATTCTTCAAAGAGACGCCGAGCATAGCTCGCTCCATAGCCCGCTGTGCGACTTTGAATTTGTGGACTAGTCCCACTGTGAGTGTCCACGTCTCGGCCCCGTAAGTCATAACAGGTAGGACGCATTGGTTAAAGACTTTAGTCTTCAGGCATTGCGGTATAGGCGAAGTGAAAACGTGACGTAGTTTGCCAAATGCTGCCCAACCCAATTAGATCCTGCGGTTGATTTCTTTCTCGAAGTCGTTTCTACCAAATTGGACAACTTGTCCAAGGTAGACATACTCCCGAACAACTTCGAGCATCGAACCATCGACGTAGATCGGTCCCGGCGTGACATGCTCATTAAACATGATCTTGGTTTTATCCAAGTTCATGCCGAGACCGACACCTCGAGAGGCTCCATTTAGGCTATGCAGCATTTCGCTTAACTGTTCCAGTGACATTTCCACGATGATCCCGCTCCTTGGCTATCTGACTCTATCAAAAAAGCTATGTCTATTAGAGATAAGGCAAAAAGGCGGTATAAAAAGTTTTCGACGGAAGAAAACTGGTGCTCTTATAAAGCTTTGCGTAATCGTTGCAATCGTATGTGTAGAGATGCTAAAATTCGCCACATTGATGATTCTATACGAAATTTTAACACTGCACAAGTATGGCAATTTCTAAAGTCTCTTGGCATCGGTAAGGCCCGTAGTGAGGGCGCACCCGATTTGGATCTTAATGCGATAAATATGCATTTCTCTAAGTCGCCAGTTATCCTGGATGACTATACAACATCTTCTACTTTGAACTTTCTCTCAGCTATTTCTTTGCCAAAATGTGCACCCTTCTCTTTTCACTAGGTTACAGAAGAAGATATAAAGAAAAATATCCTATCCATTTCCACTAAAGCAGTGGGTGATGATGGTCTGCATATTCAGATGCTTCTCCCCATTTTAAGTACACTTGTTCCTGTCATAACTCATATTATAAACCATTCCCTTGTCGCAAGCTCCTTTCCCTCGGTGTGGAAGAAGGCTCATGTCCTACCCTTACCTAAAGTTGCAAATCCCACCTCTGCATCAGAATTCCGTCCAATTTCCATTTTACCAATCCTATCCAAAGTCCTCGAGAGTATTGTTCATAATCAACTGTTTTGCTATCTCTCGTCTAACTGCCTGCTTAGTCCGTTCCAATCTGGTTTCCGTCCTGGCCATAGCAATGTAACAGCTCTTATAAAGATTACAGACGACATCTGTTTGGCCATGGAAAATAAGCTTCTTACAGTTTTAGTACTACTGGACTTTAGCAGTGCGTTTAAGTCAGTTGATTTTGACATTCTCTTAGGAATCCTATCCTCTCTTAATGTAGCTTCTTCTATGACTGAATGGTTTAATTCTTATCTTCAGGGTCGTTCACAGTCGGTCCGCTGCGATGAGACCTTCTCTGAATGGTGTGATCTGACTGCTGGCGTTCCCCAAGGTGGCGTCCTTTCTCCTCTTCTTTTCTCAGTCTTCATAAACGCTGTCACTAAAATTCTATCATCACACTATCATCTTTACGCAGACGACTTGCAACTTTATCGCCATTTTAAAATAGACGAGCTTCCCGAAGCCGTTGATGCCATCAATAATGATCTTAAAAATATCAACGTGTGGGCTAAATCTTTTGGCCTGCTAGTAAATCCCAAAAGCTCTCATTATTGGTGGCAGATATTACATAAACCACTTGGATCAAGATGTCCTTCCACCAGTACTCTACAACTCAGTACCCATAGTCTACTCCAAATGGGCTAAAAATCTGAGTCTTTATATCGATTGCCATCTTTCGTGGAATGTTCACGTTGCGGAGGTAAGCAGAAGACTTTATTACTCTTTCCAGTCTCTCAAGCGACTCGAGAAGTTCCTGCCTTTTCATACAAAAATAACACTTGCTCAATCCCTTCTTCTTCCTCTTCTGGACTATGCTATTGTCTGTTTCCTGGACGCGTCGGAAGAGCTCCTTAATAAACTCGAACGACTTCAGAATTAGTGCATCCGCTTTATTTTTGGGCTCCGAAAATACGACCATGTGTCGGAATTTCGGGCGCGATTGAAGTGGTTGCCTATTCGACGTCGCCGAGATACTCACATTCTTTCACTCCTTTATTCTATTCTCCATAATCCTAATTCACCAACTTATCTAAGGGAACGATTTGAGTTTCTAGTCCCCAGGGGAAAACCCTGCTGCTCATCTTCTTCCCTTCTTCTCCGCACTCCCCATCACACTTCTAGCCTTTATAGTAGTTCGTTTACTGTTCGTGCAGTGCAGCTTTGGAATTCACTCCCACACACTATACGCGATAGTGTCTCACTAGACGTCTTTAAAAGGAAAATTAAAGAGCATTTCCTTTCATCTTGATATATATATATGTAAATATGTATGTATTATTATTGATTTATATGTATGTATCGATAAGTGTGTATGTATATATCATTTTGTTAGGTTTGTATGTATATGTTATATATTGTATAATTATGTATAGTTTCAGTTCTTTGCACATTTTACTTAGATTGTACACTTGGTACTGTCCTCTGTTTTTTCATCTTTCTATGCCTATTAGGCTGTAAGCTCAATTTTGAGTTAAGCTCGCCTTTGTACATAAAGTTTCCTATCTTATTGTTATTACAATTAAACGTGTACAATAAAGAATAAATAAAAATAAAAAAATGACGATATCATCGGCAAACCGAAGGTGTGAGATGTATTCGCCGTTGATGTTAATGCCCCGCCCAGTCCAGTCCAGCGTCTTGAAGACGCTGTACATACATGCGTAATTTTTTTTTATCACTTCAATCATATGGCGTGAAGGTCTCGTATGCATTTATGTACCACTGCAATCAAAACTTTGCTGTTTGACTGCCGGCACACCAGACGTATTCTATCTGCATATATATTACTACATGACCTTAATAGATGAGATAATAAGCTATATCCGCGATAAAGTTTAGCTACTACTACAAGCTTTATCAATATCCGAGTACGGAGGTAGTCCAATTATCGCTACAGTTTTTTCGATATCAAAGCCCGAAGACCCAGACCAATTAACTGTTACCGGCGACTTCGATCGAATGGAATTTAACAAAAAATCTTTTTCTAAAATTAAATTAGCACAAGTTACTCCTAATAGCATTAGTTAGATAGCTAATGCTATCATATCAGACGTCAATCCATCCTGTCCTATCCCACCAAAATCGGTCCAGCCGTCCAACGGCAACAAACGGACAGACAAAAATCTTAACAATCGTTTTTTTTTGTTATAAATTTAAACTTTAATATGCATTTAGTAAAAGCTGTTATTTTGACATTACAAACAAACACTTCAATTTTTTGGATTCGTATAGAAAAACGCAGGGTGCTTGATATTAAAAAAAAAAACACCGTCACGCCTATATTCCCCAAGCGGGGGTGGCAGAGGTGTATTGAGTACACCGTCGTTTCGCCGACGATGTTAGGTCCCATGTAATAGGGGGCAAGCCTAATACCATATACATATGGCACATTTCCAGACTCCGGTCTCATACTGGGAATTTTTCGTTAGAAAAACAACAATTGTCCGACCTATGATTTGAAACCAGGACCTCGTTATCGCAAAGCGATGTACTTTGCCACCAGACCAACGAGGCAGTCATTAGTTATTGCTTGACATTAAATGTTATAGATAGTTCATTGGTAGCTATTTATAAAAGTATATATATAGTATATTAATAAAATATTAGCAGTACCCGCGACTTCGTTCGCGTAATTTCAGGCATCTTTAGGCATTTTGTCACTTTTCGTGCATAAAACACAATGAGAGCAGGATAAAGGACCTTTCGATTTTCCGGGACAAATGTTATACAATATGAGGTATCCGCATGCAAAGTTTCATCAAAATGCGCCTGGTTATTTTTGCGTGATGATGGTTCATTCCCTTGGACAGAGAGACACGAAAGCCAAAAATAGTAGAATTGGCTTCTACATCGGTCGTATGATACCCTTGGGTTAATATTTCCGAAAAACATTTCTTGTACAGACACGACTACGTTACAGTTTTATTATATGTATAGATATAGATTATATGTATAGATTAATGTAGTAACAATCAGTAATATCAACTAATCCCTTATTATTACTACGGCGTGTCATCCTTATTGTTCTTGAATTAGAGGCAAAATCAACGTTTTAATAGAAATTTTTGATTAAGTTTTATTGTGAAACTCATTCGAAAATCCTAATTACTTCATCATAACTCGATTCGCGATAAGTATTTAACTGATTATAGCGATAGCTTACGGCAGTTGCCCGTGCACGGCACAACAGACATGATTATTTTAGCGATCGTCGATTTTGGGGTGCTACAGTCAGGGAACCTCCTAGTGTGCCCGGCCTATTGCCAGTCCCGCGACTATGGAAACAAACGCTGTTGATGATAGCCCTGGTGCTTGTAAGCATCCTAAAAGGTGAGGACTCCGTGGCGGGTGGGGAGTCATCAGAATGAAAAGTATAGTAGGTTACATGGAGAATCAAATTGACAAAAACCCTAAACCGGTCCCCAAGAAGGGACAAGGTTCATCACGCACACAAGACCCCTTGAGGCATAATGTACGGCCTTCGAGTACGACAAAGAAAAGTACGGCGGAACAAGTGACGGCAGCGAACTTCAGCGATGGCGTCAGTCTGGTCCCCAAAAGCGCGCACACAAAAAAACGCAAACAGGCCATATGAGAGAGGATGTGGAGCGATCCGGTCCTCACCGTAGAATGGAAGGGGATCCAGGTATCATCAGTATATCATGCTCTAGCGCGGAGGCGATCACCTGGCTGTGGCACTACGACGATCAAACTGTCGGTGGTCTCCAACTCAGGGTGATCAGGGATTGGGACCCTTCCCGTCAAAATGGCGTGGAAAAGAATACGCATCAACGAAAAGGTCCTCTGTCTGTGGAGCTTCAGATGCTCCAGCGGCTCCATAAAATAATCAATACGGACCGCTGGAGAGTCGTGAACACGATGACAGAGGGCCTGCAGGCAAGGAGCATCATCCTGATGGATCAAACCTCGGCTGCTGTCATCAAGGACGCTGGGTACATGCTGCACGCGGGACTAGAACGCAGCTTCTTCAAAAACCTCAAAACTCCCGGGGACAGAGTGGAAGCTGCGGGCAGGTCCGGCAAGCCAGCGGTGGCACCCCAGACGGCTCCTGTTGAACCGCAACCGGACCATTGGCAGAGGGGAGGTACTCCTGAGGCTCAAAGGGAGGAGGCACTGCTTGCGGATCGTCCGATCCCATCGCCAGCCATGTCGATGTGATCGGATGGACTTGCGAGCGGTGTTGATAATTTGGGCATCACATCCTCCCCAATGGGAGAGGATGATAATGCCCCAGACAGCAGCGAACCGGAGGAGAGCTGCAAGGAGGGGAGTCCCTAGCCTGGACTGCCAACTTTTGACACCGAGCAACAAAGGAGCTTGGCTTAAGGTGCGTACAAATAAACTTGCACCATTCTAAGGCTGCTACGGCAATGCTAGATCGCCAGCTGCGTAAGGCTAAATTCGATATAGCACTTATACAAGAACCCTATATTTACAGGGGACAGATACGGGGACAGATACAACCTGTTCTTCGCGGAGGGCGATCTGTGGCGGCTACTCAGCCAGCGCATGACGCCGGTGTTCACGAGCGGCTACAGCACCGAGTTTATCCTCCCCCCTCCTATTTAGCTTTTACCTAAACGATATTCCTGGTTCGAGTAAGGTGCATCTAGCCCTGTTCGTGGATTCGCGGTTCTCTATGTCTCGCATAGGAATAAGGGTTTCATTACCAGAAACCTTCAGGCAGCCGCCAATACCGTAGGGGATTGGTTTAGAAAGTGGCGTATTGAAGTGAACCCGAACAAGAGCGCTGCAGTGTTCTTTTCCAGAGGTTCCACACAGGAACAATCATCGACCTCCCTGGCGAGGTCGAAGAATCCCTTGCCCGCCGGTCGGTGCAGAGCACTACGGTGAGACACCTTGTCTACGCCCTCCCCTTTAGCTGCTCCAATATTGCTCATTTTGGAACATGCACCGCCACCGATAAAACAACGCTAATTATATTTAGTAATACACCTTCTAATGGGATATTAAATTAACATTGTTAATACCAAATTTCCAAAGATACCAAACTTTAATATGTCAACTTCAAATGACAATTAAATTAGAAATATCAGATTAAATATATCAGTATAATACAGCTGAATTAAAAAGCAGACAGCTATAAAGTCCATGTTGAGGATACACGGCTTTCATTCTGCATTCTATGACAATATTAATATTCAATTATTGTGATCATCCTCTGATGTTTTGCTACCAAAGTTAGGAAGATTTGTGTATCGGACAAGGACCTAGTGTTATTTCCTTATTGCTTGGCCACCTTGACTATGAAAACGAAGATAATCCTATCTTTCGCCGTTACCAGAATTAAAACGTGCATTCGAAAAACCTAATCTCCGACGTATACAATCATCAAACATGTATCTATAATGGAATCATTATGACCGGTTTCAAGGATATAAATTTGTGGAGAAAAACAACGATACAGTGTGTATACCATGTCGGTATTTATTCGCGCGCTTCGAGCTCGCACGTATTCTATTTACAATATGTACAGAGCAAAATATACAGAATGTCGCAGCCGGCTCCGTCAGAGCCGCCTGCCCTGCGGCCACAGCTGCAGCCACAGGAGCGGCCACAGCAGTAGACACGTCCACGTCATGGAGTGTTGTGTGGGCTGAAGTGAGTGCGCGCCGTTATCGGCTTGATCCCGCTGCATCGCCTCTGGATTCTCTGTAATCAAGAAACGATAATTTTATTAACATACTACGAAAACAAGAGGTTCATCATCATCATCATCTCAGCCTATACTTGTCCACTGCTGAACATAGGCCTCCCCAATCGCTTTCCAGCGTAACCGGTCCGATGCCACCTGCATCCAACGACTTCCTGCGATTTTCACAAGATCGTCGGTCCATCTGGCAGGTGGTCGTCCCACGCTGCGCTTGCCAATACGTGGTCTCCACTCTAGAATCTTTCTGCCCCAACGCCCGTCCGATCTTCGCGCTATGTGGCCCGCCCATTGCCACTTCAGCTTGCTAATCTTAAGGGCTATGTCGGTGACCTTGGTTCTTCTACGAATCTCCTCATTCCTGATTCGATCACGTAGAGAAACGCCGAGCATAGCTCTCTCCATAGCTCGCTGAGCAACTTTGAGCTTTTTTATGAGACCTATAGTAAGAGACCACGTCTCTGATCCATATATCATCACTGGTAACACACATTGACTAAAAACTTTAGTCTTCAGGCACTGAGGTATTTTGGATGAGAAGATGTTTGTTGTGTGTGATGATTGTTCCCCCCCGGCACCGTCGCGGTGCCCACGGCGGCGTGAGCCACGCCACGCCGCCATCCTCGTCGGGGTCGCGCGTTAAGGACGCTTAGGGCCCCCCCCCCCCCAACGTCCCACGACCCCAAATCTTTATGGACCCTACCCCAACCCGGTCTTTCAGCACGTTGTTGCCACTCGAGAACTTTTCTACTTCTGAGCCGGTCATTGTAGCAATCTTTGAGGGTGTTAAGAACGGAAAGTTATGTTACCATGGTTTGTTATGTCATTGTTAGTTTTGTTCTGCGGAAGATGTGCGGAGTGAAGCTGACCGACCGCATTAGCAACAGCATAGTAAGACAGCGAGTAGGTATGAAAGATAGTATCGGTGTAAAGATGAGAAAGGGCATGCTCCGTTGGTTCGGGCATATAGAAAGAATGCCAGAGGAAAGAATAACAAAACAGATATACAATGTGAAAGTGGAAGGATGCAGGTACCGGGGAAGACCTAGACTATCTTACCACGACCAAATAAACCGAGTCTTATCTGATGGAAAAGTCAAGAGTCTCCGTAACCGGCGAGCGTGTATGAGACGAACTATGAGAGTCGAGGAAGCCAGAGAGGTATGAAAGGAAAGAACCTGTTGGAACTCTGTACTCTCTGCCTACCCCACAAGGGATCTGGCGTGAGGTTATAGATAGATAGATAGATTGTTGGTTTTGTAAATGCAATTTAATACAGTGATTTGCAAAATAATCGTGTTTTTCCAAGTAATTAACATTGATGACGAGGATATACAAGAACCACAATGAGCAGTTTAATTGAAACTGTCCCTAAATTTGAAGTAGGGAATAATTGAGCCATCTTTAAGGAGAGGCTGGAGTAGTGGCTAATAGCAAACGGATTAGCAGGTGAAGCTTTGAATCAGGGGGATGCCCGACGAAAGTCGGTATTGTTAAGTGCTTTAAATGAAGATGCCTACAAGTTAATACGGGAGTTATTAGCTCCAGAGACAATAGAGAATTTCACATACCATAATTCAATTCCGGAAATGAAGAAGCACTTTTTACCGAAAAAATCGTTATTGGCGGCTAGGGTTCGACGATTGGCAACGGACTGCAGTTTCCGGGTTGTTTTAGAAGAAATGCTGCGGGATCGTTTTATTCTAGAGATGCTGCCGGGCGCAGAGCGGGACAGATTGTTTATGGAAGACACGACTTCTTTAACACTATCCAAGCCTCTGGAAATAGCAGTTTAATAGCGCAAAGCAGGAAGCCACACAGTCGAGTGGGATTTCGTCGGTCACCGCGGAGATTTTTAAACTTTCTACAGGTCAAGGGGAAGAAGTAAAATGTTCAATATGCGGCTATAATTATCATCGCGAGGAGCAATGCCGTTTTTCAAAGGACACGTACAAAAAATGCGGTGTTAAGGGATATTTTTTTTTTTTTTTTTACGTAGCCCTACACTAGGATTTATTCCTGTGTCGTGGGTGCGTTTACAAACATGAAAATTCACAAACACAAATACCCAGACCGGAACAAATAATTGTGGATCACACAAAGATTTGTCCCGTGCGGGACTCGAACCCGCGACTATTAGACGCAGTGGGTAGAGCGACTTAAGCTCTTAACCACTGCGCTAAATCGTCCGTCCGTGAAAAGGATGAGCAAAAAGATGGGGCAAATAAATTGTTTGCACGGTGACGATAATGACGTCGATAAGGGTGAGCATACACTAATATGCAACATACGCAGCATGCGCGGTGAGGCGATGACGCCGTCTGTCGATGTAAATGGTACTAGGATACCTTTTGAGGTGGACAGCGGGTCTTGTACTACCGCCATACCATTGGAAACGTATAGTATTTATTTTAAGGATGTTCCGTTGTTGCCTTCAAGTGTAGAATTAAAGGCTTACTCTGGTGATAAGTTACACGTAGTGGGGGTAATAAAGGTACCTGTTGCTTATGACGGAGATTGTAATGTTATTGATATATATGTAATCAAAGGAGCAGGGCCGGCCTTGTTAATTAGGAATTTCTTATCTTTACTTAATTTACAGTTGTCTAAAGTGAATTATTGCGCGGAATCGAATGAACTGGATTACTATGTGCATAGGTATTCAGCGTTATTCACTGATATATTAGGCACTTTTAACAAATTTAAAGTGAAATTAATGTTAAAGCCAATATTTTTCCGGAAAACGAGATCAATAGGCTAGTAAGCCAGGGGATGTTAGTACCGGTCTAACATACTGATTTTGCTACTCCAATAGTACCGGTTTCGAAATAAAGCGGTGGCATTCGTTTATGTGCTGATTTTTCAGTGACTTTAAATAAATGTTTACAGATTGAAAAATACCCGTTGCCTAAGACTGAGGAATTGTTTTCGAAATTACATGGGGGTGAACGGTTTTCACAACTCGATTTGAGTACTGCGTATTTACAACTTGTATTGGATGAGGAGTCACAATTACTAACAACAATTAATACGCACAAGGGATTGTTTGAATTCACCAGATTAGTTTTTTGTTGTTAGTTTGGGTTATCCAATGCACCGGCTATTTTTCAAAATACAATGGAAAAAACACTGTAAGGTATCGATGGTGTGCTTGTCCTTTTGGGTGATGTTCTGGTGACCGAATATTGTCAAAATACACACTGAAAGGTTACATCAAGTTTTTAATAGATTGCAAGGTGCGGGGTTGGTGTTGAATAAGGATAAATGTAAGCTGTTCCAAAGTTCATCAAACATGGCATACACAAGGGTATGGATAAGGTAACAGCGATGGTAAATACTAAGCCACCACGCAATGCACACGAATTAAAATCGTGTTTTAGTCCATTGAAAAGTTACACATTTGGGGTTGCGTTTTTAGAGGACGCCATTTTATTTTTTTGATGTTTAGGGGGGGTCAGTGTAAAGCTAAAACCAAGTTTGTGGGGTCGCCACCCTTGTCCCACGGCCGCCATCTTGAAAATAGGGGTTGAAATGGTTTTTAAGATATATCTCTTAAACTATTTATATGATAATAAAAATTGTTACCATTTTTTTGTTGCAAATTAAATTCTCTACAACTTTGGTCCAGTAACTTTTTGTCGTAGAACTATAAATAAAAAAGTTATAAGCGAAAATGTTCAGAAATTCGAGAAAAAAATTTATATTTTTCGATATAACTATTTTTTTGTCATTTTACGAAAAAATGATATCAGACCATTTTTGTAGATAGTTTTTTAAGGAACAACTTTTATAAGCAACATTTTTTCATTAAGTCAATAGCTAAGGTTTTACAGCGCTCCGAAGTGAGTACTATTTTTCAGTACTCTTAACTATACATATATTATACGTGTGTACTAATAATGTGTCATCCGTTATTGTCTTATTTTTTTATTTTGTTATTATAATTTTTTAATTATTAATTTTGCAATATTATTTATAATTAATTATTGACTCTTTTCCACTCCATTACAGAATTTTACAATTATTGAATTTAAAATAATTTTAAATCTGATGGCCGTTACCGAGAATGACCCTGCTTTGCTTACTGTAATTGGTGAACGTTTTTTTTTATCTCTTTATACGGTGGTAAGAAAGATAATAATTCTCTTGACAGCCTAAGATACAAACAATTCGCCAAGGCAGTGATAAAAAGTACATTTAACTTATCTTCACTTCCTCCAACACAAGACACAGCTCGCTTTCATACTTTCCGAGTCTACCATCAGGTCCAGTCGTGGCTTGGTAATAATAATGATCCTGAAGACTGGGGCTGGAAAAAATGTGGAAAATTATTGATGCCAGTGCAGAGCTCTAAAAAGCTCCAGCTCCCCTGAGCTTCTAAAATTGATCTTTTGCAAATGCAAAGGAAACTGTGGAGCGATGTGTGGATGTCGAAAAACAGGGCTGAAATGTTCTGCAGTGTGCTTCCATTGTTCTGGAGAGACTTGAAGCAACGTAATGGGGCTCTCAGAATTAATAAATAAAAATGACTTTGATGATGAACCGCCGACATTAACACCTCTTCCTTCTCCAGTTCTCCCACTGATATTTAATTCAGAAAGTCGATCAGATGCTGAGCCGCAGCCTGGCCCATCGAAAAGACTGAGGACGGAGTAGTTCAAATTTAGAAAATCACCGTGGATTATGCCTATTGGGGATACCACGTAAAAAAAAACGCGCTTCCAGACTCTACCTCGTGGGTGGTGGGGAAAAGCGTCAATAATTAATTATTAATAATATTGCAAAATTAATACTTAAAAAAATTATAACAAAATAAAAAAAAAAAAAAACTGATGACACATTATTAGTACACACGTATAATATATGTATAGTTAAGAGTACTGAAAAATAGTACTCACTTCGGAGCGCTGTAAAACCTTAGCTATTGACTTTATTAAAAAAAGGTTGCTTATAAAAGTTGTTCCTTAAAAAACGATCTACAAAAATGGTCTGATATAATTTTTCGTAAAATGATAAAAAAAAAGTTATATCGAAAAATATAATTTTTTTTCTCAAATTTCTGAACATTTTCGCTTATAACTTTTTTATTTATAGTTAGTTCTACGACAAAAAGTTACTGGACCAAAGTTGTAGAGAATTTAATTTGCAACAAAAAATGGTAACAATTTTTTTTTATCAGATATGTTGTTTAAGAGATATATCGTAAAAACCATTTCAACCCCTATTTTCAAGATGGCGGCCGTGGGACAAGGGTGGCGACCCCACAAACTTGGTTTTAGCTTTACACTGACCCCTCTACACATCAAAAAAATTAAATTGCGTCCTCTAAATAACGGAAGGTAAGGCCTAAAAAATTTAACATTTCAATGGACTATTTAGGGTTCGTTAATTACTATAGGATGTTTGTACCAAATACTTCGTCTATTCTTAGTCCTCTCAACGAGTTGCTAAAAAAGAAACGGTCAAAGGTGCACGATAAGGCTTTTAAGGATATTAAAAACGTATTAGCGTCAGATCAAATGCGTTAGCGCATTTCAACCCTGAGTGCAAGTTAGTACTCACGGTGGATACGACGCCTACTGGGGTAGGGGCAGTGTTGGCTCAAATTGAAAAAGGGGTTGAGCGTCCTTTATCTTTTGCGTCTAGATCCCTTAATAGTGCCGAAAGGAATTACAGCCAAATTCAAAGGGAGGCTACAGCTATAATTTTTGGCATACGCCGATTTCATGAATATTTGTACAGTCTAGGTACACCTTTTATATTGCGCACCGATCATAAGCCACTGATGTTTATATTCCATCCGAATAATACCCGAAGTATCGGCAAATCGTTTACAGAGGTAAGCATTGTTTCTATCAGCTCATTACTATGAAATACAATATATTCGTAGTGCTAGTAATTGCGCCGATTATTTGAGTCGTGCGCCTACTGTTAGCGATACTTCATGTGATACGATCGGTACGTTTGCAAAAGAGAATGAGGCTGAGGCGGCTACCTACATCAACTTTGTCTCGGGTGGGGCGCTACCGGTGACATTGGAGGCAGTGCGGACAGAGACGTGTAAGGACAGCGTTTTACAGTTAGTAAAGCAGTATGTTCGACAGGGGTGGCCTAAAACTCATAGTAAAGACCTATTGCCTTTCTTTAAATGTAAATTCGATTTGGCTAGCGAAAATGGTTGTGTAATGAGGGATCATAAAATTGTAATTCCTAATTCTTTACGAGGTAGTATATTAGAGGAATTGCATAGGCCTCATTTGGGTATAGCAAAAACTAAAACGGAGGCTAGGTCTAGGTTTTGGTGGCCTTATATAGATAAGGATATTGAAAATAAGATAATTGCGTGTCCCGTACGTACACAAATGAAAGTGACACCCCGAAAAGCACCGCTGACGCCGTGGCAGTTCCCCGAGCGGCCTTGGCATCGAGTGCATTTGGATTTTTTGGTCCTCTACAAGGTAAAATGTATTTGATAGCGGTGGACGCCTTTACGAAATAGGTGGAATGTTTTCCCTTGAACATAGATTATTCTACGTGTTCAGCTATCGCGAAATTTAAAGAACTAATGTCCAGGTTCGGGATTATGCATACTTTAGTAACAGACAATGGCACTTCTTTTACCAGCAAAAGTTTCAGGGAGTTTTGTAGTCTAAACGGCATCGACACGTTACCTCTCCTACTTACTCTCCGTCGTGTAATGTCCAAGCTGAAATTTATGTCAAAATAGTAAAAAAGTTTTAAAGGGACGCGAAATGGTTACGGGGGTGTCTCAAACGGGCGTTAATTCGCGATTATTGGAGCTTTTATTTAGGTATAGGAATTCCAAACATTCAACGACAGAGAGCTCACCAGCAGAATTGATGTTCGGTCGCAAGTTGCTTTGTAGATTTGACTTGTTAGTTGCCGAAACGACCACATCTTCGATATTATCGTCATCGGAGTTGCATAATTTAGTAAAAAAGAAACAGGCTGTGCAAGCTTAACATTACGGAGGGAGAAGGAAGATAGACTGTAAAGTAAATGATGTGGTGTTACTCAAAATGCACAATATAAATAGATGGGTTAAGGGCACGGTTACGAAAGCCTTAGGGAACTGTGTTTATGAAGTTTTTTTACCTCAGAAAGGGGGTTCTGTAAAAAAACATAGAAATCAATTATACAAGGTTGGTACTTCTGCGAGGCTACCAGATGAGTGATCGGAGTGGGCACTTTTCGCGCCAATCGGTAACACTCAAGCTCCGGTTCCTGTAGAAGGGGACGAGTGGTGCGAGGGCCGGGAAGAGCCTGATGAGCCAGAAGTTGAAGCTCATGGAAGTCCGAGAAGAACCGCAGCCTGAGCCACCAGATGAGCCGTATCGCAGTTTAAGGAATGTTGCCCAGCGGGATTATAGAATGTTTTTTAAGTTCAGCAATTTGTGGGAAAGAGATGTTAGGAACGGAACGTTGTGTTACCATGGTTTATTATGTCATTGTTGGTTTTGTCAATGCAATTTAATAAAGTGATTTGGAATCTAATAGTGTTTTCTAAGTAATTAACAGGGGGGATTAAGCGGACTTATATGAGCTGATAAAATGATAATGATGAAAAGTTTTAATGGAAAACGTTCCAAGCTTTATCTTTTGCAACTTTTTTTGCAATTTTTTATCCTGCTCGTTTTGGTGCTCAAACTAATCGTGTGTCGCACTATTGGTTGTGCCAAGCAATTGTAACTCGGAGGAGAAACCGTATAGAGATGAAAGCGAGTGTCGCGGATAAGTATATGGAGGCGTCACCTGGTGTGTCGATGCGCAGGCGCAGCTGCACGGTCTCGCCGGCGGCGGCGCAGGTGTAGGCGCCCGCGTCGGCCGGCCCAAGCGCCGCCAAGGTGAGCCGCGACACCACGCGCGCCGGCCAGCGCTCCGTGTCCAGCGACACGCCGCCGCGACCGCCCTGACCGCGCACACCTTATTAAATCTAGTTTGTAGCAAATTTAGGTAAATGCGAGCTAAAGGCGTCACTTGCGCTGCCGTTCCCTCGACATCACTGCCCGGCGGTCTCTTCGCTGGCAATTTTTTTGCAGGAGGCAAAAGACTGTCAGCGCGAGAACGATCAAGAGTAAAAACTTTTTTCCAATTTTGGGAAAAAAATTGAAGATTATAAAGCGTCAACTTATGGGACCGTATCCTCAAAGCCTATGGATCACGTCAATACGCGGATGAGTACCTCAGCGCCGCCCTGCGGCGTGAGCGGTCCGTCGGCGCGGTGCCAGCGGATGTCGAGCGGCGGCAGCGGCAGGCGGCGCGGAGCGGGCGAGTAGCGCGCTTCGCACGCCAGCGTAGCCGCACCCCCCGCCGTGCCGCGCACCACGCGGGCGTCTAGCGCCGACACCACCACACTCGGCACCACCTCGTCTGCGGACACATTACCTTTTATTTGAATCCTTGCGTATACGCAAAATATTTTTATTCTCGACTTGTACATGTTCATATAACGATAGGTTCGCTTCCTATCGCTTTGGGGATAACGTTGATGAAATTTATATAGGTACAGAGTACACAGTGGGGGTAGTATTTCGCCACTCCCGCTCGGTGAACGTAGGCATGTCGGTGACTTGTACACAATTGTGAAGAAGGCCTAGCGAGAATCTAATAGGACGAAAAGCAACTAGTACTATATCTGTAGACCCCGGTTATGACACACTAACCTAGGCTGTGATGTCAGCATTGTCACGTATCAGTATTAAATAAAGGCGTGACGCTCTACGCATATGATACGAAGCAACAAAAGGAGTTAGTACGGGACTGACCAACAACGGTGAGGTTGAAGAAGAGGCTGAGCTTAGGCTCGGTGTTGACTTGACACTCGTAGCGGCCGGCGTCGCTCGCGCGCAGCCGCTCGATGCGGAGCGCGTGCCGCGCGACGCCCCGGTCCCCCTCGCCCGCGCCCTGCGTCGCCGACACGCGCGCGTCCGCCGTGAACACCACGCCCGCGTGCGACAGGATCTGCAGGTCGCGCGACCGCACCCACGACACCTGCCACACCGACATACAATACAAAATTACATTTAATACGTAAATGGTCTGTACAAGTCAATCATTATGTCATGACATATTGCTGGTGCGAAATGTTGTTTGGCTTATTCTTTAAATGTAAACGGAAATTAAAAAGTGGACCTCCTGCGTCACCTTGCATAACAAAATTCGGTTTTTCGTCGGTTACTGGGCGAAGTAATGAATAATATAGGTACTAAGTTGATTAGCTTCACATTTTTTGTGTATACTACGTGTATACCTCAGAACAAAGAAGATTCGCGCATCACGATAATACATGTGCTAACAGGCCACGTAAGAACGAGTTGCAAGCGCAGTAAATAATTAAATTCGATAGATGTAACGATAATAACATTATGAACAGTAATATTTCATAAGCTAAGTCTATTTCTAATGAACATTTAAGTAGTTGTGAACAACATATACAAAATTGACTACCGATTTCTAATAGTATCCAAAATCTTTCGCATGTAGGAGTCGTTATTGCGTAAGTAGGTATATCGTGTTCAAACCGAAGTGTCACATGATTCCGTAGTGATTACATCTCATGATGGATCTCATGTTAATGACTTGGCGTGTTTATTGGTACTGAAATAGTGTCCGGACGCACTTGGCCACCCTCCACGCACGGGCCGTGGGCCGGTAGGCGCGCGAGTACGCTACGCCGACCTTGATCCGCGCGCGTGAGTACAAAAATGCGGTTGCGTAGCGACACAAACATCTCGCAAACTTACAGCTTGGCACCGCGCGCTTCCGGGAAACACAACGCGACGAGTACGGCGCGGGGCGGCGCGCGGGCGGCGCGTGGGCGGCGCGCGCGCGCGGCACGCGCCCGCTATATGCGGCGCGGGAGCGGCGCGCTCGAGTCAACGACCGGCATTTTTCAAATCGCTCACGATCAGTGTCAGGTGGTCGGTTTTAGCCGGAGCCCGATGACGTCACCGGCAGTGGCTCTCCGCCCTGCGCCTACCCCAGTGCGGTTCACGTTTCAGTCGCCGTCGATTCATCGGATATTTGTAGCAAGCACAAGCACTCGAATTGTTTACGGCGCTCGTTCCGGAGCTTTGGTTAATTTCGAGATAGAGTCGCGTGGGCCATCCGTCATTCCGCGCGTGCGATATAATTCTACTCAACGTTATGAGCTCCCTACTCCCACGCCATCGGTTGTAAGATTGTAAGTTGCGGAGGCGCCGAATATCCGTCGACACTCCGCCGAGTCGACGATCACACGAGAACGAATCCGTGAATAGGAACTTCGACATAAACACTATTTTCTAACACAACATTCGTCCCATTCTTTTATTACAAATCCTTCAGCCTATTCGTATGCATATTAATGCGTTGTTTATATATAAATCATAAAGACAAATTCTAGCGAAGAGCGCACGCGTCCTCGTAAATAAATTGTTATAGCTAGTACGCATAACTCATGGTTTCTTGATTACATATATCATAAATTTTGATAATGTTCGTAAAACCTAGTTTGTTATTAAACCTGCATATTATTATCTCCAGCCAACATTTTTATTAATACACCTGTGTTAACATCCAAAATCGTAGTCGGCGGCGGCTACGATTAACGGATTCGCATGGGTAGATGCGTTCGCGAAGTGCTTGTAGATCAAGCCGTTGTGCTAGACTTTGTCGAATGCCTTCGCGACGTCGAAGAAGAGGGCGCTCGTGTAGACGGGTTTGGGTCTGTTAAGACCGGAGAGGATGTGCTCGTGCTGTGCGTGATGCGGTGCACTTGGTGGACGCAGGAGTGTTTGGCTCGAAAGCCGAACTGCTCGTCGATAAGGATACCCCTGGACACTACAAAGTCTTTGACCCGCGCCAGAAGTAGGCGCTCGTAGACCTTAGCCAGGGAGTTGAGAAGACTGATAGGGCGATAGCTCGCGGGGAGATTACGAGGTTTGCCGGGCTTGGGAATGCCTATGACGTCAGCTTCCTTCCACTTAGCGGGCAAGGTGCAGTGCGTCATGGCGGCGTTCAATATGGCCACTAAGAGGCAGATGAGTTGGGCGGGCAGTCATTTCAGAACGCGATTCGAAATGCCGTCAGAGCCGGGGGCTTTTTTGGTTTTGAGACCCATAATGAGATCTTCGACCTCCGTTTGGGTAACAAGAGGTAAGGAATCGGCGGGGGGGAGGGATGCCCTGCGCTCGACTTCCCTGTCGACCGCGTCGACGTGGGACTGGTCAACGGATAGAGAGCTGGGGGTGCACTGCCAGTGCACGAGGCCGAGCTTCTCGCCGACTCCCTCGAGAGCCATCTCGAGGGAGTCGGCGAGAAGCTCGGCCTTTTCGTCGTCATCGAAGGCTGGGGGTGCGCCTGAAGAGCGGGACAGCGGGGGCATGCCAGTCGTGGTGTCGGTTTTGAGGCTACGCGCCAGCTGCCAGTAGGCCAGGTGCGATGGCGCGAGGCCCTCTAGGAAGTCACCCCACTGTTCCTCCCGGACTTCCGCGACACGACGCTTTACCTCACGTTGTAAAGCGCGCATCCGCCCTCGATTGGCTTCGGTGGGGTAAGAGTCATGCGCTCGGATTGAGGCATTCTTGGAACGAATGAGATCCCTAACATCGTCCGGCAGTCGAAAGCGGTTGAGATCTTCCGCCTCGACTTGCTTAGACGATCGACTGACAGCCGATTGGATGTGGTCGGTGAAGGCATCTACGGCCTGATTGGTGTCCTGAGGGGACGTGATGGAGTCCGAGCTGAGGGAGAGGGGAGGGGGGTCGGCATCCGCCAAGGCCGTGTTGAGCGCATGCCAATCCACCACCGTCTTTTTGGGTCGCTGAGGGGCGGAAGGGGGGGGGAACCGAGTCTATTGAATACAGGTCGATGGTCAGAGTCGAGCTCCTGGACTACTTCTACGGAGTGCAGCCGTAAAGTAACACCCTTCAGAAGCGCCATGTCCAGAACGTCGGGTCGGTGGTTGGGATTGCCGGGATAGTGGGTAGGGTGCATAGGTGCGATGACGTCAAAGTCGAAAAGGTCGACCAGGGCGTCAAGGCTCCTACCATTGGGGGAAGTGGTGAGACCATTCCAGGCCACGTGCTTACTGTTGAAGTCACCCGCCAGAATGACGGCGCTTCCCAGATTGAAGAGTGCCTCTAAGTCACTTCTGAGAACGGGCTTAGTGGGGGGAGGTAAACGGAGGCGAATACGATGGGCTGGTGCCCAGTGAGACAGATGCGACAGACCGAGGCTTCGATGTTGGTAAGCGCAGGAGGATCGAGAGGGATGCAGTGAAGGGACCTCCTGTAGTAAATAAGAGTACCGCCTCCACGGGAGCCGATCCTGTCATTACGCACGAGGTTGTAGTTTGCGAACCCAGCCTCGCGTTGTGCGGGCTTGAGTAATGTTTCCTGCACTAGGAGGATATCGAGTTGATGATATCGGAGGAAATCAGCAACCTGATCTCGCTGGGAGCGAAGGCCATCGGCGTTAAAAACGCCAGGGATAGGTTGTGGGGCTTAAGACGGGAAGATCGTAAATCTAATTTTGGGTGCGGGGGGGGGTTGGGTTCTGAGGGACGCCAGGACGTCTGAGACGTCCCTGTATTCCGCGGTCAGGAGAACCTGGTCCGCCAAGTTGGTGGCGAGTTCTTGGACTCTGGGGATCAACGCGGGGCTTATTGCTGCCGAAACGTTCATTATCAGGGAGAAGTCCTGGCTGACGTTTGTGGACGGAGGGGGACAAACCGCCGCCGGCGGGGTCGCCGGCGAGCGCTTTAGGGGGCAGGCAGGGTCTACTGGCGGGTGGGAGGCCGCGGTGTAGGGGAGTGGCCCCGTAGTTTGCGTCGGTTGCGTAACGTTAGGAGCCCAAGATGCTGAAATCGAGTATTGTAGTCGCATTGAGACGAGACCCCAGGTGAGGTAAATGCCAAATGTTTTGTGAAGGCCGTTGGATTTTCTCGACTCGCTGCGCGTGAATACAGTGGAAAGGATTCCACATTACAGGTGCATTTTTACAGGTGAGTCACCTGTTAAAACATTTCCCTAGAAGTTGGAAAGTTTTACTAAATGATCACCCTATTTTTACACCAACGCCTCCCTGTCAATGTTATCCAATAATATCCTTGTCGCACTATATAGGGCTACAAGTATACTATGTATATGGCTACAAGGATCTTTTGGCCCATGGTGTTGTTGTAAATAAGGTTAACATTTAGTAAAATTTCCCTACTTCCAAGAAGATATTTCAATAGTCGGACCCGCACTGTTACTAATTAAAAAAGGAACCTGGGTTAGTTTTATAGCAAACGGCAACTCTGCGACTGTCTTGAAGTGGCATTTTACTTGATTACAGCGTTAGTTACGATTTTGGCCGCGGACCAAAAGATCCTAGTATGACTGTACAATTGATAATTTCGTATGCTGTATGGCAGTACGAGGCATGCCTTTTAAGTTTTGTCGTTTGAAGAAAAAAACACAACTAGAACCTTATAGTACTTTTTATTGTTTTTCAAAGTTATACCACGTAGCTTAATACACTTTTCCATTTGCTCAAACCAGTTATTATAACATTTATTCCACTCTAAAGTGGGGGTGTTCAAAATGGCTGACTTGAAAGCGTCGACTGCTTCTTCACCGGACTGGAACCTTTGACCACGAAGACTTTTCTTAATTTTAGGAAATGTAAAGAAATCGTTAGGGCTTAGGTCAGGACTGTATGGACGATGGTCAAGAATTTCTACTTTTTCCTGCTTCAAATACTCAATCGTTTGACGAGCGCTGTGTGAGCTTGCGTTGTCGTGGTCAGGATGATGCGTCGCTTTGAGTTAGATTTTCGAAGTTCGGCGATGACTTGTGGTAAACAAACTGTGGTATACCACTCTACGTTAACCGTTCTACGATCTTCAAGTGCAATAGTCGAAACATGGCCGGTTTTTCCAACGAACGTGGCCACCATCTTCTTTGAAGTGCTTCGAGAACGAACAACTTTAGTCGGCTTTGGCTCTTCTTGAAAGACCCAGATTGTAGATTGTTGTTTGGAATCAGAATCGTTTGGAATAAGATTCGTCACCACTGATGATGTCGTAGACGTGATTTGACTCTCCTCAGTTGAACCTTTGCAGAGTTTTCTTACACCATCTGACGCGGGCCGCCTTGTGATCGTCGGAAAGCAGATGCGGTATCCAACGGCAAACTAACATTCTCACACCAAGCGCTTCATGCAAGATCTTCTGAATGGTTGTCCCTGAGATACCTAATAGAGCCTCTATCTCTCGATACGTCACATGACGATCTTCGAGAATTAGTTGTCTCACAGCAAAGATGTTATCTTCAGTGAAGGCGAATTTTGGGCGTCCTTCGCTAGATTTGTCACTAACACTAGTATGTCCACGCTGGAATTTTAAATACCAGCGTTCGACAGTCCGCAGACATGGGGCTTCATCACTGAACACAGATGTAAGCTCTTCAAAGCACTGAAACCGTGTCAGGCCTCTTCTAAAGTTGTAGAAAATTATTGCACGAACATTTTCCTTAAAAAAAAAATATTTTCGTACGTAACCTGACAGATTCCAATCGACGCTGTGACTAAGCAATAGCATTAATCCTAATACTTTCAACTGTTTTGAGATTCAAAATTTAAACACATTAGAATATAGAACAGTTCCAAATTCAAAATTGCCGGGAAATATGGAAACGACAGAACTTAAAAGGCATGCCTATTACATGGAATGACCTATTGTAATGTTAACACCTAAGCCTATACTTACCTATGTACACGAAATAAATAATTTGATTTGATTTGTACGTAGATTTGCAAGTGTGCAGCTGTTGGTTGTTGTGACACGGTATGTTACGTACCGACTTGTCTCCGAGGTGCAGCACGCGGCAGTCGAGCGTGGCGGCGTGCCCCAGCGGCGCCACCACCGCGGTGTGCTGTTGCGGCGCGAACGCCGGCCCACCCCCGCCGCCCTCACCCCCGCGCCTCGCGTCCTCCGCCACCAGCGCTACCACCTCGCCCTCCGCGCACCACCCGCCCAGACCTGGAACAAACAACAACAAACTAGATCCAAGCAGGTTACATCTCTTGAACCTATCAATGACGGAATCGAAAACTACGCTTTGTCTGAGACTAGATCAAGTTAAATTGAAACCACCACTCCGTGTACGCCTGTCTTAGTTAATCATGCGTATCGTCGTCGGTTAACTACAACATAGAAAACACCAAATACCCGGAAAAACGCGCAGCGGTCTGAACCGGGCTGTCAACGAGAAGTGCCATCGTGAACGATAGGTTATATCCGCTGATGATCACATTTAGAAATGTGCATGCAAAAGGAACTTAAACCAATTCAGCAGCGGTCCGTCTGCACCATAAGCTGGTAATTTTTTTCAGTAGAAATGAGTGGCTGATCTTATAAAAAGCGCTGGTGAAGTTTGTCGGTCCCTCCCCCAGTCGTCAAAGTCAACTCAAACTCAAATAATTTATTTTGTATAAACCCTGCGATAGCGCATGCAATTTACATTTTTAAATCAATTTAGTTAAATTATTAACTACGAATCTACCGCCGGATCGGAACGCGTCCTCCACTGAGAAGATCCGGCGAAGAAACTCAGCGGGCTTGTCTTTCTTTATTTAATTCTCTTTCTCTTTTTTCCTTTCTATTTTCTTCAATCATATCGTGTGGATACAATGTTTAGGTTATAATTAAATAGTTTACGATCTAGCTCCAGTGTGATGTCTCACGACCAAGATATTAGACTGATGATGTTATTTATAAAGAGTATCTAAAGGATTCCAGATGGACCAGCCCCCCCAAGCAGCACCCGTTAACGAGTATGACTCCTGGAAAAGCCATCACTTCCCTCGACCATATTAAAGCGAAGGGAGTGGCCCGCGCGGGGCAGCCACCGCAAGCAAAGACATTATAGTGAGCATGATCAAACCAGAACCCCAAAGACGGTGGTCAGATTGTCTACATAGCAGCAATACCCCAAGCTCGCCAGGCACAACACGCTACGCTTTAACATTGATGTAATTCCAAGAGAAAAATAAATAGCATCAGTATTAATAACATGGCACTTCAATCCCACGCGGTCTTATCTTCTATGTAAGTCGAGATTTTGTAATAGGCTTTTTTACATAATTAAGCCTTAACTCGGGTTTTAACTTTAGTGATTGGTAAATCTCGAACGTACACACTGGCCCATGAACAAATTGCTCATTCTGTAGAGACCCGTGACATTTAAAGCAAGATTTTTATTCCGAGTATTTACAGTATCGATGTCCTCAATTTTTTCACACTTATCGATAATCTTTCTCGTCTATAACAAGTTTTCATATATAACAGTTACAATGTTTATTTCCTAAAATTTATCTTTACGAGATTCTTTAGGAACTAGATTGTAGATGGCTCTGATGGCCCTATTCTGCAGTATAAGTATAGTATTAAGATCTGCAGAGCTCCCCCATAGCAAAATTCCATTGGACATGATACTATGAAAATAACTGAAATAAACTACTGCTACCTTGAGACGGTTTAAAAACAAAAGAATTTGCCTAGTAGGTTTAGTGGCACACAGTGCGCCTGGTGATCACGACATTCTGGGTTTGAGTACTAGGTCCGCACAGTGTTATTGGGCCTTGACAATCGGAAAATTCTAAGTTGCAATTCAAAGTCTGGAATTGTGCTCGGTATAGTGATCATAGGCTAACCTCCATTACATAGAGACCTAATATCGTCTGCTCAGCGTATGTAGGCGTGTCATTCGGTCATATAACAATACATCGAATGAATATGTCTGGTGTGTTGTTGTTGTTGGAACTCTATACTCTCTGCCTAGCCCGCAAGGGATCTGGTGTGAA
The DNA here is from genome assembly GCA_905147815.2 of Phalera bucephala. NCBI lineage: Eukaryota > Metazoa > Arthropoda > Insecta > Lepidoptera > Notodontidae > Phalera > Phalera bucephala. The sequence continues at coordinate 58,893,841 of LR990609.1, forward strand.
GATATAGATAGATAAAGGAAGAGATCAAATGAATATTATAGAGGATAATAATGCAAGTACTGGTCCGCAACATAGGAAGGAACGGATATGAAAAATCCGATCAAATGCGATTCAGTCGCACGCAAGCAGGATTCCGTATTTAATAAAAAAAGTTGTCTGATTCTTTAGCTTCGCCAGGCCTTCCACGAACACGATCAGAGTATGGAACGTTATATTGTAACATTTTCTCAAAGACAAATAATGCCCCTACGACACCCACTAAACTAACACGAATCCGGGCAGCCCGGACGAATGCCCGCCCTCGTCAGAGGTAACAATTTCATTGATTTAAGTGTTTTGACATGTACTGGTGCATGTGCGGCGGCGGGCGCGGGCGCGTGGAGATCAAAGCGTGTGGTGAGCTGATGCCGTAGTTGCTCGCATAGCGGCGTTCTCGGCGTCACTCGCCGGGTTTATTGTCGATTCGCACGAATTTTACCCCCACGAATTATGCGAATGGCCACATTTTAAACTTTATATTTATTTAAGTAGTTAGATTCGCACGAGTACAATTTTTTTCGTTCAAATTGTCCCTTCAAAAATATGTAAGTAGATATTCGCACACTTTAAATTTTGAACAATAAATTAAGCAAAAAGTACTGTATATATCATGCCACTAATAATATTAAGGAATTTTCGGAATTTTATGTATGCGACTGACATAAAATTCCAAAAATTAAAAAAGGGGTAAAAAACTTGAATTTGCAAATTTGGTTTTCGTATTGAATTTGTGAAGCAATTAGCTAATCGCGGTGTCCGAGGTGTTGCGTTAATTACATTACACCTTGTATATAAAAATGATTTGTGAACAAAACCAATGTAGTGTCCAACCAATGTCTCTAGATGACTAAACTGCTTAACAAATATATTCCAATTCGCTATCCTGGCTAGTCGAAAAATTTGGTCACGATGCTTTTGTTCCACATGAAACTGTAGGTTAATTATATTATTTTTGATAGTGACCAGAAATCAATCTTTTAAATAAATTACCCCCGTTCAATAGGATCCTAATGTAGATCCATGGATAAGTTCCGCCGGAGAACCGGTTCCGCGCAATCGAAACGATTCTCACTCGCTGAACGCAACATTTGCAATAGTAATTAAATAAATTTATACCCCATGCCACCTGTGGTAGCACAAGGTACTATATATTATATTGTGACTATATAAACACGCTTTTTATCTCATAGTAAATCATAACTTTTTCTTTCATTATATATGTATACAATATTCATGTGTCTTTATTTATACATTTATATTACATAATTAGGTATTTACTGTATTTGTAATGCGCAGTATACGCGATTGCGTCAGCATTAAGGGTAAACATTTTATGAACAATAACTAGTAGCTGAGGAGGCTTTGGCTGAAAACCAGCGTTGGGGGAGACTTTGTTCCCCTCCAGCACATGCTGAGCCCAATGCCTTTCGGCGCAGCTCACAGCGAGGCAAACGTCACAAGAACCAGTAGAAGTTTATTTGTCTTTCTTCGTTTTTATTTTCTTTTCTATATTTTTTATGTGTGCTGTGCTGAATAAATATTTTTTCTTTCTTTCTTTCTTTTCTTTCTAAGTTTTCCATTTCTTCAATTATACGACGGACGATTTAGTGCAGTGGCTAACTGTGGCTAATTAAATCGGAGACATTTGATCGGATTTTAATTGCAGTCGCGGGTTCGATTCCCGCACGGGACAGATCTTTGAGTAATCCACAATTATTTGTTCCGGTCTGGGTATTTGTGTATGCGAGTTTTTATGTGTGAAATGCACCCACGACACAGGAATAAATCCTAATGTGGGGCTACGTTAATTTATTCAAAAAAAAAGATTGCCTGTTTAAGGATTTACAAAAAAAAAAAATATTTTGTATCATATTAAACATTAAAGTACCAGGACATCGTAACAGACTAGGAGATCTTAGATCGCAAACGATGTACTCAAAAAATATGGATGGGTAAATTATAAAGAAATCCGTCTTTAAAGTACCAGCATATAATAACAGTACAGATATTTAGCTACTCTGGATACTTTTTGATAAATAACGTCGCATTGTCTTTGATGTATGACAAATTTGAACTGAAACTCAATGGCAAACTTAACCGTATGCTAAATATCATTTTTAGCTCACTTTTCTTGAATGTATCGCTAGAAAATAAAGCTCGTGTGTGATGTTTATTATTTGCCCCATTGTTTATTCATATTTTAAGGTCGTGTGTGCTCGACTGTACTTTTAATTTATTTCTTCATTAAAGTAGAATGTGTGCGAATGGCCTACTTACATATTTCTGTACGTGACCAATCGCATGAAAAAAAAATGTCTTCGTGCGAATCGACTACTAATGATTTTAATTTAAAAAGACCTTTTTAAAAACAAGCTTTTATAGCAAAAACACAACGAAGATGTCTCACTTAGTAGAAGAGTTCTTATGGCTCCATCATCAGACCCTGGACACCATCCGGGTATGAAGTACTCGTCAAGGCAAATCCAACGAGCCCAAACACGGGTGGGGAGGGGGGGTTATATTGAGTAGTTGCCTAGACACGAGCGGGTTACGTTGTATATTTAGCATGTTCCTATAGCCACCTTCCGACTCCATCATTAGACCAGCTCCATACGTATGCTAAATTTCAACTCAATCGGATAACCGCAAGTGCTTGAAAAATTGATCACAAGATTTGAACCGGAAAGACGGACAGACAGACAGACATACGAACATTGCAAGTTAAATAAAAACATGTAAAAAATATTCATTTGTAAAGGTGTCGGTTCGCACGAACCGTGCGACCTAACTAAGCCCACTCGCCGCGGCAGGGTCGGCTTACATGATACGCAAACCAGAAACTGACAGTCACCTTTTTTGCATTGTGCGGTACCAGTTCATCATGCGAAAGTAAATGCATCATTATAATTTTAGAACAGTTCAATTCCTACATAATTTGTTTAATGATTTGTATAACCTTTGTACCATAAATTATGCAGTTTATCAATGTAGGATAGAGTTACTATTTTGATATCCTACTTACTGCGTAGTATCCAAATATGTTAAATTTGATTATCGTTACTAAATTTGGTCATTCTGATATTTTAGCAACACTCGGCTGCAAGCGCTAATAAGCGTAGTAATGTACTTTATGCAGCAGCCCTGGCCGCAAGGTCGGTGCGAGTGCGCCAGATGAATGGCGAGTGACGTCACGCGCTGAGCGTAAACTGCGCGCCCTCACGTGGCGCGCTGCGCGGGCGCCGGGCGCACCGGCCGCTGACTCACGCGCGGATGTGACTCCAACAATGTAAAGCGCGCGATGCGTGCCATTCCAGTGCGCGCTAATGTGCCGCGCGACATAATGCACGCTGTTGCGGACGCAGTCATTCAACAAGAATACGCGCCCAGTATGAACTCGCTCCGCATATAATATTTATTTTTACACTCTTACGTGTTATTTAACTTGTTGTTGTTTAATTTTGAAAGAACCTATCACTTTCGTCACAATTTATCACCACAATGCTAGATCACATCCAAAAGAAACAGCTTAAAGTTATGAAAATGCGGGATTCCTCATTGGCTCGAGGTTTCACGATCTTTAGTTAACGACAGAAGTTTTATGATCGTAGTAATAACTAATTGCCGCGCAACTGGCTCGTTAGAGAAGCAAGGCTTCATGCACGCACGTCACTTGGGGTACCACTGAAAATCAGCGCTGTGTTGTGGTTAGGCTGCAACACAGCTTTACGCTGAGTGGTACCCCATTAGTGCGGCTAATACTATAAGAACATTTTATTTTTATTTTTGTAATATCGCTTTTATTTAATTTTTGTGGTGTACTTGTTAGCTGACTAATAAAATATCTTTTCTTTCTTTCTTCTAATCGACCCGTGGTGTCCTACTCTGGATAAACGCCTACCCCTTACAAATCGAGATAAAGGAGATCGTACTCCCACACGCGGCTTCAGTATCGTATGGTGAAAGTAGGTTTGTGGCCACCTGCTAGCCGCCCATAAAACTTCAACTCAGCTTAACGCCTACCATATTACGGTAAAACCAAGACTAATTAGGGCTTACGGTACCTTTTGAATCTCAGAAACGCTTGAAGATACCAACAATACTTAACCCTAGTGACCGCTATGAACACACGGTGCCTAAGCGCTACGAACGCCTTCAGTGATTTAAAAAAAAACTGAATCATTGATTTTATTTACTAGTCAAATAGAAAGCAATATAATGATTGTCACCGTAGTCCAGACAACAACTTCAAATTGTTTATGTACAACAGGGAATAAAGGGCACGAACAAGTCAACTAAACTGAACCTCGAGGGCGAACCTCCGCCTTGCTCTGCACACGCGCACGCCGGCTATGCGGCTTTTTATATACTTATATCGGGACGGCCTACTTCCTGCCTGAGACAACAGGGCGCACTGCCCAGATTTCAAGATCCTTCTTTAATTTTTTATTGTACACATACACAAATTGTTACAAGGTAAATGAACGTACAAGGCGAGCTTAACTCAAAGCCGAGTTTTCCACCAGCAAACCTTTGAGTGAAAGAGAAACAAATGATCAAAATGAGGATAGGAATAAGTGTACAACACAAAAGCAAGGAAATAAAAGATATTTATAGATAGAAAAGGTATAAACTACATATATATATATATCTACAAATATACTACATGCTATACATTACCATAAAATAGACTACATGAATACATACATACAAATATCTTACATAGACAGGAAATGTTCTCTAATTCTTTTCTTGAACATCTGTAAAGTAGGGCTATCACGTAAAGAGTGTGGGAGGGAATTCCATAGGCGCACAGCACGCACAGTAAATGAACCATCATATCGACTTGAGCTATGACGAGGTGCACTAAGAAGAAGAGAAGAGACAGAGCAACAAGGTTTTCCCCATCCTTCCTTCGTTTTCCTTCGTATGAGACGAGGGCAGAGATATGCAAAGAACGGCTCAACCGAAGCAAGTCACGCCCTAAACTATTGTCTATATTTTATAAAATTCTTGTAGGACTAAGATAGCAATAATCAAACCGAGCGAGATGGGATCATCGTCCCGTTGTTCGCTATTGTATTATTTTTTGATATTTCTATGTTGTGGGCGTCTCTTATCAGATGTTCTAGAAAGAATTTGATTTCCGGTACCAACGAATACCGTATATGGTCATTATGATGCTATCACTAGTTAAAGCGCGCGGTTTCCATTCGATTGTAACAACTAGTTATTTTGTTTGTTTGTGTGTAATGATTTTTTGTATTTATATTATATATTTTTAAAACTTTAATACAACGTAACAACACTCCGAAGTTTATAGAAGCGTTAGTAAGTCAGTAGCAGTCCGCTGTCAATAGTGCACGGATACAAAGAAATAAACATAAAAAAATCTATACTATATGACTGCATTCAGATCGCACATGCCTGAACTACTACAATACTTCCGCTCGTTGTGTGAACAACCGTGGCGCGCCCTCCGCTCTACCGGTTGGCATTATCGGCATAGGTACATCAAAATTCAGATCGAAATCGAAAAGCAGTCAGTGTAATGTTGGCAGGATTGTATTTCCTGCGAATTTGAGCTGAGGCGGAGATGAATCAAGCGGATACAGGATACGGGCGGGGCGGGGGGCGTGGGGACGGGCGCGCACGTGCGCCCGCGCACCTGCGACTGCGCCACACACTATAATATCGTGTACAAAGACACTGTACAAAGGAATGAAGGATCTCTCGAAGTTCTGCCAATTCTGATGAATATCAATTTAATGCCGGTGGTGGCAAAGATACTATGATCGGCAGATCAAATTATTCTAACCGTTGGTATTTTATTGCCAAATCCCACCCACTAATAGATAGCATATTTCCGCAATTCAACTAATGGATACTGTTAAAAGTAATTTCCAATATCCACCTACTCTTTTTTGTTGGCTTAATTAACTTGGTTAAATTATAATAAAAAGGTAAAGTCCATTAAATTTCTGCAAATCTAAGAATAAGTAGGTACGTATATGCAGATGTATTCGACGCTTATCTTCAATATCTCACGCATAATCCGCTACATCGCCAAAATTGCGTGTTTTAATAAAAAGTGCGTAAAGAGAGTCACCCGCTTTTGTGAATATTAATAAATAAATCCATACACTATCTTAAAATAGAAGCCAATTAACCGCATTGTGACATTGCCGGGGTTCGGTTTCTAGAGCGCAGTCCCGAAATAACGCCGCGAGGGCCGAGCACGCCCGCACCGCGCCCGACTAAAGTGTCCGCCGAGCGTCCATGGTCGACTAGTGTCCGATCGAAGGTCACATTTTAATCGAAGCCGAAGCTGATTGTTCGGCCCTAGCCGTAACCTTCGGCCTACCTTCGGCCGGCTTTCGGTGTCGTAAAGTACACTAAAATAAGCGACGCAACGACGCTCAGTTGCAGCGCAACTGTTGCAAATAGCGTCAGGCAAGTTAGCATATTTAGCTTTGACAGAAATATCTATCAAAGCTAAATATGAATTTCTACATCAACTACAGGATCTAAAGCACTAGTGCTTAAAACTTAAGTCAGTTAGCCAATTACAGTTATCAATGCGATCACCGAAAATAAAAAATAAACAGTTTCATACAAAATATTACTTTCCAAAAGATATGTACTATTTATCCAAATTATATGAAGCTGCCTCGTTGGTCTAGTGGCAGAGCGCATCGCTTTGTGATTACGTGGTCCTGGGTTCAAATCCTAGGTCGAACAAATGTAGTTTTTCTAACGAAAACTTCCCAGTATGAGTCCGGAGTCTGGCATTGTGGCCGGTATATGGCAATAGGCTCGCCCCCTATTACATGGGGCCTAACGTCGTCGACGAAAAGTGGGTGTTCTCAGTACACCTCTGCCACCCTTGCTTGGGGAATATAAGCGTGACGGTGTATATGAAACTTGCTGTTGTTTGGAAGTCTTGCCATCGTAAAAGTGGTTCGAATAAAAAACTAAATGATCTATTATTCTTCACTATCCGCAGTTTATTGTTAGAAGAATCTTTTTATCCAACCAATACGTGTCAATAAATTTAATTAACTACACTACCGCCCTAGTTGTCATTAGGGTGGTAGTTCATATGTAAATGACGTTCCCACCCTAGCGACAACATGACATCCCTGTCGGATATGAAAGACAAAAGTGTGACACTTGAGGTGGCTGTCATGTTCCGTCGCCACCCGCGCGCCACATGCGGGCCGCCCGCCCGCGACGTGCGGCGCACGGCGCGCGGTGCGCGACGCGTGTAGTGCACCGCGGTACGGCACGTTGCACCACCTGCTGTTGCTGCGCAATGCTCGGCAGCTAGGCATCGAGCCGGAGTAATAATAGCGGCGCCCGCTAAGAGCAGCGCCGGCGGCGGTGCCGACCTACAAATGATTGGCGCACGGAACGCCCGTAATTGTTTCTGTAAGCATTAGTGCGACGACACACCAACATGAAAGGGCTTTCGGTCAAAAATGTTTACGCGAGCGGCGCCGGCGCCGGCCGCGTCGCGCGCAGGCGCCGACCCGCGCTCCGCAAGTTTTTATGCGGACAACGACACACGGCTTTCTGCGTCGAAACGACGCGTGCGCACATAACTCGATGATGAAATGACTATATTTTTGGATATGGTCATAGCTGCGTGTTCCGCTATAATAATGACTGTTTAGAACACAAACGATTTTATATGTTTATAGATTTGAATTATGGTTAGTGGTATAACATCACAGTTGTATGATTCAAGCCCGCTGTTATGATATCAGCATCCGCACATGATTGCTTGCGTATGTCACTATTTAATGGTTTTTTAATTAATCTTCTTTAATTTTGTAGGTGTGGACATCGCGCTTCGGCACGCAGGAATGAATATTATAATGTTGGCACTAATTAAGACCAGCACCCTGGCATCAGTTGGCCGTACTCCAGTACCTACATGCTGCCATTTCGTGAAATCTTAACATCCACAATATGTTGTATTTCCTCCGAAATTCTGAAATTCTTTATTTATTGGTGTCCCACAGCGTGTGCGCCGGTACAGCAGCGACAGCAACTGCGCGACAGTAGACGGGTTTTGTCTAGTTAAGTATTCGCCGCATTGCATTGCTCGTAAACTTGAATACCTGATAGATAAAGAATCTTACAGAAAACAGAGCCTGTAGCCCGGATGATTTTCTACAGTTATTAACATAAGACGGAACAAAAGTCACATATCAATACAAAGCGCTATCGATTGTGGAAAGACAATAAATACGAAATGCTTGCAACTCAGATGTGTTACCAAGCACGCAGCAGGCTTGCGGGACCAAAGTGCGTCAACGCGCGCAGCTGCGGCTCCGCGCGGCGCGCGCGACGCGGCCCGCCCCGCGCCGCCCGCGCCCCACCCGCGCCCTCCCGCGCCGCGCGCACACGTGTTGCTTAGCGTAATCACTTCATCGCAGGAGTGCCACTCCGTACTCAACTAACACAATCACATAGCTTCACAAAATATAAAAAGACCTTCTCAAAAGGTCTATTGAGAAAACAAACAACTCACTCATTCGGCTTCTTATACAGGTCCATAAACGTTGATCTTCTCTTGTGAACGCTCTGCCGTCGAACATACCGGGCCGAGTTGCAAGCCTTATGTATATTTGTGCGCTGTCGCAAAGTGGCTATTCGTTGTAAGTTGTCATTTCTGTACATTTTCCCCATGACGTTAACGTAGTTAGAAGTCAGCGAGCGACAGGGTTCGACCTCTTATAACGCATACAACGAGAGGTGTGGGACATCAACAGATTGATTGTGCTTTAATAGGAACTCAAAACATATGTACTTTTTATTTTCTACAACGGCAGGGTATGTCAAAGCCCTCACTCCCACCCGGGCCGCCTTGGGTACACTCCGTGACCAGACCCGCAGGGAAGTCCTGCACCCACAGGCGACCTTGCACAAGCGACGTGCTCGGCCCCCGCCTTAGCGGCCCCAACTTATCTGGTAAAACCCACCATATCCCGAACCGGAAGTAACAAAAATAGTTGGTGAAAATATCTGTGAGTATCAGCCCTGTCGGTTTAACTGCCCCAGAAATCGGCGGCGCGCATCCACGCACATGCGAACGCTCAGATTTCCACCGAGTGTTCCCCGAAACCAATCCAACAATTAAATGATTATAAAAGTATTAATGTCGCGTTTATCGGAATACGAGCGACATGTTAGCCAGCCGAGTGCGCGAGCGCAACGATACAAACTTCACGCGCTGGAGCGTGGGAGTCGGGATATGTTCTCGGGGCTAAATTGGATGGTACCGTGGAAGCTGCGGCTATTTATTTGTTTGAAATATACCGATAGCCGTGACAGCTTATCACGGCAAGCCGCCTCGGAATTAGACGCGGACCACGCTTGCAACTACGTAACACTGCACGCTCCACCTGCACTAAATAGCGGACTCGTACGCTGGCACGTGCGCACGCGCTGAGCGTAGCGCCCGCCATTTAAACGGCCTCATCTGTTTTAATATCGTAATTTACGTTTCAAACTCTCAGTTGCAAGAAATTGTTTTATTACATATTAATTTGCCGTTGGCCTACATCACACGTTTTCGCGCGGATCATAATAAATGGCCTCAGGCACTCTACAAACGATTAGTCGCGCACCGCACGTGCGCGTGGAATGTTGGCGACGCGCTCGGCTCCACACTCGATCAATAACAAGTCTTAAGTATTCTTTAATATTTTAAGCGAGGTACGAGCAGCTGGCTCGTTCCTCTGTAGCCCAGGCTTCCTCAGCCTACTGTATGCGACCGAATAGCACAATAAGAAAAGGCTATTGCCTTTAGGGTCTATATTATTACGTAGCTTCCGTATGTACGACGCGGCGACTCCATCGGTGACGATGTGACGAACCTATGGTGAAGAGAACAGCACGCGGATTTTCTGCTAATAAGGCCGCTAAACATCTTCCTATTGAAAGTGAGCGGGCGCGTGGATGCTTGCCAATTCGCACTCTAGTTAAGGTTGGGTTTATTTTTGTATTGAGATCGACGAACCTCGCATCTTCTGTGTGCTACCAAACTGAATATTTACTGCGACGATAGAGCTACATGTTAGCCTTTATCTCTTCCCCATCGTATTAAATGAAAACATCAGAAGTTGCGCTGCCTGCGCTACGGCGTGTGCGCTACTGTATAATATTATTAAACAAAATCTGTTTAAAAACAAGCTTTTATAGTAAAACCACAACGAATATATTTTGCTTATTTAAAGAGTTCCTAGGGCCCCTTTCCGCCTGCATCATCAGACCCTGGACATCATCCAGGTTCATACAGCACTCGTTAGGGCAAATCCAATGAGCCCAAACGGGCTTGTCTTATTTTTATTATATTCTCTTTTTTTAAACATAGCCTCACACTAGGATTTATAGCTGAGTCGTGGGTCCTTACAAACACGAAATCCACATACACAACCGAAACCCAGAACGACACATATATTTGTGGGTCACACAAAGATTTGTCCCGTGCGGGAATCGAACCCACGACTATTCGATCCAGTGCGGAGTGGCTTAGGCTCTTAGCCATTGCACTAAATCGTCCGTCTATTGAATAGAGTATATTGAGTAATTGGTTGGTTCCATTGGCCACTTTTCGGTTTAATCATCAGACCCCGAACACCATCTGGCTGTATAGTACTTGTTAATACCAATCCAAAAAGTCTAAACACAAAGTGATTATGTTGTATAGTTCGCATGTTCCTATGACCACCTTCAGACTTCATCATCATTATTGCATTGTCCGAACTTACATACCAAATTTTAACTCAATCAGATATCTGCAAGTACTTGAAAAACGGATCTCAAGATTTGAACCGGAGAGACAGACACATAAACAGACGCACAGACGATACGAACAGTACAAATTAAATAAATGCTTCTAATAATTTATTATGTAGAATATTATCAATATGGAACCTATATGTTACGAGTATATAATATGTATGACTGACCGGACGGACCGGACTGGCCATCGTTGGCCAGGGATACAATTATATGGAGGAAGGAGGGGGAAATCATTACCCAGCCATGAAACACAACAGGTTAGTAATAAAAATGGCTGACCGGCGAGCGCGGGCATCGCGGCGAGCAGCAACAGGCGCACGCAGGCGCACATCGCGGCGCACGCACAGCGGCCGCTCAGCTCAGCTCGCAGCTGGAGTCTCTCCGCTCAGCTCCGCTCCCAATCCGCACGAGCACTGCGCCTACAATCACATGTGCAGCTTTCAATAATATGGTTTGTAAGTTGGTTATAAAAATCTACGTTTCCACAACACATTTTATCGGATAAGAGGCACGGCCTTAGAATGCACAAACGGTTGCAGGTCTGACGTGATGTAAGTTACTACTAACAATAATAAACGAAAACGAACAATACTGAGACAATTATTGTTTTGAAAAGTTAACAAAACATGCGTGTGGTATGTTAGTTTCGATATTGATTTGTAATAAGAATATTTGTATTTTATATTTTTGTATATATTTTATAAGAAATTATATTTAATAAATATATAAATCCGATGGAATGTTGTGCGAGGCACAAGGGGGTTTCAGGTCTGGAAGAGGATGTTCGGATCAAGTCTTCGCACTCCGCAACATCGTAGAGAAGCATCTGGCAGTGGGGCGGAAGGTTTTCTGCGGTTTTGTAGATCTGGAGAAGGCATTTGACAGAGTTGTGCGAAAGAGACTTTGGGACATTTTGCCAGAGTATGGTATAGATGGCACTCTGTTGCGAGCCGTCCAGTCCACTTATGTGGACTGCAAGGCATGCGTACGGGTGGGTGGTAACAGGTCACCCTGGTTTGACGTTAAAATCGGCGTCAAGCAGGGTTGCGTGTTGTCCGCTAGACTGTTTATAATATATCTGGACAAAAGTCTTCAAAGACTGAAAGCGATGAATGAAGGTGTACAAATGGGTGACTTAGTGGTAAACCATCTACTTTATGCAGATGACGCGGTTTTAATAGCGCCAACAGCCACTGATCTGCAAACACTAGTCACAGTTATAAAAGACGACTGCATGATCAATGGCTTACACTTGAATGTGAAGAAAACCAAGATTATGGTTTTTAAAAGGGAAGAAACCAGAACGAATGTAAGGATTGTGGTTGGTAACGATGTGCTGGAGCAAGTGAATGAGTTTGTATATCTTGGATGCGCCTTCAGTAAGGATGGGAAATACACCGCTGACATAGATAGAAAAGTGAGTGCAGGGAACAGAGTGAATGGTGCGATGGGAAAGCTACTCGGGAGCCGGCACTTAAGCCATAAGGCGCAGCTGGCCATACATAACGGAGTTCTTGTCCCAACGCTGTTATATGGTAGCGAGAGCTGGGTATGTAAGAAGGAGAATGAAAGTAGGATAAATGCGGTAGAAATGCGAGCTCTGCGGAAGATGTGCGGAGTGAAGCTGACCGACCGCATTAGCAACAGCATAGTAAGACAGCGAGTAGGTATGAAAGATAGTATTGGTGTAAAGATGAGAAAGGGCATGCTCCGTTGGTTCGGGCATATAGAAAGAATGCCAGAGGAAAGAATGACAAAACAGATATACAATGTGAAAGTGGAAGGATGCAGGTATCGGGGAAGACCTAGACTATCTTACCACGACCAAATAAACCGAGTCTTATCTGATGGAAAAGTCAAGAGTCTCCGTAACCGGCGAGCGTGTATGAGACGAACTATGAGAGTCGAGGAAGCCAGAGAAGTATGTAAGGAAAGAACCTGTTGGAACTCTGTACTCTCTGCCTACCCCGCAAGGGATCTGGCGTGAGGTTATAGATAGATAGATAGATAGATATACATAATAATATTAGCCCTGTTAAGAAACTGTCCCATCGTTGAGCACGGGCCTCCTCTCCAACTGAGAGGAGGCCCGTGCCTACCAATATAAAACAATTAATTGTATATAATAATTGACAGATCACTACCCAAACTTTTCATAATTTCATCTCTTGAATTCGTAAATCAAAAAGCGGCCATATGGCTAGGTTCCAAATAACTCTTGACTTTGTAATAGTGTCAGAATGAACTCAGCTGAGCTGTTTACAGTAACGCATGCGCACTTGATCAGAACAACAAACAAACTGATCAGTAACTCTACCGTGAGCTCTACACTGCCATTAGTGAGGAGATTACAGTTTTCGCAAGTTTGTTTGGCACAACCGCGTAGCGTGGCTAACACGCAAAGAAGAAACAAACCTGTATTGTTAGTGGCTGGTGAATTTCTATAGTGAAGGAGGTGCGTAGGAACACAGTGAGAAAATAGCTATGATCAGCCCTCTAAGAGTATCACTATGACTTGACAAGAACGACGTTCCAAAATATTAATATCGTTCTTAAGCCCCAATCAATAGCAATCTCGACAGCACTCGGTTAACATAAAACAATATGTCGAGAAGCAATCATATAATAAGTAAGATCGCATGAAAAAAACTACACTAGCAGAGCCTAATTATTAATAAAACGTTGTGTGTGTGTGTGTGTTCCGAACATTCTCGTACACACGACGCACGGATAAAAACATATGATTTAATTAGTAACTAAACGAATGCTCCGCCCCCTCCCAATGACTGTTTGAAATGAATCGATTATTTCCCAACCGTATATCCTGATAAGAGTAAGCGGCGGCGTCACAAACACGCGGGGATTGTTTAGGAACTGAAACAAAAGTGGAACGGCGACAGGCTGGCACAGCCGAATAATATTACCACAGAGCGTACCATCACTACGTGTCAATGGGTCGGATTCAAATTTCATCAAATACGTTGTTCCGTTTAATAACTTTCTAATACTACAGAAATTGCTATATGTTTCATGCCATTATGATTATAAGCAACCCCTTTTTTAAGCCTTATGATTGTCTTAAAATGTTATGCATTTTAAGACAATTATGTGTAGTATTTTCGAGAAAGTTAATAAAAACTAAAATAGTCCCATACATTGCTTTTACGCACTTTCCAATTAAGTTAACAAAACATAAAATAAAAAAATAACTACTCGAGAAAATCATATTCGCTTACTTTTCGGTATCACGGTAATAATCACAAAGTCTGGTATGCTGCTCGGATTTCATTTATTTTAAGCAGAAATAAGATTTCTGAGTTATTCAAGAAGTGATCACATTCATTCTATCATTAGTTTAACACAAGTTAAAATTGTCTGTAAAAACACTCGTTTATTCCCCGCCCTTTCTTTATACGCAATTCGCTAAGGTATCTCCAGTGGCATTTAGATTCAGGCTCTAGAAAAACGTGGGTTTCTTTATTTTGGCAAGATATCGGGTTAAAAAGTGATTTCAGTGCATTGAACGAAAATCAACTACTTGTAGCCATTATTAAAGAAATTGTTATAATAGGAATCAGAATCCTTTATTTGTTAAACACGGGTAGTCACAAAGTTGATAATAAAATTAAAATATGTTTCACTATGTTTTGCCAAAGGCGTACAAATTAAATGGGCATGATTTACATTATTATGTCAAATAACCTGCAATAAATTTAATATGGAATAACATTATAAAATTGAATATTAAATTATAATTATAATTGATGATACATTTTGTCCTGACAAAATTGTCATTAAGAAATGTCTCGATAGAATAATAACATTTTTCTATTAATATTGAGCACAGCGTTAAGTTTTTTGGCTTTGTTATATAAAGAAAACCAAGATATTTTTTATTGTTTTTATATTATTATTGTGTTATTAAGTTTGACATTCGTCGCATATGGTTCCAATGTTATCCGAAAAAAAAATGAATCAAACGGTAAGAAACCAGGACAAATGCAAGAGTTGTAGTCGGTAGGTAGTCGGGATGTACTGGCACAAGTGTATGATGTAGTATGCCTTGAATGGAGAAATACACGAAATAAAGCCAAAACTTAAGTCGAAAGACTTAGGCACATCTGACCATACGTAACGCTAATCCCCAACGCTAAATGCACAGAGTTCTTATCTAATGGTCGAAAATGTAAAGTTGTTTGTTTCTTGAACCTCAACTAATCTAATTAGTGTTGCATTTTAAACTAAATACTATTTGTATCTGTTTCTGATTAGCATGAAAGTCATGTAAAAATATAAGTTTTAAATAATTATTATTAGAGAGTACACAATATCATTCGAGTTTATCCGAATTTCATTGGTGTAATAACGTACTCATAAGTGTCACCAAGATTTTCATATTCTGCTACTTATTATTACTTGAATTTCACTAAGATCTTATATTCGTATTACTGCATGTCCCTACAACAATTTAAAGCCATTTTAGCGCGAAAAAAACGAGGATTTACAGAAAGCGAAAAAAAGTGTCGAATTAAATCCGAAACTGAAATCGACCCAAATAACAATCTCCCCGCGGCTAGCAGACGACAAACAATATAATTTATATAATAGTAGCTTTTAGAATTTGCCTAACCTACTTCATATTACTACAATAGATTTTTCAGTTCTTTTCACTTCTATATAAAGTGACGAACTTGAGCAAAAATGTACTATTCTAGTAACCCGGTGTAATGGTTATCTGAACAAGAGTTTCATCGGGTATTATACTTACCCGTGTAACGAAACCATACCGCGATATAATTTATCGCTAGCGCCATCTAGTAGCACGCTAATTGTATTTATTATAACAAAATAGATTTGACCTATACAATAATATCTACAAACACTGTGTTCTATGTACAATCATCGTCACGCTAGTGCACTTTCGGCGTAAATAGAGAAACAGACTAGTGCGCCGACATTTCTACCTTTAATTACGCTGAGTCGTTGATGTCTTCTTCGCGCAATTTTATCGGCCCGCGGATTTATGCGTAATTTATTTTTCTTCATTAAAAACCAACAGCCTTATAGATTTACAAATAACGGTTATTGCAGTTTGAAATTATGGTCTATTACAGGTTTTCTTAATTATCTCGATAATTTAATGCAATCAGATAAAACTTACAAATATACATAATACTATACACAAGGTGCAACATGAGTTAAAATTAGTTTGTTCTAAATCCGCAACTAAATCGATTCCTACTATTTAACCGACTTCAAAAAGGAGGAGGTTCTATATTCGTCTGTATGTATGCTTTTTTATGTATGTTCACCGATATTTCCGTCAGTTGTGGACCGATGTTGATGATTCTTTTTGCATTGGTTTCAGTATAGCTCCAAACTGGTTCCATTCTCATTTAATTGGTATTGGACCTTGGACTTTGAAGATACACCACGGGATTCCTTAACGACAAACAATAGGAATGTGCAAATTATAGGTATTACGTCAATCCTATAGGTACCCTACTATAGAACTAAGCCAAATGTTAAACGACTTCAAAAAAGAAGGAGGTTCTTAATTCATATGTGGTTTTTCTAACTTATTTGCTTATGAACCGATTTGGATAATTCTTTTTAGCTGGATTCAATATAGTTTCAAGGTGGTCCCATTTATTTTCATTAGTATTGGACCTTGGACTTTGAAGATACACCAGGGAACTCCTTAACGACAAACAATACGAATGCGTAGATTGAGATATTTTGGGTATTACGCCAATCCTATAGGTACCCTACTAAAGAACTAAGCATAATGTTAACCGACTTCAAAGAAGGCGGAGGTTCCTAATTCGTCTGTGTTTTTTATAACTTCCTTGCTTATAAACCGATTTTGATAATTATTTTTGCACTGCGTTTAGTATAGCTCCGAAGAGGTCCTATTTTAATTTCATCGGTATTGGATCTTAGACTTTGAAATATTGGAAATCGGTGCCAAGTAACCGACTGCACCAACCGGCAACGACTTCAAATATTTATTTTTTGCTTTTTGAAGTCGGTTTAGCTTGTGTAAAAAGTATTTTATTTTGGTGTATCTTATTTTTTATTTAATTATCAAAAAATGCTGTTACTCGTTCAGTGTGCTGTATTAAACAAAACATTTTTCCTTATTTAATGCAATGCGGCTATTTAAATGCATTTCTAATACGTATATCTCAATATGCACACTAAAGTGCAGACTGTACTTTAGTGTGCATATTGAGGTTTATGAATATACCTGTACTTTACAGGTTAATTTGGGTACCAAAGAGCTTACACAAATGGAAGAAAACTCTTTAAAATTGTTAGTTTGATTTTTGTATTGAATTAGTAAGTTTTGTATCTAATCAGGGTATCTGAGGTCTCGCGTTATATAACATATGTTACACCTTGTATATGTATTTATGTTTAATTTATGTACTTTTCGCTGCGGGTAGAAATCGAACCCACGTAATCCACCATGCCAGGGCGACCTACCCACCTACAGCTTTGATCTACCGAAATGCGTAGCTGAAGCGGTCAATTTTAATTTATGTGTATTGTTTGAAAACTGATGTGATGCCGTTGAACCGAATGCATGTTAATGCTTAATTGCTGAAAATGACATATATATTAACGTAAACAGAATGCAGTTAATTTGCCAAAAATTAAGGAAAATAAACAGCGAACTGCCCTCATCAGCTGCAAGGACAATTACGGAAAGGGAACAAGGTCCATGGGAATGATGTTGGTGCGGACATCGCTCAGGAGTGCAGCGGCTCCAAACATACAATGTACAGACCGAAACGTCGGGAACTTAAAATCAAAAATTATCACACGCTTAAAATAATGTTATCGCCAGTGAGGATTCATTAAAATAGTTAAACTATTCAAGTTCAATCATGAGGGTATACCACATAAGAATAATATTTTAGTAAACCACCAAACTACTTGAGAGACTATATAAATAGTCTGACATCATTATCAGTTACTCATGGGGAATAAATATTTCAGAACCGAATTTAGGAGAGTCATATACCAAGCAGTTGATTTTGATTAGTAGGTAGAGTTACCTAGTAACTGGTGACCCGCGGCCGCTGAAATAGCGCGCTCTGGGCGACAACTTTACATCAACATCGCGCCTGGCTAATGCGCGGCATGTGTTTACTATTACATTTTATAGTCGAGCACTTGGCGCTGGTCGCTGCGCGGGCGCACTCGGCTGCCCAACGACACCACGACGGGAGATAAACAGCGCGCGCGCAATACGCTCTCGCGCGTTGTTCGCGACATGCATCTCTTTTTTTTCAAAAACATTAAGTTGACATACCCAAACACCCAGACCGGAACAAATATTTGTGGCTCACACAAAGATAAGTCCCGTGCGGGAATCGAACCCGTGACTTCTTGATCGGCGAGTGGGCGGAGCGACTCGAGCTCTCCACCACTATACCGAGCCGTCCATCTTCAATGCACTGGTTTATTTCCCCGCGGTGTATTGTGCCGTTTAGAGACGGGCAAGTGCGATGTTTAGCATAGGTGCTGACCGAACGACATCTTCGCGATATCGCCGCGATACTTTGTAATCATAACGCGACGGGATCTCGGTATATATGTAGACTTCGTTCCTTATACATAGGTAATTTCATCAATACACGTTAATGACTAATTTTAAGTGATTTGATGATTGAGTGCTGCAGTCATTCAGCCAGAGCTAGCGGTACGTCGAACGCATCACGTGAACTACTTGAAGTCAATAAATAGGTAACAGGTACTTCAATAATAGGGAAGCTGTGCTGTGGCAATACGTGTTCACGTGTGCATCCGACATCCATCACAAGAACTACTAAACTACCGATTCGTAGAAACTTTTAAGATTAAAACAATTCGTTTTTAAATAGAGCCGGGCGTCGAACCTATGCGTTACATCACGTTACCCGTCGACTGCAGTAGTTAATGTTTCACATGAGGACGGCCTCGATCTGGTCATAGAAGTGATGCATTCGGAATGCAAATATGTGGCAAATAATTTAATGTGTGTACAGCTCACACAGTCGCACGTGGTCGGGGCTCACTCC
The DNA here is from genome assembly GCA_905147815.2 of Phalera bucephala. Classification (NCBI taxonomy): domain Eukaryota; kingdom Metazoa; phylum Arthropoda; class Insecta; order Lepidoptera; family Notodontidae; genus Phalera; species Phalera bucephala. The sequence goes on from LR990609.1 coordinate 58,912,761, forward strand.
TCATTTTGTCGATACTCGCACGCTGTAGCGCTATTCCAGTACGAATCTAAAATCTGGACTCAATAGCTATCGCGCTATTGAGACACACCGGGTGTGCTACGTGCTAGCGCGCAGCGGCGACGTGCGACACGCGGCAGCGGCGGGGACGCGCGGGCCGCGGGGGACGGGTGTAGAGCGATGCGCGGACGCCGGAGCGCGCGGAATGTTTGTTTACATACGAACAAGTACAGCTGAGCAGAGCCCGCTGCGCACCCGCCGCCCGTGGGAACTGACGACGCTTTACGAGTACTTATCTTATCTTATATTGGCTTACCGGACCGAGGAAACCTCTGGCGCACTTCGACCCATGGGATCTTTTGTGCTGTCCTTGCCCTAATGCTCTTACGTACCTGAGGTGTCCAGTACTCCCTGTATTAGGTTGTAGATTCCAGCAGGGGGACAGAGCCGTAGTTCTTCTGGGTTTGGATAGGCCACTCCCAGCAGTTCCATTCGCCGCGCAGCCAGAGCGTCGCAGTGACAGATGACGTGCTTCATGGTTTCAGTTTCTGTGCCACAGCACCTGCATACCACGTCGCCGCATAGAACGAGTACTTACTGCAGTGTCACAATTATTATTATCAGAGGGTCACGACTCGATTGAGAGATAACTTTAACTATAAAATCTTATTGGTCTTAAAAACGAATGATACCCGCGCTTTTGTTATTAACTACTTGCGTGATGTCTAAACGCGCGATTATGCTAGTTATAATATAAGATGGGCGGGCTGCCGCTCGAGATTTCACAGGTCATATGACTTCCGTGATCGAACCCTGGAAACCCTATAACGAACGGCCATACAACATAGAAACAACGCTACAATTAAAGTGAAATGGACGATTATCTATAATGAGCACGGGGGTGCGTGCGCGTGCGCGTCGCAGCGGTGTGTGCGCGCGGCTATTTCTGCGCATGCTATCGGAGGGCCCGCAAATAGCGCGCCCAGAATACCGCGCAAAGGTTAGCTAAATATCGACAGCATGCGCCTGCGCCCGCGCCCCGCGCCCAACTCCACCCCTCATGCTGCGCACACGACGCGCTACACACTACCGAATGTTTTCAACGTCGTTGTTTATTTACGAGTCGCTGACGATTCGACGCGGATCAATTCGCATAAACACTATCTAATTAAAACACTTTTACCCGCGCGCGACGCGACGGGCGCGGCTCGTCACTCGCGGGAACCATTACTCGGCGCTTCCGTGTGTTACGGATCCTATCTGTTTACTTCAGTTTGTTTGCGATGCTTGAATGCTTCAATACTCGTAATGTGAGCTCCTGGGCGTGCAGTGACTGTATTACAAGAATAAGGGCTGAGGCTATATGATTAGCGCAATCATCATCACCTGGGTCCATCCTAAAAGGATCCACTCCACGACATCCAGCACTTGGTCACCACACGCAAAACCCGTTCTGTCCCAACATTTTATGAGCGATGTCGAGTGCAATGTCGATGGCTGATCTTCTTCCAGATCTTCTCGCCTCTAATTTGATGTTGGAGGGAAACTCCGAGCATAGCTTTCTCAATAGATATTTGGGTAATCTGGAACCTTCTTATGACGTCGTCGTGATTATGATTGTGAGCGACCATATAGAGTCTATTAAACTCATATTCAGGGAAAGGCCATGAAGTGTCGACATTAAAGGGAAGCGATCCCCATTCTAATGTGACAATGGCCATGCCCCAGGGTTCAATTCTCGGTCCATTACCATTCCTGCAATATTCCTGATATATTTAAATGAGTAGGTCATTTAAATATAGGTCATATAAAGATATATACTATGTAAGGGACACTCAAAACATTGTGTTGATCAGATGATATTCAAGATTAAAGACGTCGTTGTTATTCAAGATTTAAAACAGCTGCTTGATTATGACTAATTAACACCGTCACGCCTATATGCCCCAAGCGGAGGTAGCAGAGGTGTACTGAGCACCCCACTTTTCGCCGACGCTGTTAGATCCCATGTAATAAGGAATGAGCCTATTGTCATATACCGGGCACAATTCCAGACTCTGGACTCATACTAGGAAGTTTCCGTTAGAAAAACTTCATTCGTCCGACCTAGGATTAGAACCCAGGACCTCGTGATCACCAAGCGATGCTCTTTGCCACTAGACCAACGAGGTAGTCATTGTATTGATTATGATGATGTGAACAACGCACTGTCATTTATTTTATAAAAAAGAAAGCAGCTCCACACTAGGACTTATCCCTGTGTCATGGACGCGTTGACAAACATGAAATTCACAACAAACACCCAGACCGAACCAAATGTAAGTGGGTCGACCCAGCGCGCGGAGCGAACACTCGTCACCACTGGACCGTCTAAGCTTGTTCATTGGTTCAATACAAATAATCTGCTCCAAAATGAGAAAAAGACAACATTTAATAAATATACCCCAAATATAAGACAGGTAGGAACCAATGTACAAGTGAATGGTGCGAAAGTAGACCTTGTAGAGTCGACTGTATTTCTAGGTATCACTATTAATGCTAGACTATAATGGGGCCCACATATTGAACAATTGCTTAGTAAGCTAAGCTCAGCTGCATATACGGTAAAGAAAATTAGGTTATTAGCTGATATTAAAACAGCTAGAATTCTTTGTTTCACTTATTTTCATAGGATTATGTCATATGGCATTATGCTTCGCATACGAAGTATCGATGCTTGAAATATTCTGCAGAATTAAATACCACCGTTTTTCAAAATGGCAATTCGTGGAAGTCACAAATTGGCCCCAAAAGCTTCCCTTCCAGAAACATACAAAGTTAGAAATATTTTAACGGTTGTCTCGCAATTTAATTTCAAAACACTTTTTAACACAATCGTGCTAACACAATGGAGATATCTTCCTTAGTTGAGGAGTTTCCATGGCTTCTCTCCGGCTCCATCATCAGACCCTAAACACTGTACGGGTCTAAACTACTCGCCAAAGCAAATCTAACGAGTCCAAATACGGCGGGATTACATTGAGTAGTTGTGTGGTTCCATTGGCTACCTTTCGACTTCATCATCAGACCCTGAACACTATCTGGTTGTATAATACTTGTCAATGCTAATCTAACAAACCTAAACACGAGAGGGTTACATTGTATAGTTCACATGTTGCTATGACCGCCTTCCGACTCCATCATCAGACCAGCTCCATCGTACAGTATTCTTACATTATCACAGAACTTACACGCAAACCAAATTTCAGCTCAATCGGATAGCTGCAAGTGCTAGAAGAATAGATCACAAGATTTGAACCGGAAAGACAGACAGACAGAAATACGAACATTGCAAGTTAAATAAAGGCTTGTAAAAAGAATATAATGAAGTTTAAAAATAAAGTGACATTCATCATGGTGATATCAATCAATCAGTCATTCATCAGTCAGTCGATTTAGCGCAGTGGTTAAGAGCTTAAGCCGCTTCGCCCACCGGGTAGAATAGTCGCGGGCTCGATTCCCGCACGGGACAAATCTTTCTGTGACCAACAATTATTTGTTTCGGTCTGGGTATTTGTGTATATGGATTTTCATTTTCGTAAACGCTCCCACGACACAATAATAAATTCTAATGTGGGGCTACGTTATTAAGAAAAAAAAACATAGGTGAGCAAGAAACAATATCAGATCAATATAGAATTCAGTGCATTACTGAAAATTATTCTATTAAGCCCATGTCGAAGATGACCGAAGATACATAAGAAAAATATGTCCAAATATATTACATACACGGAACACACATGATCTTATTATACATTGTTCTCGTCTCCACAGAATTAGTAATTTTAGTGGGACAATTTATACGCTTCTTCAACAAATTGCCTTTATATATATATATATTTAATTATATATATCCAAAACATAATCCTATCAATAAGTTTAAAAAGGCAATCAATACTAGACTGTGCAAGAAAGCGTATTACAAAATTTTCTAATAATTTGACGGTTAAACAAATTGAGTTTGAGTAGCTCCTCAATCAGAATATGAAACAATGCTGTATAAAAACTTTGAAAAAAAGAAAAAAACGATTTTCAGAAAGGCTAAATAAATTAAGTTAAAAGACTAGGCCGCTGAGTTTCTCCCCGGAGTTTTTCAGTGAAGGCCGCGTTTCGATCCGGCGGTAGATGTAAAAAATGTTATAATTTTCACGTTTGTCAATGTTTTTTATTGGCCTATACAATTAAATAAAATTTGAATTTGATGTTTAGGTTGCTTATGAGCACTAATTTTTTCATGTCGCGTATCCCTGAACATTGAAAGAGCCTGTGTGAAGCAGTGTGTGCTTACTTTGCAACTGCAGAGACACGAAATAGACACGGGCCCTTGGGTCGATCCTGTTATTTGGTCCTGTATTTCTCTTCTATTAGAGGACTTATTGTAGAGCCGTACAGTATTTTCCATATCTTGGTTTTAAAAGTTTTTTTTCTCGTATTTGATAAGGTATTTTATTTTTAATGATTGCTAGATCAATCTCAACTTATTCGATTCAACGCTACGTCTGACCTAAATATTATGCAGAGGTGTATCTCTGAGCTTTCAACGAAAGTTATATATTTTTGTATAAAAAGATGATATTGACATATTTGGCAATGACAACATTTTTACTAAACATAGTAATAAAAGATGTTAAACGGCCTGGTACAGCTCAATTTGTTGTCATAACGCGCTACCTGGGCGAAGGTACTTGTAACTCTAGTAGTTCACTCTGGAGTGTTGAAATCTCTACAACCAAATCTCAAGTAGGGAATGCAATTATTGTGAGTCGATGATGTTCCAGAAGAATGGGCTGCAATCGAACTTATGCGAATCATGTGTTGGACAGAAGTTCGCGAATCACGGAAATGCGAGTACCTGGTGCACGTGGACACCCAATGCGTCACGCCACGGAAATAAAGACATTTTAGCGTAGGCTGGCCACCTCTAATATTGATTTTTTTCGGAAATTAATGCAAAAAAAATCGGGACTTCCTATAAAAACTTTTATATTTTACTTGCAGATACAACAACATAACCGACTATACTTACCTACTTAATTTTAGTTTAGTTACGAATGAATATGTGAACATGGCCAGCATCGTATATAGCAGAAACATCGGATAAAAATCAGTCGATGTTAAAAATCGGGACAATTAGCATATCGCCAGCCCTTACGGTGAAATGCGAGATATTAGGGTCTGAAATCATCGGTAAAGATAATTCACACGCATAAAAAAGGACCCGAAATTGTAACAGTTGGCCACCCTACATTGGCGCGTGCGCAACTCGGCGCTGCCCGCTCCTTGATTGATGGTCGACAGCTCGCAGCTGGTTTAAGTAGTCACGAACCACGAGCAGCGCGCGCGCCGCTCGCATTAGCAGCCGGGCGCGTGCGCAATGCGCAGCGTTGACCAGCGCCGCCCTCTTTCTATGGACTCAATTCGCGCAAAACAGACACATTTTAATGACTCTAAGAATAGACCATAAATCTACCATTTTGGGACATTCGCAACCTACTTAGTTCATAGTCAAAGATCGTTAATTCCTTCCCCACCTATTTTCCTAATATTCGGTTAATTATTTTACTGAGTATGATATAAACAGCACTCTGTTGCGAGCCGTCCAGTCCAGTGGACAGCAAGGCATGCGTACGGGTGGGTGGTAACATGTCACCCTGGTTTGACGTTGAAGTCGGCATCAAGCAGGATTGCAAACAGACTGTTTATAATAATAATAATAATGTTTATTTGCTGAGAAAAGAAATAACATACATACAATTTTAAAACTAAATATAGAATAAGGAAATTAACAAAAATTAAGTTAAATATTTGTAATAGCAAATATTCATGAGGCTTAACGATCGAGACTTGGCAAGGTCGAAGGACAGTTCATCTCTTGGATTATTATTAAATTTACGTAGTTTTTGGTGGTACTTGTATTTTTCTCTAAGCGTGCAAATAAGTTCTTTTGAGAACCACACAGGGTTGGGGACGATGTGGTGGAGCAAGTGAACGAGTTTGTATATCTGGCATGAACCTTCAATAAGGAAGGGAAATACACCGCCGATATGGAGAGAAGAGTGAATGCGGGGCATAGAGTGAATGGTGCGATGTTAGCCAGCACTTAAGCCAAAAGGCGCAGCTGGTCATATATAATGGAGTGGTTGTCCTAACGTTGTTATATGACAGTGAGAGTAGGGTATGTAAGAAGGAGAATGATAGCAGGAAAAATGCGGTCGAAATGCGAACTCTGCGGAAAATGTGCGGAATCAACCTGACCGATCGTATTCGCAACAGTGTAATAAAAAAGCGTGAAAGATAGTATCGGTGTAAAGATGAGAAAGGGTATGCTCTGTTGGTTCGGGCATATAAAAAGAATGTCAGAATAAAGAATGACAAAATGGATATTCAACGCGAAAGTGGAAGGATGTGTGTGACTATCTAACCATAACCAAGTAGACCGTATCTTATGTGATCAAGGCAAGTCAAGAATCTCCGTAACCGGCGAGAGTGTATGAGACGACCTATGAGAGTAGAGGAAGCTAGAAGGGTCTGTAAGGAAAGAAACTGTTGAAACTCTGTACTAATCATCACGCCAGATCCCTTGCGGGGTAGGCAGAGAGTACAGAGTTTCAACAGTTTCTTTCCTTACAGACCCCCTTAGAGAGAGAGAAAGAGAGAAAGGTTATTTGTTATTGTTCTCCTTAAACACCTTATTATAGACCTATAAATAGACAATTACAATTAGATTTTAATGTTTCTCTAAAGTGGGTCGCGCGCCTTCTTTGTCATTATTAATTGAAGCGAACATTAAAAATGCTTATTGCTTAAATATAGCGGAAGTCAGCCCCGACATACTCTAAAAGCGATCAGCCCATTTTACCAAACAATCATTTTAATTAAAAGTAAACCCAAATGTACGTGCATTTGGGATTTTCCTTTCCAGATTCGTATCTGTCGCTGCACCGGCAGCAGCGTTCGTGCATGCTAGAGATATTAAGGTAACATCATAATTAGTATGCACTTTTGTGGGGTGTCAAAAGACAACTAGTCACGCTGTCAATGTCCTTAGACTGCCGCTTTTTCATCAAATAAACAGTTAAGTCGATAGTACAAAAGCTACGAGTTATGATGAAAGTGCGTACACACTAGCTACTTCACCATTAGCTAATTATTTAGTTGTATAACTTCCGTAGCTGCGCAGAACTCGTTCAATACACAGCATGAAAATGTGTGGCCATTAGGTAGGTTGTTTACAAACATTCATTTTATTTTGAATTGGAATTTAGCATTGACCTACCTATTTATAACATAAACAAAATATAAACCATTTACACCCGTTTACCTCGGAAGAAACGACAGAGGTGTACATAAAGTACACCCATATTTCGCCGAGAACCAAAGTGACAGGGGACGATCCCCCACTTTTTGAGCACATCCTTAGAATCTTTATTGCACATCATATGTTCTTAGCGGAAAGTTTTTATGGCTTCGTGGATCCGAAAATATTCCTAAGGAAGCTTTTACCCAGCCCATCCTTCCCATACCTCTCAGTTAATGATCTATGGATACAAACGATGTACCTAAACGATATTTATTTTATAATAGTAACCGGGGATCGTCTTGGTCTTTTCCACTGGACTGACATCCCGAGTGAACGTCGTCGTTGTTTGATTTAGAGGATTCAGAAGTGTTATAATGGTAAATGTAGAACTGAAATTGACAGTTTTCCGTCTTGACAGTCAATAATAAAATGACATAAGCCTCTCCTTATATTATATGAAAAAATCCAAGAACCCATTAAGTGTAAAGTGTATAGGTTAAAATGCGTACATAGCTTTACTATAAAGCTCGCGCGGCGAGCGCAAGCGCAAGCCTGTCATAGCGATGAAAAACGGTACGAAAAGAGAGAATCCTAAAACTTGTCCTTGCGATGGACCTCGGGGACATGCTCGTACTCGTATTAATTATTTCAGGAAATATTATTAAACAGGAATATATATTTTATAACATTAAAAAACACCGTCACGCCTATATTCCCCGAGCGGGGGTGGCAGAGGTGTACTGAGTACACCCACGTTTCGCCGACGATGTTAGGCCCCATGTAATAGGGGGCGAGCCTATTACTATATACCGGGCACAATTCCAGACTCCGGACTCGTAGTGGGAAGTTTTCGCTAGAAAAACTACACTTGTCCGACTTAGGATTTGAACCCAGGACCTCGTGATCTCAAAGTGATGAGCTTCGCCGCTAGGCCAACGAGGCAACCAATACATTATTTTAAAATCTTTATCGTAGGTGTCTTCTCTCTCTACATTCTATTCTTATGATAATTGCACGTTGAGTTCTTGTTTAATTTTGCTTCCCTTGTGCCGTGTGGACCGTCGTTTAAAGAAGCTGTGAGGAGCTCAAAAGAACATTCTTTTGCTTAAAGAATAAAGTGGCGCTGTGACCGTGCCGGTACGAGACCTCTTTAGTATTGCTGTAGTAAGCCTAAATAACTACATACTAATAATCTTCATCAAAGGAACCCTTAATCGTTTACTTACATTATTTCTATTTAATAAATAGTGTTGAAATAATTAAAAAATCTGGCTTGTATTTATTGTACGGTCAGTCGATTACCTATGAAAAGCCTAAAAACAGATTTACCTTGAAAAATATTCACGGCAAAATCACTGAACGAATAAATTGCGTAAACAATATCGATCAACACAAAATGCTCACAATCTCGAGAATGTTCGCGGCGAATCGCCCTTGCGGCTTTACTTCACTCTTTACAATACTCGCGACTTGCGATGTGCGCCAGCGCAAGCTGAGCGCGGGGCACTGACTGAGCGCGCGGCGCGCCGGCGCACGCCGCCATGCTCAGGGCGGTAGGAGTGATCGTTATATTACATAACTAAAAAATAATCTATTATTAATAAATAATCAAATCACCTATTATTTATTACCTCAGGCAAGCGTTATTTTTTAAGCGTTACTTATATTACATATTGTCCGACCAAAACCGCCTACCAGCCTGCCACGCGACACAGCGCACTGACTGACTGGACTTAAGGTCAATTTCACTTAGACGTATAATATTTTTGTCAAAAGTCAAGTGTTATATTATGCTCTAAGACAACTACATATGATCTATTTTTAAATGAGTGTCCAGTAATGAAAGTAATATATTATTAGGTTATTTATTATGTTCCGCGCCAATATATTTGTTCGTATTATACGTTATTTATAACGTGTTGGTTACTACGTTAGATTATTTTTTTAATATTAGTGCGGATCACTGGCGTGATCTTGGATGACGTACTTATGCATTTATCGTGGGTTTGTGAGCGATTGCGGCGTCGCGTGTCAAATTGTTTACAAATAAATCGTGGGTTTGTTTATTGTAATAACTGTAAATAAAAGTTAGTTTTAGTTACGTGTAAATAATTAATTTATTAAATATATATTTAATTTTTTACGTTTAACATCTCACGGCGACGGCGCGGCGTGTTTTGTGACAATAATCAAAAGGCAACGTTCAACGCAACGAAGAAATAACTATTATTAATAGCGTAAAAAATAATAGGCGTTTTAAAAGTAGCGTATCGTTATAACGCGTTTTTAATATATAGCCGTTGCGAACACTCCTACAGGGCGGGCGCGCGCGACGTCACCACCCTAGCCCGCTTCTTGGACCTGAAACTTTCACAATTACCGCTAGCCTACGATCACTGAACGAATCACCAGGGCCCACCTAGCCGGCTGCAGGATAAATATTAGGTAGTTACTTCTCCTTTGAATGTGTCTTCTGAACGTTTTGTTTTCCACAGGAATGCACAGTGCCACATTGCTTTCATTTGCCTTCATAAAGATTGCAGTAAAAGGTGCGCGTAGTCACCCTCTCACGACATATAGGGGCTCATACGAGGCCCATCGATCCGAGGGGCCGAGCATCAGACGCTTACGTTAATTAATGTTGCCGACTGTTGAATCGACCAAAGTTTAATAAATTGACCATTCCCACCCCCGCGCTCTACTGTGTTAATTAAACAGATGGAAAGATAAAAAGCCACTCCGTGAACGCGACGCGAACGGCTGCCAGGTGGTATTGTATTTGTGGAAAGAGGCACAACGGTATATGCTTTAGCTTAATATCGTGACACATCGTGTAGATTTTTCATGATTTTTTGTACCGTACCGTAGACATTGTAACTTATCAGCACTTAGTCCCTCTTTCACTTTAGAAGAGAACATTTTAATCGTTAAACGACATATACAATATTGCAATAACCTACAATACGTATGCGCGATTACTGGGTATAACATGATGCTCTATATTACACGCGACACAAAGGTCTATAGAAGAATGGAAAAGAAATATCTAAACATAATACATAGCAAACTCGTCCACACGCTTCTATTGAAACACCATCAAGTGAATACATACGCGTGGGCCTGCCCGCGATTATCGCCATTCAAACATCACCTATTTTTTATAACTAGTGGTCGCCCATTGGTCGAAAATCGACCTACTCTTTCATCGTTTGCTGGTTATGTTTGACATTCAGTAAGGCTATAGACAAATAATATTAAAGAGAAACAATATTAATCAAGTCAGGAGTCTTCGTAACCGACGAGCGTGTATGAGACGAACTATGAGAGTATAGGAAACCAGAGAGGTATGTAAGGAAAGAGCCTGTTGGAACTCTGTACTCTCTGCCTACCCCATAAGGGATCTGGCGTGATGATATAGATAGATAGATAGATAGAATATTAATCTATTCTCAATTTGACCTCAGACTTCAAAAATAAACAAAAGAGTATATATGCATGTGTGTGTCAAATACATGGTAGTGTGTGTAAGGTTTTTTTATTGATTTAATGTATTTTTCATGCATAATTTTAAATAATATTAGCGGTCTGCACTCCTTCTCTGTATAAACTATAAGTGTGGGAAATCTCATACTCCTCCGTCCGCGAAATTTTCGTAAAAAGGTGTACAAAGTTTTTGCTTCACGTATTAATATAATGATTAAATATTATACTTAATATCCTTAAATATTATACCTCTTATAAAACAACTAAAACAGAACAAAATCTTATCGCTTGGGGTGGGAATCGAATCGACATAATCCGCCATGGTGCGGCGACTGTTCTAAAGTAAACATTGATGCATTTAAATCACAGGGGCTACCTCCTGCTGGCTTACCAATTTTATTTATTAGTTTACTCTTCTATTTGCATTATTACTGCGCGCGCGCCGCTACTCATGGCTGCTTTGCACTGCATTACCTTTAGTCTTCACACCGAAGTTATAAGATCGTTTGAAAATTTACTCGGAATAAACTAGCATTCAAAATTAAATCTGTACATATAATAAAACGGTAAGGAAGTCGTGTCTGTACATGTAACATTTTTAGGAAATAACAACCATCATCATTATCATACTATCGATGTAGAAGATAATTCTACAATTTTAGGCTTTCGTGTCTGTTTGTCTGTCTGTCGGAGGGTATGAACTGGCATTACGCAAAAACTACTGAGCGCATTTTGATGAAACTTTACATGCGGATACCTTAACATATTGGCTAACGTGTTGTATAGTATTTATCCCGGAAAATTAAAAGGTTTTCCCAGATAAGACGAAAACAAGCAAAACATTAACACAACACAAAAAGACACTTTATTCATAACTTGTTTGATGGATTTTAATGAAATTTTGTGTAATTTTAATCTGTACAAAAGGTCACAACTCTGTATACTCACTCATATTTTAGGAAAACTTAACATTTTATGAGGAAAGAGTAAAAAGTCGATTTTGATTTATCATTCATTGTGCCAAAACTACTCTTCAGATGTCAGTGAGACTTAGCATGCAGTTATTTCATATGACAGACAACATACTTAATTTTATTGTTTTCAGGAAATCAAACGGTCTGTAGGGAAAATTAAAGCATCTATATCTCTACATAAAACATGTAATAAAACAGTAAGGGTGTCATGTCTGTGTATATTTTTTGGAAATAACAACGCACGGATATCATTCAATTGATGTAGAAGCCAATTCTATAATTATTGGCTTTCTTGTCTGTTTGTCTATCTGTCTATCTTTTCAAGGGTATGAACCATCTATCTATCTATCTATAACCTCACGCCAGATCCCTTGCGGTTATGAACCATCATCACGCAAAAACTACCAAGCAGATTTTGAAGAAACTTTGCACGCGAATATCTTAAAATGTACACACTGGAATAGTATGTATCCCTGAAAACAAAAGGTTTTTTTGAAATAAAACTATTTTTTCGGATTTTATCGCGTTTTATTTTGATTTTTAAGTTCCCGACGTTTCGAGTGCTTTGCAGCACCCATGGTCACGGGAAGGACTGAATCCGAAAAAATAGTTTTATTTCATGTGTAATATTCGCGTAAATCTAAGAACTCGAAAGGTTTTTTTTTCAGAATATACAAAAATAAGCGAAACATTAAGGTTCTAATAAAAATCTTTTAAAAAAAAAGGTAAACCGACTTCAAAAACCAAAAAATAAATATTTGAAGTCGGTGCTGGTTGGTGCAGTCGGTTACTTGGCACCGACTTCAAATATTTATGTTTTGCTTTTTGAAGTCAGTTTACCTTATTTTAAAAGATTTTTATTTTACAATTTTAAGTGTACGAGTTAAATATATATATACCGATATTATATTATTTTGCTAAGTTGTAAAGTAAGGTACCTACAGGATTAATATAATGACTATAATAACGGAATCTATACATTCGTGCTGTTCGCCATTAAGGAGTTCCCTCTTGTATCTTCCAAATCCAAGGTCCAATACCAATGACAACAAAATAGGACCACCTCAAAACTATACTGAACCAAATGCAAAAAGAATCATAAAAATCGGTTCATAAGCAAAGGAGTTATAAAAAAAGGACGAATTATGAACCTCCTTTTTTGAAGTTGGCTAATATACTGCTTAGTTCTATAGAAGGGTACCTATAGGATTGACGTAATACCCATAATATTTCAATTTACACATGCCTATTGTTTGTCGTTAAGGAGTTCCTTGGTGTATCTTCTAAGTCCAAGGTCCAATGCCAATGAAATTAAAATGGGACCACCGCGGAGCTATACTGAACCCAATGCAAAAAAAAATCATCAAAATCGGTCCACAATTGACGGAAATATCGCTGAACATAAATAAATAAATAAAAAAAGCATACATACAACCGATCATAGAACCTCCTCCTTTTTGAAGTCGGTTAAAAAGACACTTTACTCCAAACCTGTTTGATGAATTTCAATGAAATTTTGGATAGTTGTAGCCTGTACTAAGGATCATAATTCTGTATACTCATATTTTCGTAAAATCTAACAGTTTCTGAGGAAAATAAAAAAGTCGATTTTAATAAATCATTCATTGTTCCAAAACAACTTACGCTAGACTAGATTGTCAGAATCAGAATCAAAATATTTTTTATTCATGTAAACCATTACAGTATTTATGAATCGTCAGAAAAGTAACAAAGACTCTACCACCACTTCGGAATGTCATTCCTGTTGTCGCGGGATAAACTACAAAACTTTATTACTGTTTGTCCCGAACTGCAATGTTACTATGTAAACTACGTGATTTTGCCTACACATGAATTCCATGAAGTGATATTGGACTCAGGTTCGTCTCCTCACGAAAACCTTTTCAGCAGTTAAAAGCACTCACTGGAAATTGTTCATACACGTTTGATTTAAACACTCAAACATGATTTCGTGCATGAACCGTTGATGCATTCAGGATTGTTTCCTACGGAGAGAACTCTAACGATGAAAGGGCCGGATACCAAACTGTAACGACGATTAATATCTTACGAGAGGCTAAAAAATAAAAATCTTTTTTAGAAAAAAATAAAGCCTATTTCAAAAAGCAAAAAATAAATAATTGAATTCGGTACCGGTTAGTGCAGTCGGTTACTTGGCACCGACTTCAAATATTTATTTTTTGCTTTTTGAAATAGGTTTTAAATTTAAAAAAAAAAATATTTTTATTTTACAATTTTAAGTGACAATTTAATTATTTACTAACATCCCTTCTGATGAATCTTCAAAGTCCAAATTTCAATACCGATTTCATTAAAATGGGACTAGATCGAAACTATACTAAACCCAACGCAAAAAGAATCATCAAAATCAGTTTATAAATAAAAACTTTATAAAAAAACACAGACGAATTGTCAACCTCCTCCTTTTTTAAGTCGGTCAATATTCTGATTAATTGTATGGCAGGGTACCTATAGGATTGACGTAATACCCACAACATCTCAATCTACCCATTCGTATTGTTTGTCATTAAGGAGTTCCCCGGTGTATCTTCCAAACTCAAGGTCCAATACTGATGAAATTAAAATGGGACCACCTTGGAGCTATACTGAACCAAATGCAAAAAGAATTTTCAAAATTGATTCATAATTGGCGTAATGATCGCGTAACATACATACAAAAATAAAAAACATACGGTCGAATTGAGAACCCCCCCTTTTTAGAAGTCGGTTAAAAATGAACTGACGTAACTTTGCTACATACTTAACTGGCAATGTACCGTTTTAAGATATTATTACGCAAGATTACACTCTCTGTCAGGGTAGGTAAAGAAGGTTTAAATCAGAAATATAAATATCTTCAAAGACTGAAAGCGATGTATGAAGGTGTACAAATGAGTGACTTATCCTATATCATAGCCACTGATCTGCAAACACTAGTCACAGTTATGAAAGACGACTGCATGATCAATGGCTTACACTTAAATGTGAAAAAAACCAAGATTATGGTTTTTGAAAGGGAAGAAACCAGAACGAATGTAAGGATTGTGGTTGGTAACGATGTGCTGGAGCAAGTGAATGAGTTTGTATATCTTGGATGTGCCTTCAGTAAGGATGGGAAATACACCGCTGACATAGAAAGAAGAGTGAGTGCAGGGAACAGAGTAAATGGTGCGATGGGAAAGCTACTCGGGAGCCGGCACTTAAGCCATAAGGCGCAGCCGGCCATACATAACGGAGTTCTTGTCCCAATGCTATTATATGGTAGCGAGAGCTGGGTATGTAAGAAGGAGAATGAAAGTAGGATAAATGCGGTAAAAATGCGAGCTCTGCGGAAGATGTGCGGAGTGAAGCTGACCGACCGCATTAGCAACAGCATAGTAAGACAGCGAGTAGGTATGAAAGATAGTATCATGCATGCTCCGTTGGTTCATCATCACCAGAGGAAAGATTGACAAAACAGATATACAATGTGAAAGTGGAAGGATGCAGGTACCGGGGAAGACCTTTTTTTTTTTTTTTTTTGTCGTGGGGAATTCCTCATGGACTTCCGCCAACCTCGGGGGAAGCTGGCGGGGCATGTCGGACTCGTACCGACTAAAACCCCACGGTGGCCGTTACTGGCACGTGTCAGAGGGGCTCCGGGATCTCCGAGTGGAACACGCCGGTGCCCCCCTTGTGCCGCGCTCCGAAGAGCCCGCCTCGGGAGGGGAAACTTGTAGCTTGCTTCCCCCCCTGCACCGTCGCGGTGCTCACGGCGGTGTGGGCCACACCACGCCGCCATCCTCCTCGGGGTCGCGCGTTAAGGACGCTTATGGCCCCCGCCCCAGCGTCCCACAACCCCAAAGGCCCCCCTGCGGATGTTGATGCAGGGGGGGGTCCCCCACCAGATTTTGCGGCAGGGGACACAAGTTAGCCCGTATTATAGAGCCCCGGGCTATTGGGCTGGGGGGCCTGGGCGGGCTGTGCCTCCGCCCCGGCGCCTTCGCCTTCGGCGAGCGGGATCAGCCCAAGGCACAAGGGGGTTTCAGGTCTGGAAGAGGATGTTCGGATCAAGTCTTCTCACTCCGCAACATCGTAGAGAAGCATCTGGCAGTGGGGCGGAAGGTTTTCTGCGGTTTTGTAGATCTGGAGAAGGCATTTGACAGAGTTGTGCGAAAGAGACTTTGGGACATTTTGTCAGAGTATGGTATAGATGGCACTCTGTTGCGAGCCGTCCAGTCCACTTATGTGGACTGCAAGGCATGCGTACGGGTGGGTGGTAACAGGTCACCCTGGTTTGACGTTAAAATCGGCGTCAAGCAGGGTTGCGTGTTGTCCGCTAGACTGTTTATAATATATCTTGACAAAAGTTTTCAAAGACTGAAAGCGATGAATGAAGGTGTACAAATGGGTGACTTAGTGGTAAACCATCTACTTTATGCAGATGACGCGGTTTTAATAGCGCCATAGTCACTGATCTGCAAACACTAGTCACATTTATGAAAGACGACTGCATGATCAATGGCTTACACTTGAATGTGAAGAAAACCAAGATTATGGTTTTTGAAAGGGAAGAAACCAGAACGAATGTAAGGATTGTGGTTGGTAACGATGTGCTGGAGCAAGTGAATGAGTTTGTATATCTTGGATGCGCCTTCAGTAAGGATGGGAAATACACCGCTGACATAGAGAGAACAGTGAGTGCAGGGAACAGAGTGAATGGTGCGATGGGAAAGCTACTCGGGAGCCGGCACTTAAGCCATAAGGCGCAGCTGGCCATACATAACGGAATTCTTGTCCCAACGCTGTTATATGGTAGCGAGAGCTGGGTATGTAAGAAGGAGTATGAAAGTAGAATAAATGCGGTAGAAATGCGAGCTCTGCGGAAGATGTGCGGAGTGAAGCTGACCGACCGCATTAGCAACAGCATAGTAAGACAGCGAGTAGGTATGAAAGATAGTATCGGTGTAAAGATGAGAAAGGGCATGCTCCGTTGATTCGGGCATATAGAAAGAATGCCAGAGGAAAGAATGACAAAACAGATATACAATGTGAAAGTGGAAGGATGCAGGTACCGGGGAAGACCTAGACTATCTTACCACGACCAAATAAACCGAGTCTTATCTGATGGAAAAGTCAAGAGTCTCTGTAACCGGCGAGCGTGTATGAGACGAACTATGAGAGTCGAGGAAGCCAGAGAGGTATGTAAGGAAAGAACCTGTTGGAACTCTGTACTCTCTGCCTACCCCGCAAGGGATCTGGCGTGAGGTTATAGATAGATAGATAGATAGATTGATATTTTCAAAGCAATGTGTTTTTTTACAAAACATCAACTCATACATCGATTTATCGACGTCTAACATAACCATGACCACATCACTAAATGTCCTAAGTTGGATCCGACTCATGACTAGCTTCCAACCTCTCCCTACCCCTACTCCAGACGGAGTCAGGTTCGTGCAATGTGATCACGGCTTTTTAATTCCTACCTCTATGGTTGTACCTATAACCATAGATATAGTATAGTACCTGTAGATGTATTTTAATTAAGCAAGACATATGAACTATATAAGTCCTTTGTAACTATGCACAAATTGCTATAGAGACAAAGGTAATCACTCTAGTGGATCGAAACAAATTAAGTCTCCCTTTCGACTATATACGGCATGTCAATTTGAAATCGAATTATCGAGCATATAATTAATATTTTAGCGATCAATATCTGATCGATCTGAACCACTAAATCGATTCCGTAGACGCAATCATTAAAAAAGTGCTAATCGAAAATATGACTAAAAAGTTATTTAAATCAGGGATATAAATAATAGCAAAACACATTTATTGTTATACATGTAGTATTCTACCAAACACGAGTTTATTTTAAATCAGGTATCTTTTGTGTGTGTGTATCTTTTGGTAGTATAGTGGTCAGTATACCCGCCAGTTGTTTTTTTGATAATCTCTTAATCGAGCGCTTCTAAAAATTATAAAAAGGGACAGATCCAAAAAATAATATTCAATCGGCAAATTAATAAGAGTTAGCTTAGAATCGATTAATCGAAAATCGATCTTTTAATCCTCGTATTATTCAAGAAACGATTCTTGCGCGTTCATTTCGAACCGATCCAAAGATCGAATTTTCTTAGAATGAATCGACAGCCTAGACCATATAGTAAAGTCAACTCTAGTCATAGACAAACAGCTTAACAGTGATGTGCGTTTTGACGGCAACATCTATCCATAAAAAATATTAATGATCTCTGGAACTAGAAAAGTATTTCAAACACATAAATTTACATTCACAATTTCTATTTCAGACCTGCTTTTCAAAGGTATTTGAAAAGGTCCTTAACAGTAGACTTACAGCTTTTTTAAATAGAAATAATATCCTTTCAGACAACCAATTTGGTTTTAGGTCAAACAGGTCTGCTGAGGACGCTGTTACGAATTTATCTGATAATGTTGCTAAACACATATAAAAAATTGAAAACAGTTGGTATTTTTTTTAATTTAACCAAAGCATTCGAAACAGTATCCACCGGAATCCTATTGAACAAATTGTAAAGCTACGGAATTAGAGAGGTTGCTTTAGACATCTTTACTAGCTACTTAAGCGATCGAACGCAATGTACTAAAATCAATAACTATGTAAGTTATGAAGAGAATGTAAGCTTTAGAGTCCCGCAAGGCAGTGTCCATGGACCCACGCTCTTCTTGATTTGTGTAAATTACCTCTGCGAACTAAGTCTTCCACACTTCCAAAATCATAACATACGCGGATGATACTGTCTTGTTAGTACACGGAAACACTTGGGAGCAGGCACTTACAAATACTGAACTTGTCCTAGGTATAGTTATGGACTGGCTGGCTTGTAACCTACTAACTTTAAACTTAGACAAAACAAAATTTATTACGTTTGGGCCCAGACCTTCATACTTACCTCCCTCGTCATTCTCCATACAGGCTGACGCATGTATGAATTCTCATGCAGTTGTTGTGGACATATAATACGCACACGAAATATAAAATACCTGGGTGTCTTAGTTGATGATGTGCTTAGCTGGATTGAACATGTAAACACCACTGTATCAAGAGTTAGATAAAATGGCTTAAGTCTTCCGCAACTGAAGAAATTCCACCAACTTCAAGACCATGAAGATGGTATACTAGTCACTCGTACAATCAATATCTTCCTATTGTATTTCCGCATGAGGTGGAGCAAGCAAATCACTGATGATTAGACTGGAAAGATCACAAATATGTATTCTGAAAGTAATGACATTTAAACACATCCGATTTCCTACAACAGAGTTTTACGATCTATGTAAGGTTCTCTCGGTTTGTCAACTGTTTGTACTTTGACAGCATAAACGCACTGCCTTTGATCAGTTTTTCGCCCAAAATATTCGCAGAACCGGTCGAGTTTGTCAAACTACCTCATGCAGAACTACCTTAGCCAGTCGTCAAAAAAGACTTAACATGTATCCTCTTAATGCACGTCAGTGTAAAAGAAGAATCACAAATTGGCTACATAATCTTAACTATGACGAGACGAAAAGCCTGTTAAACTCTATGACTTGGTAAGCCTGCACTTGTTATATGGGAATTTATTATAAATTCCTATATAACAAGAAATTATTATATCTTCGGTAAAAACGTTCACACAACTTACACATACACACACACACACACACATATACTCCCACTCAAACACAAACAGTTTTGTATTTTATTCCGTTTTTTTATTCGCAGAGATAACCCTTTATGCCCGTGGGTACCCGTCCGCGTTCGGGGGATGCGGAGAGGTTATGTCGGACTAAAAACCCTGCGCTGACACCATCTTTGTCGCGAGTGTCGGGGTCACGGGATCGCCGTTAGGCACGTTCCGCGACCCCAACGCGACCTGCCCTATTGAGGGCCTACCTTGGGAGTCGATCGCTCGCTGGGCTAAACATACGCCCTCCCTCTACGTAGATGCCGCGTTGGTGTCACCCAACGCGGCGTCTCCCTCTCAAGCTGGGAGCCAGACTCCCCCGAGTCTGCCAGCCAGGTGATTCAGTAGAGACACCCATGAACCCGGACTCCACCCCTCTGGCGGCATGCAGCAGCAGCCGGTCGGCCCGTTTCGGCCGGGCTAGGGACCCGAAGGGACTCCAACGCCCAGCGGGCGGTCGGGAGATCCTTCCCTCTACCAAAATGCACAACGTACACTAGCGCTTTTGACCTCGACCGACCACCCAAACGAGAGGCGCCACCTGCTTCATCTCACGGAGGGGCGCAGCCAGGCGCCACAACCGTCCGGCTAAAGCCGGAGCAAAAGGGGACCGGGTAGGAAAAAAGAAAAGGGAGGCATGGGAGCGAATGGGGAAGGGACCAGGCCAATAGCAGGCAGCAACCACGAGCAGGATACAGTCACACTTGCCTTGGGGATGGTCGCGACCGTGCGCCACTCCCAAGACCACGCCAAATTGCTTGCCGGAACAGACGAGCAAAATAGGCGAGAAGCTATGCCACTGCGCCTCGGAGGACGCGTGTGGTGGGATAGCCTTTCGCCCGCCCTTGTTTTTTGTTTCTAATTCATCTCCATCCTCTTTTTTTTTTGATATGTTGCATTTTTACTTTATTAATTATTATCAATGCCGACGTATAGTTTTATTAGTAATTATATTAACTCAACATTATTTAGAATTTCGTAAAATTTTGCTGATTCCAGAATTGTATTCGTAAATGCATGTTATATTCATACATTTATATTAATTTTTAAATATGTATGCGCTTGTTTGAACTTAGTTTCATACTGCTGTATAAAGCTCTTGTGGAGGGCGGTAACGACTGCGACACAGCGCTGCACTACTGTATTTGTTTACGTTCATGTTTTTTCCAAATGTAATTAAGTACTAATAAAATAAATAAATAATTTAAAAAAAAATAGCTTAATACACATAAATTATAGTCAATATAGTCTAAATGAGGAGGCAAACTTGAAGCTTGGCATACATATATTTATGGGCTATTAACGTGTAATTGTTATACTCATCTTTGTATTTATATTTTCCATAATAATAACTTTCTTTAAGGTGCAACTAGGTATGTATCTTTGATGTATTACTTTCGGTAAAATTTCGATACGCGAAGCGGTTTTCCATAGTTTTCTGCGTTTGGAATGACCTATTTTCAAAATATAAAATTAAAAATTTGGATAAATTTACATAAAACAATATAATTTGACAGACCTCACGTGAAAATAAGGTACAGTCGCTCATGCACCACCTAGCGTAATAAAAATGCAGTTACTCTTAACTGATATTTTAAAAACATGAAATCAACATTAAATAGTTTAGAACAAAAATCGTAATGGCGTATTTTTTTAGTTTAAATACATCTATCTATCTATATCATCACTCCAGCTCCCTCGCGGGGTAGGCAGAGAGTACAGAGTTCCAACAGGTTCTTTCCTTACATACCTCTCTGGCTTCCTCCACTCTCATAGTTCGTCTCATACACACTCGCCGGTTACGGAGACTCTTGACTTGCCCTTCAGCTTAGACACGGTCTATTTGGTCATGGTAAGATAGTCTAGGTCTTCCCCGGCACCTACATCCTTCCACTTTCGCATTGTATATCTGTTTTGTCATTCTTTCTTCTGGCATTCTTTCTATATGCCCGAACCAACGGAGCATACCCTGTCTCATCTTTACACCGATACTATCTTTCATACCTACTCGCTTTCTTACTACGCTGTTGCGAATACGGTCGGTCAGCGTGACTTCGCACATCTTCCGCAGAGATCGCATTTCGACCGCATTTATCCTGATTTCGTTCTCCTTCTTACATACCCAACTCTCACTGCCATATAACAGCGTTGGGACAAGCACTCCGTTATGCATGGCCAGCTGCGCCTTTTGGCTTAAGTGCCGGCTCCCAAGTAGCCTTCCCATCGCACCATTCACTCTATTACCTGCATTCACTCTTCTCTCTATATCAGCGGTGTATTTCCCATCCTTACTGAAGGCGCATCCAAGATATACAAACTCATTCACTTGCTCCAGCACATCGTTATCAACCACAATCCTTGCATTCGTTCTGGTTTCTTCCCGTTCAAAAACCATAATTTTGGTTTTCTTCACATTCAAATGTAAGCTATTGTTCATGCAGTCGTCTCTCATAACTGTGACTAGTGTTTGCAGATCAGTGGCTGTTGGCGCTATCAAAACCGCGTCATCTGCATACAATAGGTGGTTTATCACTAGATCACCCATTTTTACCCCTTCAGTCATCGCCTTCAGTCTTTGAAGACTTTTATCCAGATACACTATAAACAGTCTAGCGGACAACACGCAACCCTGCTTGACGCCGATTTTAACGTCAAACCAAGGTGACATGTTACCACCCACCTGTACGCATGCCTTGCTGTCCACGTAGGTGGACTGGACGGCTCGCAACAGGGTGCCGTTTATGCCATACTCTGGCAAAATGTCCCAAAGTCTCTTTCGCACGACTCTATCAAACGCCTATTTTAAATACATTGTATTTTTAAACTACAGATCTCTTTTTACCCGATGTCATAGAAGGAAGAAGGTTCTCGTTTCTTTTTTCTCACACCGATTACTTCAAAATTTATGGGCTGATTCAGGCAATTGAAAGCTCTCAAAATGTTCACATAACTTGCGTTTTCCCATACAACTGCAAAAGCTTTATTGATAAAGAGGAAAATCATTTTGTATATAAGTTTTTTACAGTACAAAATATCGCTGTATCTCATAGTGCCTATTATAGATACGTAACTTACTTAAGTTTTGTAGTAATCAATAATAGGTATTCTATCTAGCTATTGACAATTTGAACAATCTTGACATTCACTATAGATTTGAGGAATAAATATTTTTAATTTAAAAAGATCTTTTTGAAAACAAGCTTTTATAGAAAAAACAGAACTGAGACCGACAAGTACTTTGGTACTTGGAAAAAAAAATGTAACGGGCCCCAACACGTCGGGGTTATGTTGAGTAGTTGGGTAGTTCTGTTAGTTACTTTTCGACTCCATCATCAGACCCTGGACACCATTTGGGTCTACATAACTCGTCAAGACAAATCTAACGAGCCCAAAAACGGCGTGTTTGTATTGAATACTGTCTTCCTTACTGGGCTGGAAGCGAAAGAAAAACTTAGAATCCCCCAGTAGCCTTACTTTTGCTAGGCTGGTGGTAAGAGTTCACCAAAGGCAGTAACGTCGTCCGATCAAGGACCAGAAAAGGAAAATTCGGAATAAACCCTATACCAACCCGTCTGGCCAGCGTCGTATAGTAGGCCAAAAAAACTCCTAACATGATAAGGCACCTAAACCAAAGGCCCCCAGTTCCCGGTAGTCCCGCTGTCCGCTGCCACGGTAGCGGTCGCGGTAACAGCGGAGCAGGGGGTGCGAAGAATCTCCGGGCTACAACACAAGGCTACCAAAAACACCTGACCCTGGCTACGTACAATGGACGCTCTCTACGGCTGGACCAACACCTCACTGAACTCGAGGTAGAACTAGGTCGCATAAACTGGCACATATTGGGGTTATCCGAAGTCCGAAGACAGGGCGAGGACACGATAACCCTTGAGTCAGGCCACCTGTTCTACTTTCGGGAAGGTGATCGGCCCTCTCAGGGCGGTGTCGGTTTCCTGGTCAACAAAGCTCTCACTAACAACGTTGTGGAAGTCACCAGTGTGTCGACACGGGTAGCGTACCTCATAATTAAAATCACCGACAGATACACCCTGAAGGTGGTACAGGTATATGCGCCGACTTCGACATACTGCGACGACAAAGCCGAAGCCATGTATGAAGACATCGCCAAGGCATTACATGGCACCACCAAGGCTCACTACAACGTTGTTATGGGGGACTTCAATGCCAAAGTGGGAGTACAAGAACGCGGCGAAACGATAATCGGACCCCACGGCGTGGGGCGCCGAAACCACAGGGGGCAGATGCTGGTCAACTTTCTGGAGTCACAGGGGCTCTTCTTGATGAATTCGTTCTTTAAGAAGAAGCCTCATAGAAAGTGGGCATGGCGAAGCCCCGACACTGTGACGAGGAACGAGATAGACTTCATCATGACTGACAGGAAGTCTATGTTTAGAGACGTCTCCGTGATCAACAGGTTTAATACCGGCAGCGATCACCGACTTGTCCGAGGCGCTATAAATATAAACTTCAGGGCCGAAAGGCGTCGTATGATGAGGTCTACTCTCAGACCTACTGCGCCTCAAATAGTTTTAGGGTCCGAAAAGTTCCAACTGGAGCTTCAAAATCGTTTCGACCTGCTGGAAACCGAAGGCAATGTTGACGAGAAAACCGACACAGTGGTCAAAACGCTACAGGATGTGTCTCGAAGGGTGTTTCCCGGCAAAAGCGGTAACAGAGAGTTTAAACTCTCGCTCGAGACTCTTGAACTTATGAGGCAGAGACGGGAAATGTCATCCACGCAGGCGTCTTCGCCGGATGGGAGGAACCTCAACCGGAAGATCCGGAAGCGGGTGCGACGTGACCGCCGATGTTCCAACACCCGCGCCATCGCGGCTGCGATTGAACAGAACAGAGGCACCAAAGTCTTCGCTCGCCAGCTAGGTAGATCCCATCTGACGAAACTTAAAACTGCGGGTGGCTAAACCGTAGCCTCCAAGTTCGAGATACTCAAGGAAATTGAGAGTTTCTACAAAGACCTGTACGCATCACGGATGACTAAACCCATGAGACCCAGCGCTGACGACCACAGAGCCCCACTCACACGCCACCACACGGAAGACATCCCTGATGTCAACCAGGACAAGGTCAAAGTGGCTCTCGAGCAGCTCAAAAACAACAAGTCGCCAGGCGATGACGGAATCACCACTGAGCTCCTAAAAGCAGGTGGGACGCCAATCCTGAAAAAGCTAGCGAGTCTCTTTAATTCCGTCATCCACCAGGGCTTAACGCCTCAAGCGTGGAGCGGGAGTGCGGTGGTTCTGTTCTTCAAAAAAGGTGACAAAATCCTTGATGAAGAACTACAGACCCATCTCACTCCTGAGCCACGTCTACAAGTTGTTTTCGAGAGTACTCACAAACCGCCTCGCCAGAAGACTTGACGAGTTCCAGCCACCGGAACAAGCCGGGTTTCGAAAAGGCTACAGCACCGTAGACCACATCCATACTGTTCGGCAGATTGTACAGAAGACCGAAAAGTACAATCAGCCGCTGTGTATGGCTTTCGTGGACTACGAGAAAGCCTTCGACTCCATCGAAACCTGGGCGGTTTTGGATGCTCGGCAGCGATGTGGCATCGATTGGCGCTATATCGAGGTGATGACATGTCTGTATGATACCGCCACAATGACCGTCCAGCTCCAGGACGTAAGGGGACGTCGAGGGGTAAGACAGGGGGATGTAATATCCCCCAAGCTCTTCACCAATGCACTCGAAGACGTCTTCAAGACGCTGGACTGGACTGGGCGGGGCATTAACATCAACGGCGAATACATCTCACACCTTCGGTTTGCCGATGATATCGTCATCGTGGCTGAGTCACTGGAACAGTTAAGCGAAATGCTGCATAGCCTAAATGGAGCCTCTCGAGGTATCGGTCTCGGCATGAACTTGGATAAAACCAAGATCATGTTTAATGAACATGTCACGCCGGGACCGATCTACGTCGATGGTTCGATGCTCGATGTTGTTCGGGAATATGCCTACCTTGGACAAGTTGTCCAATTTGGTAGAAACATCTTCGAGAAAGAAATCAACCGCAGGATCCAATTAGGTTGGGCAGCATTTGGCAAACTACGTCACGTTTTCTCTTCGCCTATACCGCAATACCTGAAGACTAAAGTCTATAACCAATGCGTCCTACCTGTTATGACTTACGGGGCTGAGACGTGGCCACTCACAGTGGGACTAGTCCACAAATTCAAAGTCGCACAGCGGGCTATCAATTCCAACGAGACAGACATTGACATTGAGTACTTGGGTAGTTCTGTTGGTCACACTCCAGCTCGATCATCAGACCCAGGACATTATCCTGGTCTTCAGAACTCGTCAAGATAAATCAAATGAGACTATGTTGAATCGAGAGATATTTTTTGTTACGCGAGTGAAATTGGCTGTGAGAATAAATAATAATCTTATAGACGCCCTAAAAAGATCACACGTTGTTTAGCTAATTTATATATCGTTTCACGTCCCTATCCAGGAAAATGCCGTCGGAAACTTATTTTTTTTAAATATTCAAACATCATAATTATCCTATTTAGACCCTGTACATCGTGTATTGTTTTGAGGTGTCTCGTTGGAATAAAAACATCATGAAAGGTGTCAAGGTATTTGTCCCCTAAATAGAGTCGACAAATTTAAATACCTAGATAATGCGTTAACCTCGGACTTGAAAGACGATGTTGACATAGAAAAGGAACGTAGGGCGTTGTCTGTTCGTGCGAATATGATAGCCCGCAGATTCGCTCGCTGTTCGAGAGTGGTAAAAATAACCTTATTCAGGGCATTTTGCACTTCATTCTACGCGAGCAGTCTGTGGGTCGCTTATTCGCGGGGGCAGTACGGCGCGTTACGTGTCTAATATAACTATGCGCTCCGGGTGCTTTTAGGGCTGCCTCGCTTTTGTAGCGCTTCGGGAATGTTCACCGAGGCGCGCGTGGACTGCTTTTTTGCAACCATGTGCAAGCGGTGCGCGTCCTTGCTGCGCACTGTGCGGGCCAGCCACAACAGTATCCTTAACGCATTGGCGAAGAGGTTTGACTGTCAGTACTTGAACTGGATAATGGATAATGGATCTTGGCATCTGAAATAAATAAATAATAATAATATATTCCCCAAGCGCGGGTGGCAGAGGTTTACTGAGTACACCCACGTCTCGCCGACGATGTTAGGCTTCATGTAATAGGGGGCGAGCCTATTGCCATATACCGGGCACAATCCCAGACTCCGGACTCGAACTGGGAAGTCCTCGTTGAAAAAACTACATTTGTCTGACCTAGGATTTGAACCCAGGACCTCGTAATCACAAAGCGATGCGCTTTGCCACTAGACCAACGACGCTGTCGGAGATAGGAGAAATACTATATAACCAGATGGTGTTCAGGGTCTGATGATGAAACCGAGAGGTGGCCAATGGAAGCACACAAGTACTCTGCTGTATATAACCCTGCCGTGTTTGGGTTGGTTGAACTGTCTTGACGAGTACTTTACACCCGGATAGTGTCCAGGGTCTGATGATGGAGCTGGAGGATGGCCAATGAAATTATCCAACTTCTTTACATATAACGAATGTCAAGATTCTTTAGATACAATTACTATTATTGATTACTACAAAACTTGAGTAAGTTACGCTTTTATAATTGGCAATATGAGATACCGCGATATCTTGTATTGAAAAATAACTAATTTTCGACATATATACAAAATGATTTCATTGATAAAGCTTTCCCAGTTATATGGGAAAGTATCAATACTACACCTATGGGAAAATACAAGTATGGTCTATGTCATTAATGTCAAAAAAAATGTACAAGGGTGTAAATGATGAATTTGCCCCCTTTCTTATCACTGACATGAAATAAGTGTTAGCAGTACAAATATATACATCTTGTACATGCTCCCTCTATGTTTTATCCTATCTCTATGGAATGGCACGGTCGATCATCCGACTTCTTTAGTCTCTGGTTTAGTTCACTCACCTCACCGAAACGAGCGTCCATCGCAGATAAATTTTAAACTAATTTTCATTGCCCGCTGAAGACTAATGTATTTTTTACAATTTCAATTACATTCATAAATTAAGTTTGTGGCTTTGGTGTATTAAACGAGATACGCATATAAATCAAATATGGAATTGGTAAGTCGCAGTACTACTGTAAAGCAAACATCCAACCGGTTGACATATAGGTAGCTACAAGCATAACAATATTTTTAGATTTTAAACTTTGAAAAGTATCCTGTTATGTGTCGCAAACATGGAGTTTTCGTATAATTCATGGTATTGTCTCTAATGAAATGTGCATATAAGCAGATATTTCGGTTTTGACGTCATCCTACAATACAATATACATAACCTATAAGTATGGGGAAAAACTCGAGTTCGCAATTGAGCGTCGAGCCCGTGCTGTTCAGGTTAATATATTCCCAATCGGTTCATGATATAGGAATCTCTTCCAAATGTCGAGCAGTGTATCATTGCAGCCTCTTGTTTCACACAATATTTGTTTGTTCCAGAATACAGTCAACTTTTGGGTAAATAATTATATTAGCACTGATTCCATTATTTATTATATTACTATTTCCATTATTATCCACACTTTAGCTCTCACACCTGCTTTTCACGAAGAAGTAAGCATGGTGTACGCAATGCATCCACATTTTACAGAGGTATTGTTTGTCTCATTGAGTTGTCAAATGTTGAAATGCTTTCTTAAGTTGTCTAAGATATGGAAATTTCCTTAAATTGTGACTATCTCACATAAGTTACAAAAGCATCAAAATTCCATGCTAAGATTTTACCTCTAGAGCTTGTAAATACAAGGCGAGTGTTTTACAACTATCACTACTATTTAACTAACTTCTAAAAAAGAGGAGGTTCTCAATTCGACTATATTTTTTTTGTGGTATGTTATGCACACATTCTGCCAATTATGAATCTATTTTGAAGATTCTTTTTGCATTGGGTTCAGTATAGCGCCAAGGTGTCCATTGGGTTCAGTATTGGACCTTGGACTTGGAAGATACACCAGGGAACTTCTAAACGACAAACAATACCAATGCGTAGATTGAGATATTATGGGTATTACGGCAATCCCATAGGTACACTGTCATAAAACTAATCAAAATATGAACCGACTTCTATAAAGGAGGAGGTTGACAATTCGTCCAATTTTTTATAACATCTTAATTTATGGACTGATTTGATGATTCTTTTTGCATTGGGTTTAGTATAGTTTCGAGGTGGTTCCATTTTAATGAAATCGGTATTGAACTTTGGACTTTAAAGATACACAGGGGACTCCTTAACGGCGAACAGCACAAATGTATAGATTCCATTATTATAATATAGGTCTATCTATCTATAACCTCACGCCAGATCCCTTGCGGGGTAGGCAGAGAGTACAGAGTTCCAACAGGTTCTTTCCTTACATACCTCTCTGGCTTCCTCGACTCTCATAGTTCGTCTCATACACGCTCGCCGGTTACGGAGACTCTTGACTTTTCCATCAGATAAGACTCGGTTTATTAGGTCGTGGTAAGCTAGTCTAGGTCATCCCCGGTACCTGCATCCTTCCACTTTCACATTGTGTAACTGTTTTGTCATTCTTTTCTCTGGCATTCTTTCTATATGCCCGAACCAAAGGAGCATGCCCTTTCTCATCTTGACACCGATACTATCTTTCATACCTACTCCCTGTCTTACTATGCTGTTGCTAATGCGGTCGGTCAGCTTCACTCCGCACATCTTCCGCAGAGCTCGCATTTCTACCGCATTTATCCTACTTTCATTCTCCTTCTTACATACCAAGCTCTCGCTACCATATAACAGCGTTGGGACAAGAACTCCGGTATTTATGGCCAGCTGCGCCTTATGGCTTAAGTGCCGACTCCCGAGTAGCTTTCCCATCGCACCATTCACTCTGTTCCCTGCACTCACTCTTCTCTCTATGTCAGCGGTGTATTTCCCATCCTTACTAAAGGCGCATCCAAGATATACAAACTCATTCATATATAATATAGGTATATAAATATTAGTAAATAATTCACTTGCCACTGAAAATTGTGAATAAAAAAAAAAAAAAAACTGACTTCCAAAAGCAAAAAAATAAATATTTGAAGTCAGTGCTAAGTAAATCAACTGCACTAACCGGTACCGACTTCAAACATAGATTTTATAGATAGTTCTTGGTTGTAGAAATGCCATTTCCTTGCCATACATTTTATAGTAATTCTCATGTTCTTATCAATCAGCCTATCGCAGTCCACTGCTGGACATAGGCCTCTCCTAACACGCGCCATTGCACACGGTCCTCCGCCTTCCGCATCCAGTCTGTCCCAGCGACCTTTTTGAGGTCGTCGGTCCATCTAGCTGGGGGCCGTCCTACCTTACGCTTACCAAGTCGCGGTCTCCACTCTAGGACACGCTTGCTCCATCTGCCGTCGGTCCTTCTGCAGATGTGACCAGCCCATTGCCACTTTAGCTTACTGAGTCTGCGAGCTATGTCGGTAACTTTGGTTCTTTGTCGGATTACCTCGTTACGAATTTTATCCTTCAAAGAGACGCCGAGCATAGCTCGCTCCATAGCCCGCTGTGCGACTTTGAATTTGTGGACTAGTCCCACTGTGAGTGTCCACGTCTCGGCCCCGTAAGTCTTAACAGGTAGGACGCATTGGTCATGTTCTTATGGTACTATCTTATTGTTGGTTTAATATGTTGGGCGACTTTAAGTTAAAACAAGTTAAAAAATGTTGTTTAAAAAAGTCTAAAGATACATGTAGATAGAAAAAAAGTCAATTATAATTAAGAGTAGTTATTACATTTTTTCAGAGTTCTTAGATAGATAACTATTTTTCTGATTTTATAGCGGTTTATTTTTACATTCCTGACATTTTGCATGCTTTGCAACAAGCATGGTCACAGAAAGGGCCCTCAGTCCTTTCCGTGACCATGCTTGTTGTTGTTAAAAGTTCAAAAGGCATATTGATTCCACCTTCAAACTTTTTTGTTAGTCCAATGTACACAGAATAAGTTCACAGTATCTTGAGGTCTTACAGTGTTATACTTGGTGTTGAATTTAATTTCCAATTTGATGGAAGCACCCATATGTTCTCTATTGGAACTGAGATATTTTTAATTTCAATAGCTTCGTGAACTTAAACATCAAAAATAAACCAACATAATCTATCTATCTATAACCTCATGCCAGATCCCTTGCGGGGTAGGCAGAGAGTACAGAGTTCTAACGGTTTATAATATATCTGGACAAAAGTCTCCAAAGACTGAAAGCGATGAATGAAGGTGTACAAATGGGTGACTTAGTGGTAAACCATCTACTTTATGCAGATGACGCGGTTTTAATAGCGCCAACAGCCACTGATCTGCAAACACTAGTCACAGTTATGAAAGACGACTGCATGATCAATGGCTTACACTTGAATGTGAAGAAAACCAAGATTATGGTTTTTGAAAGGGAAGAAACCAGAACGAATGTAAGGACTGTGGTTGGTAACGATGTGCTGGAGCAAGTGAATGAGTTTGTATATCTTGGATGCGCCTTCAGTAAGGATGGGAAATACACCGCTGACATAGAGAGAAGAGTGAGTGCAGGGAACAGAGTGAATGGTGCGATGGGAAAGCTACTCGAGAGCCGGCACTTAAGCCATAAGGCGCAGCTGGCCATACATAACGGAGTTCTTGTCCCAACGCTGTTATATGGTAGCGAGAGCTGGGTATGTAAGAAGGAGAATGAAAGTAGGATAAATGCGGTAGAAATGCGAGCTCTGCGGAAGATGTGCGGAGTGAAGCTGACCGACCGCATTAGCAACAGCATAGTAAGACAGCGAGTAGGTATGAAAGATAGTATCGGTGTAAAGATGAGAAAGGGCATGCTCCGTTGGTTCGGGCATATAGAAAGAATGCCAGAGGAAAGAATGACAAAACAGATATACAATGTGAAAGTGGAAGGATGCAGGTACCGGGGAAGACCTAGACTATCTTACCACGACCAAATAAACAGAGTCTTATCTGATGGAAAAGTCAAGAGTCTCCGTAACCGGCGAGCGTGTATGAGACAAACTATGAGAGTCGAGGAAGCCAGAGAGGTATGTAAGGAAAGAACCTGATGGAACTCTGTACTCTCTGCCTTGCTCTCTGCCTAAACCAACATAAAATCCGAAAAATACCTTTATTTCATGAGAAACATTCATGTAAATCCATGACTTTAATTCTTGTAAAGTTACCAAAAGCAATAAAGCAGCTTATCATATTACGATGATAATATTCCAAGATTGATTTGGTTATGTACCTAATTTGCCATGAAAATTAGGTACATAACTAAAGAAAAATAGCCCTTCTCTGCATGTCTAGCAAGAGAATGGATTTCAAATCCTGCCTGCCACCAAGAGAGCAAAACGTATAGGTTTTCGCAAGTTTTTATTTATAATTGGTGTACAACTGTATATAGTACACCAAACCATGTGCTTAATAAATCAACCGGATAGCAGAGGTGGGATAGTAGATAGATGTTTGTTGCATCGTGAGACTTGTGTCGTGGCATGGCCACTATGGCAATTCTAGTGTTTTTTCATATCCATACTTATTGTAAGAATAAAATAGTAAGATACTGCTTTTTCTGGATTGGATTGTTTTAGTATTTGCACTCTGAAGCCTACTTGAATATTGCAAGTACATTTTATTAACTTTTGGATGCTATTGACTTCTATAGATGACAAAATAAGTGTTCTGTGCCTCCAGTGTCATGACATCATAACAATCTTATGAAAATTAATGAAAATATATTTATGTTTTCATTTAGCTTAGAGGTCCATAGGTCAAATCATTCATACGATCATCAATCATTTTTAAATAGAGTAAACTGTTGTGACATTAACAATTGGTGTTGTAACAATACTGATGTCAATTATTTTATTGTCAACTGCATGTTTGTATTATGATAACATCACAATGAGAATGATTGAAGTTAACGGTGCATAAAAAATAATCAAAATATATATATTAATATACAAACAAGTGTACTCAAAGTATCCGGAAAATTGCGGAATTCTTTGTCATTTCGAGTCTGTTGATGGACATCAGAAGGCTTTTATATAAAATGCATCTTACCAAAGGACCCTTTATCATTACGCTCCGATAGCAAAACGACCTACTTGCCAATCTTCCTATCAACAACTAGTCCTAGTGGCAAAAGGCCCTTATATCAAAAAGACATTGTATAAATTTATCTAAAGCACAGGAGCCTCTGATGGATCCTGATTGTGGTTCCTAGTGAATTGACTGAGAAAATTCACGGATTTAGCCCTACTAAATCTGTGAATTTTTCCAAATAGTAATAATTTGCCACTGTTTCCTCTCAAATTCATGAATTTTACCTTGAATGACATAAGGATAAATAAGCGAAAATATACAGTGGGACACAACACTAAACATACAAACTTAATACATAAATTAACCAAAAATGTTCCAAATAAAGAATATGAATAAAGATTTTTTGAAACTACACAATGAACTATACAATGATTAAAGAACTATACAATCAACAAATCTTAAAAAGAGATAACAAAACAATATAAAAGAAGGTAAGAACAAGACCACAAAACGGAAAACAGGTACATTGTTGTGTACATATAACAATTATTACAGCGAATAAATCAGAATACTGTTTATACACTCAGTTCTCTATAAAAGAATATATCACCCGTTTCCAGCGTAATTTATAGAGTACGGCAGAATGACAACATATTTTTAGAAGAGGAGGACATTCTAGGAATCCTGAAATAAATCATTTCAAGTAATGAGGCTAAATCAATCTTGTTATTGATAATTTTGTAAAGTTCATTTAAGTAAATGTCTCTTTTGGAAAGAATATATTTTGTGTGTTTTGGATGCCGTTTCATAATCCATGAACAAATGTCGACTATGATATTCTAATGACTTTTCAAGGCGATCAACATGAACTGCATATTGGGGACTCGAAACAACACAGGCAAACTCAAGTGTGTTTCGAAAGAACGAATAATACAACACTTTATATGTAAAAGGTTGTTCCAAAGCAATAATTCTTCAGCTAGCTCTAGCTAGCTGCTAATCATTCCAAGCTGCTTATAAGCTCTAGAGCTTATATAACAACATGAATATTATAGTGCAGTTTAGCATCGAGGATCGACCCCAGGTCCCTAATTACACTGACGCGTTTTAGCTTTTTACTGGATAGAGAATAATCAAAAAGTATTAGCTTACATTTACGGCTTAGTTGTCGATTCGCGTGAATTTTACTCGCACGCGTCGTGCGAATCGTCACCTTTAAAGTTAAATGTTTTTTTAGTAGACGATTCGCACGAAACCAATTTTTTTCGGGCGAATGGTCACCTTCAGAAATATGTAAGTATGCCATTCGCACACATTCTATTTTAAAGATGAAAAAAAAGTATAGTCGAGCACAGACGACGTAAACATTAACATAAGATTTTATTTCTAGCGACACAGACAAGAAAGGTGAGCTAAAACATTATTTTTAGGATTCGGTTAAGTTTACCATTATGTTTCAGCTCAAATTTGGTATACTTCAATGACAATGCGACATTGTTAGAAAAAATCTCATGATTAGGTGAACATCTGTACTTTTATGTTATCCTGGTACTTTAAAAACGGATTTCGTTGTAATTTACCCATCCATATTTTTTGAATACATCGTTCATATCCTAAGATCTAGTCTGTCATGATTTCCTGGTACTTTAGTTTTTAATGGCATAAAAATACATAAATTACACAAAATATATTATTATTTCTAAATTCCTAATTATATCTAAATATCGATGGATCTACATATGAATCCTAATGAACGGGGGTTATTTATTTGAAAGTATTGAATTCTGGTGACTTACAAAAATGCAGCTCTATGTGGAACGAAAGCTGCGTGGCGATTCCCACGATAAATATGTGTTCGTGCGAATCGACTCCTAAAATAATATAATTTTAAAAGGTGGCGATTCGTACGAATTCGTACGTGGCGAATCTACAACTAACCCACGTTTACGAGTAAACGATATAGTACAACATTTATCAGGATGTAGCAGAAGTTGGTCTTAGTCTCGTAATAAATATTTTGTGGGCCCGACTGTACTCTTTTAATTGTGTCTATTTGGACAGCATGTTCTTTTGATATTAGGACCATTTGCTACTAGGAAAAGTCGCTAATAGGACGATTTACTAGTAGGTTGTTTTTCTAAAGTGGCCTTTTAATACGAAAGCGTCGCACCTCCGAATAACCGGAGCGTGTCAGTTGCAGGGCGGCGACATGCAGCCGCCGCTGCCGCCGGGCGCCGCGCCGCCCGCCGCGCCGCTCGCCGCGCCGCTCGCCGCAGCGCTCGCCGCACCGCTCGCCATGCCGCCGCCCGCGCCGCCTGCGCCCGCCCCCGCCCCCGCGCTCGCCGCGCCGCCCGGTAAGTCGCCGGCCGGCACGGGCCCGCGGCGGCCGCGCGGCCGCCGCCGGCCGCCGGTCGCCGCCCCGCTGCTCAGGTCTCGCTGTTGCAGGCCGCGCCGCCGCCAC
Source organism: Phalera bucephala (assembly GCA_905147815.2). Lineage (NCBI taxonomy): Eukaryota > Metazoa > Arthropoda > Insecta > Lepidoptera > Notodontidae > Phalera > Phalera bucephala. Next base: position 58,947,850 of record LR990609.1, read on the forward strand.
GCCGGGCCGCCGGGCGCCGCGCCTCGCTCGCCGCCGCCCGCGACGCCACATCTCGATCCTAGTTCGAAACCGTCCTCAGTGATCAGTGTTTCTGCTTTCTGTTTCAGGCTAGATGTAAGTTAGGTTTTTGCTATACGCTTAGGCGTGCCGACGAGGCGTCGACGGCGGCCGCGGCGTCGGCAGCTCTCCGCCGGTCTCACAATGTACCTACTTCATTATACCGCATTGCTCCCGTGTGCGAGAGGAGCGGCCGGGCCGCGCGCCGCGCGCCGAGCCCGGCGGTCGCCCCGGCGCGAGCGAGCGAACGAGCGATGTGCGTGCGTGTGAGCGAGAGAGAGCGAGCGAGAGCGGGGCCGCCGCCGGCCCGTTGCGGCGGGCACGCGGCGCGCGCCGCGACTGGTGACGCGTGAGAGTGCGCGTGCGTGCGTCCACTGCAGTTCGACTGCTGCGCTCGTTCGGCACCGACTGATCCGTGTTCGCTTTTGCAGGTGGATATCTCTCGGCGCCCATCTACGACTTGCAGCAGGTCGGAGATGTGTTCACAGGTGAGCGACCGAACCTTTTACTCCTATTAGAGCAGCGACGAATGTTTTTAAACCCGAACGGCCGACCGACCGAAGGGGGCGGTACACGGTTAGCGTGAATATAATTCATGGTCATTTTCGTATCGACCGGAAGCTAGAATTAAGTTACAATTCGCATACCGATCGTCTTATTTTCACGTGTGAATGTCGAGCCGTCGGAGTCGCTCCTCCTCGCGTGACTAAGTCCGAAAGGAACGTTCCCTCGAGGCTCGGGTCCCCGCCCGCAGGTCCGGGCGCCAAGTGCTCGACGCTGCCGGCGATCCTGGGCGGGTCGCTGCCGCGCCTGTCGGCCGAGCAGGCGGAGGCGGTGGCGCGCGCCAAGAAGTACGCGATGGAGCAGAGCATCAAGATGGTGCTGATGAAGCAGACGCTGGCGCACCAGCAGCAGCAGATGGCGTCGCAGCGCACGCAGGTGCAGCGCCAGCAGGCACTCGCGCTCATGTGCAGGTGAGCCGCGGGCCCTCGGCGCGGGCGGGCGGCGCCGTGATGACGGCGATGCCGGAGGCTCCCGCGAGCCGCGCCGCGCGCAGGTCGAGCCCGTGACCGTCCAGCTGAAAAGATCTGAGCGCGCGCCCGCCCGCACCGAACCGCCACCCCTATTAGTTTAACTAAATCTTACTGAAACTGCCGAAACAATGATGCAATCCGTTCGTCGGCGCAGGGTGTACGTGGGGTCGATATCGTTCGAGCTGAAGGAGGACACAATCCGCCAGGCCTTCCTGCCGTTCGGGCCCATCAAGTCCATCAACATGTCGTGGGACCCGGTCACGCAGAAGCACAAGGGCTTCGCGTTCGTCGAGTACGAGATTCCCGAGGCGGCGCAGCTCAGCCTCGAGCAGATGAACGGCGTCATGCTGGGCGGCAGGTAACCACCCCCGTCTCAACGCAGTACGCGAGAGATAGGGACTCATCAATGTAAAACACCTCGTCAGTTATCTAAAACACTAAACTACAGCACGCCGAGTCAGCCCGGCACTTGAACCCGAAAGCAATTTTTTGGTCCGACTTGAACTAGGTATATAATATCACTTCTTCATGGTATCTTCCAACTCTCCTTACTTATTTGCTATGTGTATTTATTTTTAAAACAATCCATTTATCCTATTTTTGAATGTAGGAATATTAAAGTAGTGGGTCGGCCGTCAAATATGCCGCAGGCGCAGGCGGTGATCGACGAGATCCAGGAGGAGGCCAAGCAGTACAACCGCATCTACGTGGCCTCCATACACCCCGAGCTCACCGAGGACGACATCAAAAAGTAACTCCCCCATTACACTTCTTATACCCAATTCACACACTGCCTACTTCCGCATAAAGTGAGGGAAGGTTAGTCGTATAAAGGCGCTACTCACGCTCTACTTCCCTTCCCGCACTCACTGCCAGGCGCTTGCTTCGTTGGCGGGTTTTTGAACGGGAGTCAAGACTGACAGGCCACACCCACTCAGTGTGGCCGGTTTAGAAATGTTTTGGAATCATGGGGAAAAAATAATTTATTAGTCAAGCTGACCGACTGTACCGCCGTATTCGCAACAACGTAGCAAGAAAGCTTGTAGGTATGAAAGCTAGTATCGGTGTAAAAATGAGAAAAGAGTATGATCTGTTGTTTCGGGAATATATTTATCTATCTATCTATATTCTCACGCCAGATCCCTTGCGGGGTAGGCAGAGAGTACAGAGTTCCAACAGGTTCTTTCCTTACATACCTCTCTGGCTTCCTCGACTCTCATAGTTCGTCTCATACACGCTCGCCGGTTACGGAGACTCTTGACTTTTCCATCAGATAAGACTCGGTTTATTTGGTCGTGGTAAGATAGTCTAGGTCTTCCCCGGTACCTGCATCCTTCCACTTTCACATTGTATATCTGTTTTGTCATTCTTTCCCTGGCATTCTTTCTATATGCCCGAACCAACGGAGCATGCCCTTTCTCATCTTTACACCGATACTATCTTTCATACCTACTCGCTGTCTTACTATGCTGTTGCTAATGCGGTCGGTCAGCTTCACTCCGCACATCTTCCGCAGAGCTCGCATTTCTACCGCATTTATCCTACTTTCATGCTCCTTCTTACATACCCAGCTCTCGCTACCATATAACAGCGTTGGGACAAGAACTCCGTTATGTATGGCCAGCTGCGCCTTATGGCTTAAGTGCCGGCTCCCGAGTAGCTTACCCATCGCACCATTCACTCTGTTCCCTGCACTCACTCTTCTCTCTATGTCAGCGGTGTATTTCCCATCCTTACTGAAGGCGCATCCAATATATACAAACTCATTCACTTGCTCCAGCACATCGTTACCAACCACAATCCTTACATTCGTTCTGGTTTCTTCCCTTTCAAAAACCATAATCTTGGTTTTCTTCACATTCAAGTGTAAGCCATTGATCATGCAGTCGTCTTTCATAAATGTGACTAGTGTTTGCAGATCAGTGGCTGTTGGCGCTATTAAAACCGCGTCATCTGCATAAAGTAGATGGTTTACCACTAAGTCACCCATTTGTACACCTTCATTCATCGCTTTCAGTCTTTGAAAACTTTTGTCAAGATATATTATAAACAGTCTAGCGGACAACACGCAACCCTGCTTGACGCCGATTTTAACGTCAAACCAGGGTGACCTGTTACCACCCACCCGTACGCATGCCTTGCAGTCCACATAAGTGGACTGGACGGCTCGCAACAGAGTGCCATCTATACCATACTCTGGCAAAATGTTCCAAAGTCTTTTTCGCACAACTCTGTCAAATGCCTTCTCCAGATCTACAAAACCGCAGAAAACCTTCCGCCCCACTGCCAGATGCTTCGCTACGATGTTGCGGAGTGAGAAGACTTGATCCGAACATCCTCTTCCAGACTTGAAACCCCCTTGTGCCTCGCACAACATTCCATCGGACTTCACGCGCATTCTCCGTTCAATAATTTTACCGTACACCTTGGCTGCCAAGCTGATCAAACTGATGGCTCTGTAATTGGCGCAGTCATATTGTGAACCCTTGCCTTTATACAAGGGTACTATGACTGCGCGGTGCCAATCTGTAGGGACTCTACCGGTCCTCCAGCAAAGGTTTGCAAGGACTCGGAAGGCGTCCCGGACGCAAGTTCCAATATATTTGATCATCTCCGCAGATATCATGGCTGCTCCCACCATACTTCCTATCGCCCATTCAACTTCTTCCATAGTGATGTCCTCTGTGGGTTCTGGTGCCGCAAACTCGCCTCAGGGCACGTCTGCGGCATCAGCATCCGGGTCCACTCCATACATTTCTCCAAAATATTCACTCCACCGGTTTAGCACAGCTTGTGTGTCTGCAAGAATGCCACCATCTTTAGATTTTATCCTTTTCATTCTGGAGCCTGACGAATCACCTCGAGCCTTTCTCACCTTGCTCCAAAAGAGTTTGGTGTTGTTCTCGAAGTTCTTCTCCAGCCTCTCCTCCTCAATCATACTGGCTCTTTCACGCTTTTCTTTCACTAAAGTTTTAGTGGCATTCTTGCATTGCCGGTATTTTTCTTTCCTCATCTCTGTCATACTAGCATTCAGGTTCAAAGAAGATACATAGTCCTGCCACGCTTTCTTCTTACTTTCTACGGAGCTTTGCAACTCCGCATCCCACCATGCATCACCTTTTGCTGTAATATGCTTCTTTGAGCAACCACATACTTCTTTCGCGGATTCCACCAAACTCTCTTTCAGGCTATTCCAGCATTCATCTACATTTGAGTCCGAAGAGCCTGCTGTCAAAAGCTTGTCCCGGACTCTGTCTTCATACATTCTCCTCACGCTCTCATCTTGCAACTTTTCAACCTTTAATCTTTCAAGGTTTCCGAAGGGGATACGCTCTCGCCAGTGCCTCCACTTCCTGAACAGACCACTAAACCGCGCAACTACGAGATAGTGGTCTGATTCCAGAGTGGGGCCTCTATACGCACGCGTATCTTGTAGTTTGCTTCGGAGACGGTTATCAACCAGGATCAGATCTATCAGGCTTTTTTGTTCATTCCTTCTCCACGTATACATATGTATGTCCTTGTGCTGGAATATCGTGTTAGACACAAGGAGACCCCTTTCCAAAAAAACATCTACAATGAGCTTACCTGCATCGTTCACTCTCTTATCACCATAAGGACCCAGAGCAGCGTCGCAAGTTTGCCGCCTGGTTCCTACCCATCCGTTCAGATCGCCACACAAAATCACCTTTTTGTTAGCCTCAGCCAAATCCAGAACTTCCCAGACATTATCCTAAAACTTCTCAAGGTCCTGGGGTGTCGACGAGCTTACGGGAGCATATGCTGCGACCAAAAATACTCTAGTGACACCCAGTTTTAAACGGACCCAGAGAAGTCTCGCATCGCACAGGCCATAATCTCTCACTCCAGAGGCCAGGCGACGGGACAGCAAGATACCCACCCCCATGCTGGCACGACTGCTCTGCGGTACCCCAGACCACAGAGCCATCGTTCCATCAGGAAGATTACAGGTTTCACTGCCCCTCCGCTTAGTCTCTGTTACACACAGAGCATCCAGGCGTCTCTCTTTCATCACATCAATCACCTCATGAATCTTATCTTCCATACCACCTCTTACATTCCAAGTGCCTATTCGGCACTCTGCACCCCACGACTCGCCAGTTCGGGCCCGGCGTGATGGGTGGCGGCCCCCATCGCCGCTTCCACCTATATTCGTACCGACGGGGGCGGGCCCGTACGCGTCGCCTCGGGGGGACGTCCTAGCCCGCACTGCGGTACGTCTTCGGTCCAAGATTGCAGCCATAATGACTGGCAGGGGTCGCGACGAGCACGCTTTTGGACAGATCCCCTATTTATTTATTTATTCAATAGATATAGAAAGAATGTCGGTGTATGAGACGAACTATGACAGTGGAGGAAGTCAGAGAGGTATGTAATGGAAGAACCTGTTGGAACTCTGTACTCTCTGCGTATCCGCAATGGATCTGACGTGACGATATAGATAGATAGAATAATTTTTGAATAAAAACATAAGGATAAAAACCTAAAGAAATATATAAAATACAAAAAATACTATACGCACTATGGGAAAGCGAGTATAAAAATTGCCTTAGAGATATTTATGAAAACTAACTTGTTGGGATTTATAATTATGTCACTTGAATCGAATCGTGAAGAGAGTGCGTATGATCGCTTTCAATAAATTTTAGTTGATTGTTAGTGACCTCAGTGATTGTACAGTTATTCATTAGTTCCATCATCATTTTTGACTTTTGTCTAAATACCTAAGTTTTTAATATGACACTCGTCCCCACCCACCACCCGCGTACTCCGGCAGCGTGTTCGAGGCGTTCGGGCCCATCACGTACTGCAAGCTGGCGTACGGCGCCTCGGCGCACAAGCACAAGGGCTACGGGTTCATCGAGTACGCGACGCTGGCGGCCGCGCTGGAGGCCATCGCCTCCATGAACCTGTTCGACCTGGGCGGCCAGTACCTGCGCGTGGGCCGCGCCATCACGCCGCCCAACGCGCTGGCCGGCCCGCCCCAGCCCTCCGCCATGCCCACGGCCGCCGCCGTGGCCGCGGCCGCCGCCACCGCCAAGATACAGGTGAGTCGCAGGTGCCGCACACACTGCGCACTGTGTTCCGCCATGAAAGAAGAAAGAAAAGTATATTTATTAGTCCAGCTAACAGCAGTACGCTACAGAATATAAGATATAACAATAACACAAAAAAATACAAAATAACAATTAGGTACATACTATGTAGCCGCACTAATGGGGTAACACTCAGCGTAAGTTTGTGTTGCAGCGTGAACCACGACACAGCACTGATTTTCAGTGTTACCCCTGCTACCTACCAACATGTTGGGCTAAAATCAATTGTTCAGAAGATTAACAATCGGTTTACAATTAAACACAAAACAGAACTTACATTGTCGGCGCAATATAGGTGTTAAAAACACACCTATCATTGGCAAAACACTGCTGTTTGGTATGAGGCTTGTATCCGGTGGTGTTAATTTCTGGATCCAAGATGGCGGACGCGACTTTTTATGAATAATTCATATCGGCATCGTGTTTGGCGCGAATCTGGTCAGACCAACGTGTTGGACTGCGGCCTCGAGGTCTTTGTCCATCGACCTTGCCAGGGACCATTAGCTTCTCCTAGTTGTCACCGTCTTTTCTGTCAACGTGGCCTCTTGAGACAGCTGGTAGAAAGTCTTGTCGTGAATGTGAGCTGTTTTAGTATCGATACGTTAGTTTGATGAGCAGTCCAAGGTATCCTTAACCTTCTGCTCCTGCACCACATTTCGAACGCATCGATACGCCCCCGGTCTGCTGCTTTCGGGGTCTATGTCTCAGCTCCATAGAGAAAAATATAAAAGACGAGTGTTCGCACTAGCCTGATTTTCGTTTTGAGGCCGATTCCTCTGTTCTTCCATATCTTTTGAAGTCGAGTCATAGCACCTTTAGCTATTCCGATGCGTTTTCGCACTACGATTTCGTAGGTGCCATTGTTGCTCATAGTATCTACTATAACAATGTTATCAAAATTGTCGACAGTCTAAGTCCAGTACACCACTATAGCTCAGTTTATTGGCGCGGTCCACCATAATTTTGGTCTTCGACCTATTGATGGAGAGGCCCAAGCCTTTGCGAACCACCTCCATCTTATTCAGAAGCAAGGACATTTAGCTCCACTTGCAGCAAATAATGTCGTATAATCGGCGTATCGGAGGTTTGTCTTTACTCCTCCAATCTGTACGCCCCCATACCAGTCTTCACACGTATGCCGCATGATATACTCCCCATAGGCGTTGAACAAGATAGGGGATAGGATGCAACCCTGGCGAACCGCTTTTCCAAAGCATAAGGGCTGAAAAATGATGCCTGTATTGATTATTCATAAAAAGTCACGTCCGCCATCTTGGATTTCAAAATATAGGTAAAACGCCAAAAATGGTGTCATTTTTGGCGTTTTACCTATATTTTGTACCAATATTGAATTTACATAAAAATAACTGGACAATTGCAAGTAGAACTCGCGCTCTGAGGGTTTCGTAACAGGTTCAGTTTCGGCCAGTTTCAGCGCCAAATTGTAGTTTTTTCGGGTCTAGAGAACTTGTCAAGACAAATCCAATGAGCCCAAACACGGCGGGGTTATGTTGAGTAGTTGGGTAGTTCCTTTGGACACCCTCCGGTTCCATCATCAGACCCTGGACAGCGTCCGGATTTATAAAACTCGTCAAGACAAATCCAACAAGCCCAAACACTGCAGGATTGTTTTTTTTTTTTTTTTTTTTTTTTTTCGATTTCCAACGACAAGTACACAGTTAAAAATAAAGATACATGTATATAACAGTTAAGCTAAGTGTCTTGTCACTTACAGTAAATCACAGCATGCATTAATACATAAATAAAAACGGGAATTACTACCACCACCAAGCTAAAACTAAGGCTAAGGACCACTCGCAATATAATACTCAACTGTAAGCAATACGGGATAGAGCTCGCCTATCGCTGTGCACTTTAAGCCTTATATTACGAGTGGACACTACGGACTAAAATATAAATTAAACAATATCTTTTTTAACTAAACTAAGAATGCTAAGTACTATAAGAGCTATGAGTACTAAAAATAATTAAATAAATAAATAACCTCCCCAATAAGAAAATAAAATAAATATTATAAAAATCTAAGTCTTAAGTATAATCTTCCTACACGATCTTGGATTGAATCTTGGAACGCTAAATTAAAGTTTTCTGAGCAAATTAGGACAGTTAAACAAGCCAGTGCATAATTTATGTAGAAAATCTAGATCCAAATATTTTCTACGTTTCTCCTGTGAGTGTAATCCAAAATGGGAGAGACGTTCTTGATAGGATTTGAATTTATTTGCAACTCCTTGACTATAAGACACATGCCACAGCCAACGCTTCTGTAGACGTTCAATTCTTGCGACATGCACTTTGTAATTAGGAGACCAAACAACACTACAATACTCAAGATGGCTCCTAACCAGTGCATTAAACATAACTATTTTGGTTGATACATTTTAGAATTTTTTACAGTCTCTAATTACGAAACCTAACAATTTTGAAGCTTTAAGTACGATATTATGAATGTTTTTGTCAAATCTTAATTTACTATCAAAATAAACACCAAGATCGCGGATAAATGTTACTTCCTCTAGTATGTCACCATTAATACTATAATTTGTAGGTAATATAATCTTTTTTTTAGTGAATTTAATGTGTTTACATTTTTTGACATTCAATGACGCCATTTTTACTACACCAATCGTAAAGCCTATTTAAGTAATTTTGCAGTATCTGAGAGTCATTTACTGATGAAATTCTGATAGAAGCTTTAAGATTATCAGCAAAGAGATAAATGTTGGAGTGTAGAAAGCATTGAGAAATATCGTTTATGAAGATGTTAAACAAGTAAGGTCCAAGATGGGATCCTTGTGGAATACCTGATGTCGCAGTAAAAAAAAAAAAAAAAAAAAAAAAAAAAAAAAAAAAAAAAAAAAAAAAAATATTAGAAGCATAACCATTATTACCACCCTAAGTTGTCTATCAGAGAGATACAACTTGAACCAACTTAAAAGGGGATCAGACACTCCATATTTTTCCAGTTTTTTTTTTTTTTGTAACATTATTCGATGGTTTACTTTGTCAAAAGCCTTACTAAAGTCAGTGTAGACAGCAACCACTTGTGTTCCAGCATCAACAGCTTCTATAACAGTCTCGACGTAGTCTACAAAATTAGTCGCGGTGGATCTATGCTTCAAGAAACCATGCTGGTTATCGTCAATTATCTGCAAGATATGCCAAGCAAATATTTTACTTACGAATGATTCAAATAGTTTGGCCTGACAGAATAGCTATCGGTCTGTAATTTGCAACCAATGACTTGTCTCCATTTTTATACACTGGGACTATTTTAGTCTCTTTCCAGGCAGATGGAAAAGTACCTGATAAAAGAGATTTATTGAAGATTATAGACAACGGAGATGATAATCTATCAGCTAGTCTATTCAGAAACACTGGCGGTATATTATCAGGACCTGCGCCCTTAGTCAAATCTAGGTTAGGAAGTGCTTTTTTAATTTGAAGACTATCAATGCGTAACATCTGTAGAGTATTGCTACTCACGCAATCGTCACTTGGAAGACCATTGTCTATTAAAGGGATATTAGATACAGAGTTGACATAGACTGATGAGAATTGCCAATGCAAAAAGATTAGCTATAACTTCAGCATTATCGGAACAACAAGTACCATCGGACATAACTGCAGGATAAACACTTGTGCCTCCTCTTTTCATTTTAATATAACTCCAGAAAAATTTGGGATTATGTTTAATATTAACTTCAATCTGAGCAATGTAAGAGTTGTAGCAAGTTTTTGATCACATCTTTTCCTAAGTACGGACAACTGCAATTTGTCTATAGGGTTTTTATATTTCTTTACTCTAATCCTTAAATTATTCTTTTCCTTTAATCTCTTTATTAATGACCTAGAAAACGACGGAGAATATGTATTGTTTCTACGTCTAGTTTTAGATACATGGTTTCCAATTAAGGTATTTATAATTTTATAAAATGAGGTTAGCATATCGTCAACAGAAAGCTGAGAACATGGGGCACTATTCCAATCAACAGATTCCAGTTCAGCAGCTATAGCATTGTAGTCAGCCTTGAAGTAATTTAACCTTTCCAAACTATTATACTTGAGAAAGTTAACAGTATCATTAAAAGAGAGGTGTAATTCTATCAGCGGATGGTAAGTATCAATTTTTGATAAAATTTCAGACGCAGGAGAAACGGGGATACTGTATGGTAAGTTCGATAGAAAGAGGTCGAGAATTTTACGATTGGCATTCGATATATTATTAAGTTGTTTGAGCGCGTTAGTAGCAATAAAATCAATGAACAGCCGTTCATTATTACAGGAGGTATAGGTAGGGTAGTCAATTAACGAGCCACTGTTGTTAAGCCATTGTATTGAACTTAGATTAAAGTCGCCCATGAACAGACAGTAATTTTCGTTTTCTAGTACTCTATTAGCATTGTTTATGAAGTGTTCTAATACATTACAATTCAAAGAAGAAAGCAAGTACATTGCACAAATACAAAAATCAACACTGAAATTACCTATACATAAATTAATCTTAACAAAAAGATCCTCACACTCACTATCATACTCGTATATACGTTTAGATTTTAATTTATTACAAATGTTCAGTAATTAAGAAGTTCTATTGGCTACCCTCCAGCTCCATTATCAGACCCTCGACATCATCCGGGTCTACAGAACTCGTCAAGACATATCCAACGAACCCAAACACGGTGGGATTATGTTTAGTATTTGGGTAGTTCCGTTGGTCACCTTTCCACACACACACACCGCCGTGTTTGAGCTCGTTGGATTTGTCTTCACGAGTTTTATAGATCCAGACGCTGTCCAGAGTCTGATGATGGAGCCGGGAGGTGGCCAACGGAACTACCCAACTACTTAACATAGCCCCGCCGTGTTTGGGCTCGTTTGATTAGTCTTTACGAGTTCTCTAGACCCGACGAAACTACAATTTGGCGCTGAAACTGAATCCGGTACGAAACCCTTAGAGCGCGAGTCCCACTTTTTGGGACTGAGCCCGCCACACGTTCCCACCATTGTAACTCTTGTAAGCCAGGATCCACAATGATCTCCTTAGATTGACACCAGGGTTTGAACTTGGAGGTTGGACACCTCCAAGTTCAAACCCTGGAGGGGAAGCGTTTTAATTGTCTTGGAACCCGCAACTATTGTAATTAGAAAGAAAAACAGGAGTAGTAGGAAATATAAAATTCCAGTTCCCTCCTTTGCAAAGCGGAGACACAAAAAATATTGAATTTGGACTGTAAATAATTTGCGTATTGCACTAACGTACTGTACGGGCATAGTGGATGCTCGTACATGTAACCGACACCCCTAAAAACCCAAAATACGATGCCCATATTGATTTTACTTGAAAGTCGCGTCCGCCATCTCGGATCTTCAAATTAATGCCATATTAGTATTCAGCATTCCCTAAAACGACGTCGTGTGCAGCGAAGTCCGTTACAGACTCGTCGGCGACACCGTGTCGTAGTGAACTCGCTTTAACCTATTTTTACTCAAAGTCAAAGTATTTATTGTATAAAATTGTGGTATTACTTACAATTCTAGATGTTATGGTCTAATTCCGCGGGTCGAACACAATTTACCCTGAATTACGCATTCAATATTATATTTCTCGTTCCGTTTATGACACGCCTCTTTGTCGGTGGAAGCATTTCTATGAAATTTACTGTTGCGAGTTAATCGGACTCCGTACGGAGTCCGTTCCGCGCGCAGTGGAGGTCCGCTTCGATCGCTCGTGGCGATTCGACACGCGGCTTGCCGATTGCTCACCGGTCGCTGTGTGTCGGCAGGCCATGGACGCGGTCGCCAGTAACGCGGTGGCGCTGGGGCTCACCAAGCTCAACGCGCTGGGCGTGTCCGCCGCCGCCGCGCTACCCACGCTCGCCGCCGCGCTGCCCGTGGCGCTGCCCGCCGCCCTGCCCGCGGCGCTACCTGCGGCGCTGCCGGGCGCGCTGCCCGCTGCGCTGGCGGGCGCGCTGCCGCCGCCGGGCGTGGTGATCCCGGCGGTGCGGCGCGCCAGCCCCGAGCCGGCCAGCGAGCCGCAGCAGGCGGCGCAGGCGGCGCTGCAGCGCAAGCTGCTCGACACCTCGCCCGACACGCTGCAGCAGCAGGAGTCGCTCTCCATCTCCGGCCAGTCCGCCCGGCACCTCGTCATGCAGGTCGGTCGGCGCGTGTCGATCGGACACCTTCACGAAACTAGCTCTGAGCGGAACGACCCATTACGATCAAGTACCAGGATGTCATAGCAGTACGGAATATCTCGTCTACCGCCACGTGAGGGGCCGAACGTCCGGTCTTTTATGATATCTTTATAAATTAAGTAGGAATATCATTCAAATATACTCACCCATGCTTTTCGGGTATATTGAACAATATGTTCATGAGTTAAATTTCCTAGCCGTTTATGATGTCCTGGTACTTTATGGATTAATTTATTAGATTAATTAGTATTTACACACCTTCATGCCTGTATTCCCCAGAGGGGGTGGCAGAGGTGTGCTGAGTACACCCACGTTTCGCCGACGCTGTTAGGTCCCATGTAATAGGGGGCGAGCCTATTGCCATATACCGGGCACAATTCCACACTCCGAACTCGTACTGGGAATTTTTTCGTTAGAAAAACTACATTCGTCCGACCTAGGATTTGAACCCAGAACCTCGTGATCACAAAGCGATGCGCTTTGCCACCAGACCAACGAGGCAGTATTTAGTATTTAATATATTATCTCGAGTGACGCTCATCGATTAAATCCATTTTATCCATTTATACTTTGAATGGATTCAACCGGTGGAATCCACCGATTTAAATCGAATAGTATAAAAGTCAGTATCCATGTCTACGTGTATATCGGAAGTCGGGAAGTCGGGAAACGGTTCAGCGTGGACCGAATTCCGTGCTTTCGCTATAAACATGTCGATGTATATGTACCGGGCGACAGCGCCTCATGCGGCGGCGCGTGTCCCGGACCGTGCTGCTGTGCAACATGGTGTCGGCTGAGGAGGTGGACGAGGCGCTGCACCACGAGATCCAGGAGGAGTGCTCCAAGTGGGGCGGCGTGGACCGGCTGGTCATCTACAACGAGCGGCAGAACGAGGACGACGACCCCGCGCACGCCGACGTCAAGATCTTCGTGCAGTTCGCCGAGCCCGACGGTAGGTATCGCCGCGGGCGAGCGCGCGGGCGCGGGTGTGCGCGGTGGCTGACGTGTGCTCATGTCCGCAGAGGCGAGCGCGGCGGCCAGCGCGCTGAACGGGCGCTACTTCGGCGGGCGCACGGTGCGCGCCGCGCTCTACGACCAGGACCTGTTCGACCACGGCGACCTGTCCGGCTAGCGCACCCCTACTTGTGAGCACGAGTGATCGATGATATTGATGAACTGAAATTGATAATAAAATATTACATGTTTCTCTTTGTTTTCGTCTCCGTCTCGTATCATATTATATCCGTTTCCCGTTGTTATTGATTGAGTTTAATGTACTGAAGTAGGCGACCTGGTGCGTAGGTAACGTGAACGACCACCTACCGATTTTTTACAAAGTTTATTCGCTTCGTTCGTATATTTGTCTGTCTGCGATTTAAATTTTGTAAGCCATTTTTCGAGCCGTTGCAAAGTGAGCCTAAATTTGGCATACGTATCTAAATTCATTTGTTGGCCTGTGCTTCCCGGCTTAGAATTCGACCGACCCATCCCATTCCATTGGGTGTCGTACGAGGCGACTAGGGGACGACTAGAGAACGGGTAACCGCGTTCTCCTAGATACTTCCACGACCGATAAACTGCCCTCGCCAACCCGCCTGCCAAGCGTGGCGAGCAAGGCGAATCCCTCCGATTATTATGGAAGAAATATATGAAACTTGGCCCCTAGTCCCGGCGGTCCCGTTCGTCCTGGCCACGGTAACAGCCATGGTAACGACAGGACAAGGGGTGCTAAGAATCTCCGGCAGAGATTCGGCTACTATCAACGACGAAAATTGGCCCTGGTGACATACCACGCACGCACGTTGAGGACAGATGAGAAGCTAGTTGAGCTGGAAGAAGAGATAGACAAGTTGCACTGGAGTATGGTTGGTTTATCGGAGGATCGAAGAGAGCGAGGACACGATAACCTTAAAATCCGACAACTTTGTTTTACTTCTAGTCCAGTCATTATAGTTAGTTCACCTCGGAATTCGAAATACCCAGCTGTAAGTCTGTAAATACTTGTATATTGACACCCTAAAAGTTGTCTCAAAACCTACATATGGTAGGGTGTACGCAACTATTAAATTTCAAGGTCAAAGATCACAAAAATCGGTTTCTTGCGCTTTTTTTGTAAGTATCTCATTTCCTATGGGTTTTTTGCTATTTGTATTTATTATGAATATTGTAGAATACAAAATTCTCTACAAATTTCGTTTAAAAAAATGTTTTATACGGTGAACCGTTTTCGAGATAGAGGGCGGAGAGCGCGCGGTCACAGGATCACTTCAGGTCAACCGGTGCCTTCGGTCGAAAACGCGCCATATATAGTTGATGAACTATCGATAAATCAATGATTATAAATATTTGTCAATTTTTATTAACTATTATATTATATTTTATCATTTTTTTCCTAACCTATCTACTTTTTATTTAGTATTAATTTATTTAACAACACTTACCTGCCCATGTATTTGCAGAATTGTTAATGAAAATATAGGAATTATATTTGAATTTTAACCTAATTAATATTAATAACTTCTTACATGATGAAAAAAAATAACATTGTGTGTGTGTGTGAATGATGTACGCTGTTGGCCGCGAGGCCTTTACAGCTTCACCGGACTTAAAGGCGAGCGTGCAACCACTACGCTCTAGCGAGCCAGAAGGGCAAGAGGCGACATACTCGAGGGCGCCTCTTCGAGGCGCCCTCGGTTGGGACAGTCGCTGTAGGGGGACGGGTGCACTACTAAGTGCACCGGTCAACCGCCGGCTATGGGAGGGGATCTACTACTACGTCGTCGTCGTCGCCCGTATTCTGAGCGGAAAGAAGGGATGACAAAGCATCGGGGGGGTCGGTGAAAACATGTCGCGGCCGGCGGTGGCGGCAGGGGTCGGGGGGGAGATCGTAGTCGGCGGTGGCTACGATTAACGGATTCGCATGGGTAGATGCGTTCGCGAAGTGACGTGTTGACGCCTTTTTAATAAAGGCGCGAATAGGTTCGAGACCTAGATCGGAGTGGAGGTCGACGTTCCGTACGAACCAGGGGGCTCCTACGGCTTTACGGAGGAAGCGGTTTTGAACCACTTGGAGTTTATCGATGTGAGAGGGGGCCGAATGCCCGAACACAACACACGCATAAGTCATGATGGGTCGAACGCAAGTTTTGTAAAGTGTCACCTTATTTCTAAGGGACATTTTACTCCGCTTGCAGATTAACGAATGGAGACGACCGAGCACAAATGATGCTCGGTGACGGACCCGCTTGATGTGCGGGCCAAAGGACATGGTACTGTTTAGGGTGACCCCTAGATATTTGACCTCTTTGACCCAGGGAATGGGTCGGTTGAACATGGTCACTTGGCCGGGATTACTTCTAGGGCGGCGCAGGGAGTGGCGCCGGGTGGCACCTCTGGAGAAGAACACCGCAGCGCTCTTGTCCGGGTTCACCTCAATACGCCACTTCCTGAACCAATTCCCTAGGGAATTGGCGGATGCCTGAAGGTGTCTGGTAATGAAACCCTTATTCCTATGCGAGACGTAGAGAGCGGTATCATCCGCGAATAGGGCTAGATGCGCCTTACTCGAACGAGGAATGTCGTTCGTGTAAAGGCTAAACAGGAGCGGAGAGAGAACTGAGCTCTGTGGGACTCCAGCACTGATGGAGTGGGAAGTGGAGCGCGTCATTTCGACGCGATAACGGAAGGCGCGATTCGACAAGAAGTCTCGTAAGATGAGCACGAGTCTGTCCGGCACACCCAATTGGTAGAGCTTGTAGATCAAGCCGTTGTGCCAGACTTTGTCGAATGCCTTCGCGACATCTAGGAAGAGGGCGCCCGTGTAGATGGGTTTGGGTCTATTGAGACCGGAGAGGATGTGCTCCGTGATGCGGTGCACTTGGTGGACGCAAGAGTGTTTGGCTCGAAAGCCAAACTGCTCGTCGAAAAGGATACCCCTGGACGTTACGAAGTCTTTGAGCCTCGCCAGAAGTAGGCGCTCGTATATCTTGGCCAGGGAGTTGAGGAGACTGATAGGGCGGTAGCTCGCGGGGAGATTGCGAGGTTTGCCGGGCTTGGGAATGCCTATGACGTCCGCCTCCTTCCACTTAGCGGGGAAGGTGCAGTTCGCCATGGCGGCATTCAATATGGCCACTAAGAGGCAGATGAGTTGGGCGGGCAGGCATTTCAGAACGCGATTCGAAATGCCGTCAGAGCCGGGGGCTTTTTTAGTTTTGAGACCCATAATTAGATCTTCGACCTCCGTTTGGGTGATAGGAGGTAAGGAATCGACGGGGGGGAGGGATGCCCTGCGCTCGACTTCCCTGTCGACCGCGTCGACGTGGGACTGGTCGACGGACTGAGAGCTGGGGGCGCACTGGCTCTCGAGGGAGTCGGCGAGAAGCTCGGCCTTTTCGTCGTCGTCGAAGGCTGGGGGTGCGCCTGAGGGCGGGACAGCGGGGGCATGTCAGTCGTGGAGTCGGACTTGAGGCTACGCGCCAGCTGCCAGTAGGCCAGATGCGATGGCGCGATGCCCTCCAGGAAGTCACCCCACCGTTCCTCCCGGACCTCCGCGACACGACGCTGTACCTCTCGTTGTAAAGCGAGCATCCGGGCCCGATTGGCTTCGGTGGGGTAGGAGTCGTACGCTCGGATAGAAGCATTCTTGGAACGAATGAGATCCCTAATATCGTCCGGCAGTCGAAAGCGGTTGAGGTAGAGATCTTCCGCCTCGACTTGCTTAGACGATCGACTGACAGCCGATCGGATGTGCTCGGTGAAGGCATCTACGGCCTGATCGGTGTCCTGAGGGGACGGGATGGAGTCCGAGCTGAGAGGCAGGGGCGGAGGGTCGGCATCCGCCAAGGCCGTGCTTAGCGCATGCCAATCCACCACCGTCTTTTTAGGTCGCTGAGGGGCGGAAGGGGGGGAACCGAGTCTCATGACTACAGGTCGATGGTCAGAGTCGAGTTCCTGGACTACTTCCAAGGAGTGCAGCCGCAGGGTGACACCCTTCAGAAGCGCCATGTCCAGGACGTCGGGTCGGTGGTTGGGATTGTTAGGATAGTGGGTAGGGTGCA
Organism: Phalera bucephala; assembly: GCA_905147815.2. Classification (NCBI taxonomy): domain Eukaryota; kingdom Metazoa; phylum Arthropoda; class Insecta; order Lepidoptera; family Notodontidae; genus Phalera; species Phalera bucephala. The sequence goes on from LR990609.1 coordinate 58,965,333, forward strand.
TAGGTGCGATGACGTCAAAGTCGAGAACGTCGACCAGGGCGTCAAGGCTCCTACCGTTAGGGGAAGTGGTGAGACCGTTCCAGGCCACGTGCTTACTGTTGAAGTCGCCCGCCAGAATGACGGCGCTTCCCAGATTGAGGAGTGCTTCAAAGTCACTCCTGAGAACGGATTTAGTGGGGGAAAGGTATACGGAGGCGATCACGATAGGCTGGTGCCCCGTGAGAGAGACGCGACAGACCGAGGCTTCGATGTTGGTGAGCGCGGGGGGATCGAGAGGGATGCAGTGAAGAGACCTCCTGTAGTAAATGAGAGTACCGCCTCCGCGGGAGCCGATTCTGTCATTACGCACGAGGTTATAGTTTGCGATCCTAGGATCGCGTTGTGCGGGCTTCAGGAAGGTTTCCTGCACGAGGAGGATATCAAGTTGGTGATCTCGGAGGAAATCAGCAACCTGATCTCGCTGGGAGCGAAGGTCATCGGCGTTAAAGAACGCCAGGGATAGGTTGTGGGGCTTATGGCGGGGAGATCGTAGATCCATTATTGGGTGCGGGGGGGTTGGGTTCTGAGGGACGCCAGGACGTCATATACGTCCCTGTATTCCGCGGCCAGGAGAACCTGGTCCGCCAAGTTGGTGGCGGCGCGGACTCTGGGGAAAAGTGCGGGGCTTATCACCGCCGAGACGCTCATGATGAGGTCGACGTCCTGACTGACGTTAGTGGGCGGAGGGGGATCGTCTTCATTGTCGTCTTCCGGCTGCTGGTAAATTTCAAACTGGTCTTCATTATCATCTTCAACGACATTTGTCTCAAGTTCTTCCATGATTTCGGGGTCAAAGGTTCCATCTTCGTTAATGTCGCTCTGATAAGGTAGAGCATTGAGACAAGCTTGCCCATTACATTGGCCACAAGCTAAAGAGCATTGCAAGCCCGCTTTCCTGCATCCGCATCGCGAACCACAACCACTCTTGCAGTTGCAGAAAATGGTATTTAGCAAATCTTCTGGAGCAGGTAGTAAAATTGTCATAATAGGCTCCAGAAAATCGTTTCGCATTGCCCAACCCCATACCTGGGGTTCCAAATCATGCCCTAACCAAGTTTGAACTTGATAATATACACGTTTGAAATGTTGATGAGCAGCTGCACTTGTTGGTGGAATATTTGAAAGCTGCACATTTTAAAGAAGATGCACTTAATTATTTTCTATTTAAATGTCATTAGTGTAAATGGGAATATAATTATATTATGATTTAAGTTTTTCCCTTAATTATTTTTTTAATTTTAGGAAACGGTTATCAGTATTATTGAATAGATATAGATTTAATGCATGAAGAAAATGATAAAATATAATGTAATAGTTAATAAAAATTTAAAAATATTTATATTCATTGATTTATCGATAGTTCATCAACTATATATGGCGCGTTTTCGACCGGAGGCACCGGTTGACCTGAAGTGATCCTGTGACCGCGCGCTCTCCGCCCTCTATCTCGAAAACGGTTCACCGTATAAAACATTTTTAAACAAAAGTTGTAGAGAATTTTGTATTCTACAATATTCATAATAAATACAAATAGCAAAAAACCCATAGGAAATGAGATATTTACAAAAAAAGCGCAAAAAAACGATTTTTGTGTCCTTTGACCTTGAAATTTAATAGTTGCGTACACCCTACCATATGTAGGTTTTGAGACAACTTTTAGGGTGTCAATATACAAGTATTTACAGACTTACAGCTGGGTATCTCGAATTCCAAGATTCTTACCTAATTCAAGCTTAAATGACTGGACTATTCCGGAAGGGCGAACAACAGTCCCAAGGTGGTGTCGGATTTATAGTCCACAAGTCACTCATAAACAACGTGGTGCCCATCACTAGTGTGTCGAGCAGGGTAGCGTACCTGATACACAGAATATCTAAAAGATATTCGCTGAAGGTCAGACAGGTCTACGCATCGACCTCAGCATACTCGGATGATGACGTCGAAGTTGTGTAGGAGGACATTAGTAGAGTCATATATACTTCCAAAGCACACTTTACAGTGGTTATGGGTGACTTCAATGCGCGGCTGGGCAAACGGGGCGATGATGAGAGTGGGGCAATTTGGATACGGGCAGCGCATCCCCAGGGGTCAGAGGCTGGCCGAATTTCTGGAGAAAGAGGGACTCTTTATGATGAACTCTTTTTTCCAGAAGCCGCCACATAGGGAATGGACCTGGATGAGCCCTGATGGTTCCACAAAAAAAGAGATAGACTTCATCATGAGCACCAAGTGACAAATATTTAATGATGTCTCCGTGACTCACAGGGTAAAAACCGCCAGTGATCACCGAATGGTCAGAGGCACATTAAATATTAATGTCAAAATGGAAAGATCGCGTCTGATGAAGTCTACGCTCCGACCTTCTTATGCACATATCCAAAACCCCGAGAACTTTCAACTCGAATTGTCAAACCGCTTCGAATTGCTAGACAGTCAGACAGTGCGGAAAAAGTATAACGGTCAAGATGACAGATGAACATTTTTCGGCTTTTGTCTCGGGAAGAAAAACTAAAAGGATTTGGATATTAGAGAAATATCTACTATGGTCTAGTATAAAAGACTGAAAGGACATTGAGGCATTATAATATGTGGTAAAGGTATACGGTTTAATGAATGTGGGAACTTTGAGGGTTCCAATGCATAGTATGTATTTTAATTGTATTATATGAGCTAGTGACCGATGTGTCGTCTTGTTTAAAGATAGCGGTCAGATTCGGAGAAATCTGTAGTAGTATCAGTGTTGAGTACAAGCGAGGCCGGGGCGTCTACTCGCAAAAGCGACAACGACATATTCGAAACGACACGACATTACTCCGAATGTATCGCACATGCCCTACTCTAACAAATGTTCGAATCTTATATCGTTTATCGTAACCATAGACTGAATACTTTGTTTATTTTTACTATGTTCGGAGCGAATGATAAGTATAGCTTGGATTCTGTCATTGACAAGGGTTGCTAACGGTTGTTTTTTTTGACGTGTGCCAAATTCAATTTAATTTTTTTCCATTTTAACTTGTGGCTTTAAATTTTTGATATTGTGTTGCTCAAGGATTGGACGAGGTATTTGTCGAATCTTTCTATTTTAACCTCTCTATCCCTTAGGGGAATGAGTGTAGATGAACCCCCTGATGGGGGCGGAGGTTCTTCTCCGGACGTAACTACTAGTACTAGACCCTCTTTAAAGCGCTCAGCTGGTCCTGAGGTTTCCAATGAAGGGAAAAAATCTAGATCCCCAGCAGAATCTATCCAGTCGGTCTACATTAAACCAGGCTTCGAGAACGGCTCTATCCAGCGGTACAATGATTGGGACAAGGGTCCATTCGTGGTTTATGTCTCTCGCTCAGAGAGTGATCCCTCCTCTGGTTCTCCCATAAAATTATTAAAATTTGCCCAATTCCTGCACAAGAATAAAGTATCTGGTATTTTGGAGGGCGGCATCAAATCGGTTGGCAGAAATAAAATATCGATTGAATTTAGTTGTGCTGAATCTGCCAACAAATTTGTATCCAGTGATGTTTATGAGGGGTTCTCAGCCTACATACCAAAATTTTTAATATCCCGTATGGGCGTGATTCGGGACATCCCGACTGAATGGTCATTAGAAGATCTGGTGGCTGGGATTGTGATGCCTGCTAATTGTGGCAAGGTTGTTAAAGCGAGGCGCCTTAACATAAAATCAAAGAAAGGTGACACGGTACAATGGATTCCATCAAGCACAGTGATGTTGACGTTCACTGGACAGACCCTCCCTGAGAGGGTTTATTGCTATAACACATCTTTACCTGTTTCCGTCTATCATTTGCCTACCATCATTTGCTATAACTGTTGCAGATTTGGCCACACTAAAACCCAATGTAGATCTCAACCACGTTGTTTTCGGTGTGCTCAGCCGCATCCAGGTGACAGCTGTTCCGTGTCGGATGCAGATGTCACCTGTTTGCTTTGCCGGGGTGGTAGCCACAAGGCTACGGATTCTAAATGTCCAGAGCATTCCAGGCAAAAATCTATTAAAATTGTAATGTCCCAGGAAAACGTTAGTTACAGGGAAGCATCAGCTAGATTCCCTTCTATTCGTAGAGTATCCTATTCGGATGCTGTCGCCAACCACAGCCAGTCAAGTTCGCTCCAAAGCTCGCAATGTTTATCCCCTTCTTCGTTGCCAGACTCTCCTTCCTTACCACTTACTAGCTCTTATAGAAAGACTGTTTTCCTCTCCCCAAAACCTCGACCGCAGCCTGGTAAGTCGTATGACTTAGCGGCTCACCAATCTATTACTAGGTTATCTAAATCTGCCCAGCCCAATGGCTGCGCGTTTCGTGAGAATGTTGTCCTCTCTCCTTCTTCTCCATCTGATATAGTCGAATTATTGGTGTGTAGCTTAATTAAGCTCCTGTCCAATTCTTCGGATGATCTACCGAACAATGTTGTGATATTAGTTAAACAGCTCCTTCAATCGTTGATTGACAAAAATGGCTCGAGCAATCCTGCAATGGAACTGTAGGAGTATCCGGCAAAAAAAACATGAGATTTTATATTTAATAAATCGCCTAAATCCTGTGGTTTTTGCTATCTCGGAGACTTGGCTCAGACCGGGCTCTCGCTTTAGGGTGTCTGGCTTCTCTTGCCTGCGGGATGACAGAAATGACGGCAGGGCGGGATGTGCTTTACTAGTAAGTCGTTCAATTATATATTCTCAAATTTTTATTCCTATCCATGATCCTGGCTTACATATTGTAGCTGTTAAGGCCTTAGGCTTTTCTTTTATTTCCGTGTACATTCCTCACCCTAATCAATCTATTCTCAGAGAGTTTAGATCAATCTTAGGTTCTATTGCTGGTTCTGTAATAGTACTTGGTGATTTTAATTGTCGCCATTCTTTGTGGGGATCGCATACTAACGACCCTTGTTCTTCCTTATTGTTAGATATATTGGATGATATAAATCTGTGTGTACTGAATGACGGTTCTCCTACTCGTAGAGTTTCACCTTCCCAGAATGCAAGCGCTCCTGACCTGTCATTAGTCTCCCCTTCTCTAGTTTCTATCTTATCTTGGTCTGTTCTGTCTTGTACTCATGGTAGTGATCACTTCCCCATTTTAATTAGGTTTTCCAATTCTACTCCTTCCTTACCCGCTGCGAATCCTCTTCTGAAATACCGATTATCTCAAGCAGACTGGGACAGATACTCTTTGGTTTTGGATCAGGAAATTAAAGCTATTCCTCCTGGCAACTCGGATTTTATTTGGCAGTATGAACAATTTATGTTATGTGTTCTTCGCGCCGCCGATCAGACTATTCCTGTTAAAAACTCTGTTAGGAATCAGGTTTCCTCTCCTCCCTGGTGGGATGCGGATTGCTCTCAAAGTGTTCGTCTGCGTAAAGAAGCAGAGCGAAGGTTTGCTGCTGATTTAAGCGTTGAAAATTATTTAAACTTGAAGCATACTTCTGCTCGAACTAAAAGGCTTCTTGCGGGGAAAAAACGTTCAGGTTGGCATCAATTTTGCGACTCTCTGTCTCCTCGATCTCCACCTTCTCTTATATGGAAGAAGATAAAGATGTATCGCCGTTCATATGTTGATTCTAACGCTTCCTCTAATGATCCCAGCCCTTGGCTGGAGAGCTTTATGAACAAGTTAGCCCCTCCATTTGTTCCTTTCTTTGATTGCTTTCCATCCTTGGACTCCTCTTCCACCGCCTCTTCAAACGATCCCATGAATGATCTGTTTTCTTTTGCTGAACTTCATTGTGCCCTCGATCATCTACGGGATTCTACCCCTGGCATCGATGGTATTCCTTACTCATTTATCTCAAAGTCTTCCCGTTCAAGCCAGCTTTTCCTCCTAAGTATATTTAATTCTATTCTTGATTCCGCTCGGATTCCGGATGCGTGGAAATCCCAGATTGTTATTCCAATTTTGAAACCTGGAAAAGATCCAAAGGTGGCGTCTTCTTATAGGCCAATTGCTTTATCCTCGGTTTTAGCTAAAATTATGGAAACTCTTATATAAAATCGTCTGGAATGGATTTTGGAGAATAAGGGTTTATTACCCAAAAGCCAGTTTGGCTTTAAAAGGGGTGTTGGTACTCTAGACAGTCTTAGTATCCTCGTCTCTGAAATACGGTTAGCTTTCTCTGACAATAATAATGTGGTAGGTGTTTTCTTGGATGTGTCTTCCGCATATGATAATGTTCTTCTTCCTGTTCTCAGAGAAAAATTGTTTCGGCTAAGTATCCCAGTGAGGTTGATAAATGTCATTTGCAACCTCCTTATGATGCGCTTTATTTTAGTTCGTCATCAAAATAGTCTCCTCCCCTCTCGACTGGTTTGGAGAGGTCTTCCTCAGGGTTCGGTTTTAAGTCCTCTTCTGTACAATATTTACACTTCTGATTTGGATTTATGTGTCAATTCCTTTTGTTGTATTTTACAATATGCTGATGATATTGCTCTTTATGTTAAATCACCCTCTTTTGTGGATGCTTCTTCTCGGCTGAATTCTGCTTTACGTTATCTCGACCTTTGGTTAACGGATCATGGGTTGAGTCTTTCGGTGGAAAAGTGTAGTGCTGTGGTCTTCTCTCGCAAGCGCAATATCCCTTCTCTAGATTTGTCCGTAAATGGGGAGCCAATTGTAGTACAGGACCGGGTAAAATTTTTAGGTATGATCTTAGACTCCAAGTTATCTGGTTTACACCATTTAAACCATGTGATTAAAAAATGTGAAGCTAGTGTTAATGTCATGAGGGCGCTTTCTGGTGTTCGTTGGGGCTCTCATCCTATGACTCAAAGGATTCTGTATAATGCTATTATCCGTAGTCACTTCGATTATGGCTGCTTTCTCTTTGAACCTTGTAATAAACTTGCTCTAGCGAAATTGGACAAAATCCAGTCAATATGCCTGCGTATCATTACTGGAGCTATGAAGTGCTCTCCTATAAATGCTCTTCAGGTTGAGTGTGTTGAACCTCCGTTATGTTTGCGAAGGCAATATTTGTCTGATAGGTTTTTTTATAATCTTATTCAGACTAGATGTCATCCCCTTTTATCTGTTCTTAATCTTCTTTCTCAGGCCATGGTTTCTTCAAGTTATTGGACTCATAAAGATTCTCCTCGTCTTGTAAACAGCATCAATAAGTTTAAAAATTTACCTTCTTCTGTTTTTCAACTGAATAAACATCCCTTGTTTGAGGTAGATTTTGCTTCTTTAGTCTTTAAGCCAGAAGTTATTGTAAATATTGGTATAAGTAAACATTGCCCTGAGGCTAACAAATGCTTTAACAATATAGTTTTTTCGGAGTGGTCCGACTGGCTTACAATTTTCACAGATGCTTCTAAGCTTTCAGAGGTTGATAGCGTTGGAGCAGCCGTCTGGATTCCAAAGTTCAAAATCATCTTAAGCTTTAAGTGTCCTTCAGTCTGCTCGGTTTTCACTGGAGAAGCATTGGCTATTCTTGAGGCAATTCTGTATGCAGAGTCGCACAAGTTAAACAGATCCATCATTTTTTCTGATAGTTTAAGCTGCCTTCAGGACATATCCAAAGTCCCGTTTCGTTCCCGGGATAACTTTATCATTACCCTCAAAATCAAAGAAGCTTTACTGAGGTGTAACCGTAACAATATTCTCGTTTGTTTAGCATGGATCCCTGGGCACGCAGGCATTTCGGGTAACGAAACAGTGGATGCATGTGCTAAAGCTGCATCTCATACTGGATGTGACACCTATTTTAACTGTTATTCCCGAGATCTCCGGTCTCTTGTCAAGCCCTCGCTTTTCAAATCTTGGCTCAATTTGTGGCAAAAATCTCAAGCCATCAAGGGAAAATATTATGGCAGTATTCAGCCTACTATCCCAACAAGACCATGGTTTTTTAAACATAACGTTAATAAGTTAGCAACTTCTGTGTTAATTAGACTACGATTAGGCTTTGTTTGCACCCCGGTATTTTTGGAGAAGATTCGAGTGAGGGTTCATTCTCTGTGCGAGTGTGGACTGGCGGAGGGCTCCTTAGAGCACCTGTTCTTTTTCTGCCCTCGACTTAGAACCCATTTATATGATCTGTTACCAGCCAATATACCTCGTCCGGTAAACATCCCATATATGCTGTCTTTGGCGCATTCACCGTTAATTAATACTTTGTACAAGTTTATCAGTGTAAATCATATTAGGTTATAGCTTATATTTGTTTTCATATTATGCTTCATAAGCGTTTCTTTCATCCTCTTTTTTTACTTTTACTTATTTTGACTTTGCCGCAATTCATTAAAAAAAAAAAACAGTTTTCGTACCTTCTTTACCAAGTTTTCTTTATTGCCCAAGTTAATTTGATGTTCTGGTGTTTTATCGTTAAGTTTACCGCTCATACATACTTAAACCGATTGTTCGTCACTTTTTTTTTTATCCTTTTTAAACTTGGCAAACTTGACATTGGCAGAATCATCGGTTAACGATGGAGCCATAGATTATAAATTGGATTGGATTGGAAGTATAGCTTGTCAAAAACTTCGAAAAACTCTTATTATTGGCTATGGTTTCTTGTTACGTTTGTCAAAACTTGCCAACAGTGATTGGAAAGCGCTATATTTTAAAAGTGATTTTAATATCAATATGAAACATTTTCGTGAAAAGAGTGTACCGTAGAAAATGTGCATAAGGTATGTGTATAAAATTTACATTTATTTATACTTTAACTTTAGATTCATAAACATTCGTCTTACAGACCGCGCGAAACGTAAACTTGTTTCATATTTCTCGAATTTAAGAGCGCCCGAGTACCTTTTTTAAGTGATACGGTCATTATTATCGCTAGTGCACTTTACTTTCAATGCGTGTGCTTGACAAAATACATAGCTTTGTTCATCTCAGGAACGGATGTTTATTGATCATGTTAGGCCTGTGTGGATTAGACATATTTTTGTTTTGTTATATTGGCTTTTTAAAAAAGGGACTCAACAAGTTGTCATTATGTCTTTCTTTTCACAAAGTTATGAAAACCTAAACATGTTTGCCTACAAGATAAATGTTTATGAATAGTGTTACCCCCACATATGTTTATGAATCTAGGGTTAAAGAAGGAAACCTAGAAGACATAAATATGTTAGTGAGTTTTTTATTGTAGCTTAATGTTTAAAGTTTTATTTAAATATTTTATTGTTGTAGATGTATCAGTCTTGCAGCACCGACCAGTTAAACACATGACAAAACAAATGCTGTAGCTCTATGTAGATCTCGTGCAGGGACAGGTGGGGGGCCATGTTCTGCTTCTCTTTCACAATGGGAGCTGCGGGTGCTGAACATGGGTGAAAGAATCCATGGACCACAAACCACAGCTCGAGAGCTAGCCTTCCCCACAATGGTATGTATTTTGATAACTTGAACAATATATTTAAAATAAAATAATAATATTATAGAGTAAAGAATTAAAATAATAAATTTGTTATTGTGTTTTGCAGAACATAATGAAGAAGTGGCTCAGTACAACTCACAGCAATTTAGTCCACTCCAGTGGGTCATTTTGCCGAAGATAAACCAACTGTGGAGATTCCACCACCATTGCCGGAGCCCCTCGCTTAACCACCAATGCCACCTTCTCCAGCACCAGTTGAGTCCAAGCAAAATAGATTATCAACCCCTGCATCTTCCAGATTTATTAATCGTGAGTACTTTCTGATATAAAACTAGCTTAACTCTCAACATATTACTAATTTATTTTAATTATAAAATAATACATCTATCACTATGCTTATGCTTTACTAAAGCAAGTGACACAAGTATGATAAATTCTAATGTTCAATTGTTTTTAGGTTCATCCTGGCATCTAACCCACTGTCCAGTCCAAGCTGGGAACAACATCAATGAGAAGTTGCTCCAATTAGAAAAAGAAGAAATGGTGATGGGATAATAATTGAATTGTTGGACCTGTTGCAATACTGTACTCTCTGCCTACCCCGCAAGTAGTCCAGTGTGATGATTACAAAGATAGAATAATAGCTGTCTTGTGATTGTTGTAATATTTTTTGTTGCTTAAATATAAAATGGTTGTTTCTTTAAATATTCTAGATTTTGTTATTAATTAAGATACTTATACAGAATTTTACTATAATCTGAGGCTTTCATAATTTAAAAAATCACTATGTTATAATGTTATGGTAACTCCATAACATCAGAATATATGTTAGATATTAAGTTTAAATTACAATGAGGGAATGATTTTTATATAAATAAATTTCCTTTAAGAAGCATTAGAATAAAAACATTTGATGAAATCTCAATATTTGACTATGTTTAATGTTTACTAGTACAAATTAATATGTTTATTTTATTTAATAATAATAAAAAATAAACCATCTATTTTATAATATTTTTTTGGCCTTTTTTACTGTACTTTGTTTTATTACTACACACCTGAGCAAAGGCCTTCATATTCACAACTGTCGATCTATTGCCATTTCGGGCCACAAAGTACCCGCAAAGGCAATTTTATAATTACACTACAAAAAAACGCGTCTAATTATATCATGAATACATTAAAAATAACCAAAATTTCGACTAATAAACACTGAACAACTTATGTTTAGTATTAGTTTAAACTAAAGTCGACAGCATCAAAGAAAGGAAACTCCACAATCACAAATTAAATTTGAAACGATAATACCGACGACGTCCTATGAGGTGTCGTTGAAATTATCGTATAAGTGTCGTTTAGATCGTTGTCGAATTCGAATATTCGTAACTGACATTTACTACTAAGAGTAGGGTTACAGACGATAATGTCGAATATTGTATCGTTCGTTCAATCATCGTTTCGACAGTGAAAACGACTTAACTAAGAGTAGGATTCGACACGACATATGCCGCGATATATCGATTTTGCGAGTAGACCTTCTGCTTCTTATTTCTCGAATTTAAGAGCGCCTCGAGTACCTTTTTAAGTGATACGGTCATTATTATCGCTAGTGCACTTTACTTTCAATGACGTGTGCTTGACAAAATACATAGCTTTGTTCATCTCAGGAACGGATGTTTATTGATCATGTTACGCCTGTGTAGATTAGACATATTTTTGTTTTGTTATATTGTCTTTTAATAAGTGACTCAACAAGTTGTCATTATGTCTTTCTTTTCACAAAGTTATGAAAACCTTTACTTAAACATGTTTGCCTACAAGATAAATGTTTATGAATAGTGTTACCCCCACATATGTTTATGAATCTAGGGTTAAAGAAGGAAACCTAGAAGAAATAAATATGTTAGTGAGTTTTTTATTGTAGCTTAATGTTTAAAGTTGTATTTAAATATTTTATTGTTGTAGATGTATCAGTCCTGCAGCACCGACCAGTTAAACACATGACAAAACAAATGCTGTAGCTCTACGTAGATCTCGTGCAGGGACAGGTGGGGGGCCATGTTCTGCTTCTCTTTCACAATGGGAGCTGCGGGTGCTGAACATGGGTGAAAAATAGATTATCAACCCCTGCATCTTCCAGATTTATTAATCGTGAGTACTTCCCGATATAAAACTAGCTTAACTCTCAACATATTACTAATTTATTTTAATTATAAAATAATACATCTATCGGGTCTATGCTTATGCTTTACTAAAGCAAGTGTCACAAGTATGATAAATTCTAATGTTTAATTGTTTTTAGGTTCATCCTGGCATCTAACCCACTGTCCAGTCCAAGCTGGGAACAACATCAATGAGAAGTTGCTCCAATTAGAAAAAGAAGAAATGGTGATGGGATAATAATTGAATTGTTAGACCTGTTGCAATTCTGTACTCGCTGCCTACCCCGCAAGTAGTCCAGTGTGATGATTACAAAGATAGAATAATAGCTGTCTTGTGATTGTTGTAATATTTTTTGTTCTTAAATTTATAATGTATGTTTCTTTAAATATTCTAGATCTTGTTATTAATTAAGATACTTATACAGAATTTTACTATAATCTGAGGCTTTCATATTTTAAAAAATCACTATGTTATAATGTTATGGTAACTCCATAACATAAGAATATATGTTAGATATTAAGTTTAAATTACAATGAGGGAATGATTTTTATATAAATAAATTTCCTTTAAGAAGCATTAGAATAAAAACATTTGATGAAATCTCAATTTTTGAGTATGTTTAATGTTTACCAGTACAAATTAATATGTTTATTTTATTTAATAATAATAAAAAATAAACCATCTATTATATAATTATTTTTTTTTGGCCTTTTTTACTGTACTTTGTTTTATTACTACACACCTGAGCAAAGGCCTTCATATTCACAACTGTCGATCTATTGCCATTTCGGGCCACAAAGTACCCGCAAAGGCAATTTTATAATTACACTACAAAAAACGCGACTATATCATGAATACATTAAAAATAACCAAAATTTCGACTAATAAACACTGAACAACTTATGTTTAGTATTAGTTTCAACTAAAGTCGACAGCATTAAAGAAAGAAAACTCCACAATCACAAAATATCACAAATTAAATTTGAAACGATAATACCGACGACGTCCTCTGAGGTGTCGTTGAAATTATCGTATAAGTGTCGTTTAGATCGTTGTCGAATTCGAATATTCGTAACTGACATTTACTACTAAGAGTAGGGTTACAGACGATAATGTCGAATATTGTATCGTTCGTTCAATCATCGTTTCGACACTGAAAACGACGTAACTAAGAGTAGGATTCGACACGACATATGCCGCGATATATCGATTATCGATTTTGCGAGTAGACCTTCAGGGCCACTATGGGGTGCGCCCCGCAAGACCGCGAGAGGTTGGAGGCCACTATGGGGTTCGCCCCGCAAGACCGCGGGACGTTGGAGGCCACTGGGGTGCGCCCTGCAAGACCGTGGCGTCGCGGTGGCCTAACTACGTTGGTGCGCGTTCATGGCTGAACAAAAATCCCTCAATGTTTATAATAACTGAGGTGTGCACGCCAAAAGGTTTGTAAATAAAACCACATTTGTGTACTGACCAATAATCAGCTGATTTGCTGGCATTTTTATTCGACCTTATGTCAATAACATATAAAATGGTTGCTACTGAACCATACCGCGATTTACAGGCGACACAGTGGCGCCATTTATTATATTAAAGCAAACTAATTTAAGTAAAGTACATTGTTGGTATCAGACATACCGCCCACTAAGGACATTACTGACGAAATGTCCTTCCAGAACTGAATGGTAAAATCCTTGTTACAACGGAAACTGATACTTTATATCCGTTTGTAGCACACTACAAAAGATGATAAAATATATTCTATATGAACTAAATTGTAAAATTCGTGGTAAAAACTATAACACGTTGATCTTCAATAGCTCAGTTTAGGAAAGATTGTTGTACTAGTTTGTAAACCTTAAAATATTCAATATTAAAATGTAAACAATGTAACGACTTATAAATAGTAAAAAAAAAACAAATATAAATATAAACCTGGAACTTAAATTGTATAAAGGTAAAACAAAGTGGTATAATTTGATCTAGTGTAGTGATTTATAAAATTAACTAACATACCATACAGAAAATATCATAAGGCAACCTTAACAAATATGTAAAACAAAATAATAAATAATCAGTTAAAACTAATTAATGAGTTACTGGCAAAGTACATAATTTAGATGTTGGCCTCTTAATAGTGGATGACTTTGTGCGCAATGTAACTACACGGGTGATATTATCATCCCCCGGGTGCTTTTCGATTACGCGACCTAATAACCAACGACTTGGCGGCAAGTCATCCTCCTTCACTAAAACTATGTGTCCAATTTTTGGTTCTGGAACGCGAGAAGTCCATTTATAGCGATTCATTAGGGTTGACAAATATTCTTGGGACCAGCGTGGTCCACACCGCTATGCAAGAAGGGTCTAGCCGGAGTACAACGGACGGCTGGCAGAGAACCCATCCATTGCGGTTTGGTACAAGCTCTGTGTTTTGCACATATTACGCATTTATGAAAGCAGTTTTTTACTAGGTTTCTTAACCCTATAATCCAGTAGGCTGTTCTCAAATAATTTATCATCAGCTGAGGACCCCCATGTAGAGTCCTGTGATGAGCATCGGCAACTATAAGGTGAGTCAGATGGCTACGGTTAGGTAGAACTATTGGATGCCTCGCACTGGCGTCTAATTGTGCCTTCTCAAGTCTACCTCGAACTCTTATCAAGCCCTTATCATCAAGGTAGGGGCTGAGTGATTTTAGTTAACTTGACTTCAATTGTAAATATCCCTTCCTCTGTAATTGTACATACTCTGTGGTGAATATATCTCCTTGTATTTTCTTTATGCAGCAGTTTAATGCTTGTTGTAGTTCTAATTTTCGTAAATATTTCTTAGTAAAACTTGTAGTTTCCTTCTTTAAAAACCGTCGGCAATATGCAATCACTCTTATTAATCTTTGTAAAGTAGAAAAGCGTTTGAATAATGAAAATTCACTTTCAGGGACTACAGTTGCAGTAAGCACCTTAAAAGACTCCTCTAAATCTGTATTAAAGTCCTTCGGTCTTGAATATGTTATAGCCTTCTCCTTGAGAAATGTTGGCCCGGAAAACCACAAAGTGTTATCGATAAATAAACTTGGTAGCATTCCTCTCGAGACACAATCAGCATGGTTATTTTTTGTCGAAATGTGACACCACTGAGACGCCTTCATCGTTATTTCAGAGGTTCTATTTCCTACAATTGTCTTCCATTTACTTGGGTGGCTATTAAGCCAAGCCAACACAACAGTCGAATCAGTCCATGCTTTAAATTTTAGATGCGTCACAAAAACCATGCAGTTCCAGATCATCGTGCGGCTTCATGCCAAGCCAGCGGGGTATCCGGAGTCTGGTAAGTAGAGTCGCGGTATGTACTCCACTCCTTTATTAGTACTGTACTAAGTTCATCATCCCAACCAACACCTGCAAGCCATAATTTTTGAATGAAGACCTTAGCTAAGACCACGCTAGGTGCTAGCCAACCTAATGGGTCAAACAGTCGAGCTATGTCCGAAATTATTGATATTTTAGTTACCGGTGCAGTTATGCTAAAGCAGAATAGACGCAAGTGTGCGATGCACCTGGGCCGCAGCATACGGAGCTGTCAGTAGGTTCACGTATTAAAAAATCTGCTCTACTCTGCGCTGCGTCACCCGAGTCTCAGCATACGCTTAACCACAACTTCGTTAAAGTTTGACACTATTTGTCATTTGACATCCTGGATGTGTGACAAATAGTGTCAAAATAGTTTGAAACTTTACGATAATGTAACGTCCGTATACTCGTATATATCTGAATACCTATAAAATATATTGTAAGTTAATAGTTTAAGGTACTTAATTAGGGGACTGCTAACCTAATGGGAGTCACCATTTTTATGCTCACCACTTGGCACTAAGCGCGTAGAGTCTTGTCTTGGTATATTTCATTGTATTAGTTATGATTGTGTACTTTTAGTATTATACGGATGTCCGGATAATTAAAACATATTTAAATCGTGGGATATTCGATGTCCGTTTATAATTTTCGAGAGTCAGATATGAGTACTGACGTGCGTATAAACGTTTTATGAACGTAGGTTGTTATAGCCCACTGTGTTCGACTTGTGTTTCTTTGAGATAATTGTTCTTTTTTTTTTCTTTTTTTTTTCTTTTTTTTTTTTTTAGAAAAACGTTGCCCCACACTAGGATTTATTCCTGTATCGTGGGTGCGTTTACAAACATGAAAATTCACAAAGAAATACCCAGACCGGAACAAAAATAATTGTGGATCACACAAAGATTTGTCCCGTGCGGGAATCGAACCCGCGACTATTAGACACAGTGGGCGGAACGGCTTAAGCTCTTAACCACTGCGCTAAATCGTCCGTCAAATAATGTGCTATTGCCAATCTCAAAGTCGAGTAACCTGGGTATGACTTATTATCAGTAACTGTTATAATTATCTACCTCATTAAATGTGTTCCTATCCAAACATACTTGTAAATTAAAAGTAGGTAGATTGGTACTTTTAATTTAAGTAACTATTTCTTGAGACATAATCGTAATAAATGACATTTGATCTCAATATTTGTTTTATATTTCATAACTTTAAACTTCACACTTCGCTTAAGAGCGGCAACGTCGCACTATTCATAGGAGTTGCGATGGATAGGAAAACGTAAATTAAATTGATGTGCCTTTGGAAAACATACAGTATTGCTGTTGAAGAAGCAGTTGTTTTGACCTCGCTAGTCGTTGACATCCTTACGTAGAGTTGTCGTCTTACCGCTCATAGATGCAAGCTTCTTAGGGATACCTGGAGGATATTAAAGAATAAATGCGTGCGTATAACAAAATAATGTAAAGAAACAACTAGTACGCTGGGCTGTTGGTTGCGGTCTGTCTGTCCCGTCGTCAGCTGATCGGTGCGGCGTGGGAGGCGGCTACATGCGTCCCCCCACACCTCAGTTGCGCGCGCCTGTATTGGCGCTAACATGTGCTCCCGGCGTTGAAGATTTGTCTTCAAAGGATTGGATGGGCAGGGGGCATATCATGTTGTATGCTCGACGAATAACTCCCCTCTTGGTGCGGATATCGGCGACTCTGGCAACACCGTCGCCACCCGCTATGACGCGGACCACCCTTCCGAGAAGCCACATTAGAGGTGGTGCGACTTTTTCTCTGTTGACTACCAAGGCACCTTCCTGCAGCTGTCCCCTGGAAAAGCACCATTTTGTCTTCTGCTGTAGCCAGAAAATATATTCATTAGAGAAGCGGTTCCAGAAATGTTGCTTAAGATGTTTGATGCGCTGAAACCGTTGAAGGCTGCTAATCTTCTGACTGGATATCTGCGGATGAGGCAAGAACATGAGCGATCTTCCAATTAAGAAATGGGCAGGAGTAAGAGGAATAAGGTCAGAAGGGCCGTTGGAAAGTGGAGTAAGGGGTCGGGAATTTAAAATTGCTTCGACCTGAATAAGGTAAGTGGACATTTCCTCGTAAGTGAGGTGCGTTAATCCTAAGATGCGCCGTAAGTGGTGTTTAATGGATTTGACCGCGGATTCCCATAATCCGCCGAAATGTGGAGTATAAGCGGGAATAAAAGAGAAATTAATACCATTGTCAGCCATCTCTGAACCGAAATCCTGTTTTAAAATGTTGGAAAGTTCATTAAAGGTTACAACAAATGTGGTGCCGTTATCTGAAAAGATAGTTTTCGGCTTCCCCCGACGAGCTATGAACCTATTCAGAGCTTCAACAAAAGCGTCTTTGGTTAGGTCCGAAACAAGCTCCAGGTGAACCGCTTTCGTAACTAAACACACAAAAACACATATATACGATTTAATGAGCCTACAACCTCTTCCTTAGCGATCGGCTATCAGGATTGGTCCTGCGTAATCTGTGCCTGTCTCATAAAAGGGAAACTCTAATTGAACTCTTTCCTTCGGGAGATTGCCCATGATAGGTTGAATACTTTCACCCTTAATTCTGGCACATCTTACACATGTACGAACAACCCTTCGTGCTAAGTTCCTTCCACCCAACGGCCAGTAACTATATCTGATAGTGGCAAGAAGCAATTGGGGACCTGCGTGGAAAAGACGTAAATGAAAGGAGGTAAAAATTAATAATGTTAATTTGTGTTTACTACATAAAAGAATAGGGTGTTTTACATTATAGTCGTCAGTCAGTAATGTCAGTCTAGGTTCGGAGACAAAGAAAGCAGACGATTTTTGTGAGGTAATTTAGATCCTGCTTTGAGAAGTTGGTATTCCGTAGAAAATGACTCCTGTTGTGAAATTTTAATAATGAGCTCAGATGGAACATAAGTTCCGACATTGCCAGGGAACCGTGTCGTTTATATTTAGGATATCTACAATTATGTATTAATCTTTGAACAAAAGCAATGATACGTTGTAATTTTATATAATTAAATGAATGATTAATTATAGATTGAATTAATTCATTGTTATTATTTGTGACGCCTAGAGCAAAAAATGACTTTATGGTATCTGGTAATGTAGTAAGATTTTCTGAATTAGGTATTAAAGGCCATGATGAGGGATTATGTCGTAAGAATGGTGGTCATGACCACCACAATGAGCAATCACCTATAAGTTCAGCGCTAAGCCCGCGTGATATTAGGTCTGCAGAATAAGTTTGGACGATAACATTCAACACAAGGATCCTTCTCGAATTTACGTACCAATGAGAAGCACCGTTTACTTTCTAAGTCATATTAGTTATCGAAAGTAGTGGCCGGTGCTTCCTTAAGTGCAATTGTAACTACAAAACGTCCATCATCATAACTTTTCGTAGTTTCAACAAAGTGCTGTGCACATGCACGCTCTTCGGGAGTGTAGTCATGTCTTGGCAATATGGTATCAAGCTCCCAGAATCGAGAAAGGTCTGTGTTTATTGTATGACTATCATCCCGCATAAGTAAGCATACATGCTTTGAATTGTGTGATTGATGTACAGTGCCAGATATAAGCCATCCTAATTTATATTCGAAAAGCACTGGATTACGATTGCCTAAAGATATGCTACGTGTCCCAATTAAGTTCCAAAAACTTCTGCGCCAACTAGTATATCGATAGAAGACCGAATATGAAATGACAGATCGGCTAAACAAACATTTGGAGGTATTGGTAGGTTATGTGTATTTATACACGAAGTGGGCATAGGCGATGTGATCGATGGTAGAATAAAACAGTCGATGTCCATTTTAAAACTACCGTTGGAAGACTCCATAGAAAGGGAGCAAGCACGAGTAGTACTGGACATCTAATTATTTATTCCAGTAACCCTAGAATTCACGATATGTATTGGTAAATTTAGCTTACTAGATAAATCTTGAGTAACAAAATTCGCAGTGCTACCATTATCCAAAAGGACCCTGGCACGGTGTAGTTTACCGCTGATGTCCCTCACGTTGACCAGAGCCGTGGAAAGGAACACAACGTTGTGTTTCATATTTACTGTTATCAGCCGACAAAGCTATGTTATGAATTAAGGGTCGTTCCTCATGAGTATGAAGTAAGGTATTGCGCTTACCCTTACAATATTTACAATGGCTCAAGGCACACTACGTCTGTATGTCCTGGGCGTAAACAGTTAAGGCATACTTTGTATTCTTTGGCTTTAAGTATACGAGAATGATCTGGTAATGATCTAAATATTTCACAATTAAATATGTAATGATTTTTTTTGTACATAAGGGGCATAAGTAGTATAAGCTTTTTTTATTGTTATGTATTGTATTTATGATGTTATTATTAGGAGTTGTTACGTCGTAACATAGTTTTAAAAATATAAAATAAAAATAAAAAATCTTTACACACAAACAAACAAAATAACAAGTTGTTACATCGAATGGAAACCGCGCGCCTTAACTAGTGATAGCATCATAATGACCATATAAGGTATTCGTTGGCACCGGAAATCAAATTCCTTCTAGAACACCTAATAAGAAACGCCCACAACATAGAAGGATCTAGAAATAATACAATAGCGAACAACGGGACAATGATCCTATCTCACTCGGTTCGGTTATTGCTAACTTAGTCCCACAAGAATTTTATAAAAACCACCACCACCACCACCACCACCACCACCACCACCACCACCACCACCACCACCACCACCACCACCACCACCACCACCACCACCACCACCACCACCACCACCACCACCACCCACCACCACCACCACCACCACCACCACCACCACCACCACCAGTAGGAAAAATTATTGTTGCCCACTGTTAAGAAATATATATAGCCACAGAAAAATACACTATTAAAAGGTAGAAAAAATCACTTGTTGAATAGTAATCGAATTAATCCAGACACGAAAAATTAGTTAACAGCAATCAGAACTATTGGAATAATTATATTAAACTTACCAAGGGGGTTGAAGAATGTTGCTAATTTAAACTTTTATTTTTTTTATTTTAATAAAGCACCGTGTGAACTAAACTGAATTATTGTCGTGCGAGCTCTGGCGTCGGAAAAGGGTTGTTCCTGCGCGAACTCGTTTTTATATACTGCCCCCCCAGGACGACCTACTTCCTGCCTGGCAACAGTGCGCACTCCCCAGATCTCTTGATCCTTCGTCTGAGACGAGGACAGAGATATAGAAAGAACGGCTCAACCGAAGCAAGGCACGCCCTAAACTATTGTCTGTTTTTTATAAAATTCTTGTGGGACTAAGTTAGCAATAACCGAACCGAGTGAGATAGGATCATTGTCCCGTTGTTCGCTATTGTATTATTTCTAGATCCTTCTATGTTGTGGGCGTTTCTTATTAGGTGTTCTAGAAGGAATTTGATTTCCGGTGCCAACGAATACCTTATATGGTCATTATGATGCTATCACTAGTTAAGGCGCGCGGTTTCCATTCGATGTAACAACTTGTTATTTTGTTTGTTTGTGTGTAAAGATTTTTTATTTTTATTTTATATTTTTAAAACTATGTTACGACGTAACAACTCCTAATAATAACATCATAAATACAATACATAACAATAAAAAAAGCTTATACTACTTATGCCCCTTATGTACAAAAAAAATCATTACATATTTAATTGTGAAATATTTAGATCATTACCAGATCATTCTCGTATACTTAAAGCCAAAGAATACAAAGTATGCCTTAACTGTTTACGCCCAGGACATACAGACGTAGTGTGCCTTGAGCCATTGTAAATATTGTAAGGGTAAGCGCAATACCTTACTTCATACTCATGAGGAACGACCCTTAATTCATAACATAGCTTTGTCGGCTGATAACAGTAAATATGAAACACAACGTTGTGTTCCTTTCCACGGCTCTGGTCAACGTGAGGGACATCAGCGGTAAACTACACCGTGCCAGGGTCCTTTTGGATAATGGTAGCACTGCGAATTTTGTTACTCAAGATTTATCTAGTAAGCTAAATTTACCAATACATATCGTGAATTCTAGGGTTACTGGAATAAATAATTAGATGTCCAGTACTACTCGTGCTTGCTCCCTTTCTATGGAGTCTTCCAACGGTAGTTTTAAAATGGACATCGACTGTTTTATTCTACCATCGATCACATCGCCTATGCCCACTTCGTGTATAAATACACATAACCTACCAATACCTCCAAATGTTTGTTTAGCCGATCTGTCATTTCATATTCGGTCTTCTATCGATATACTAGTTGGCGCAGAAGTTTTTGGAACTTAATTGGGACACGTAGCATATCTTTAGGCAATCGTAATCCAGTGCTTTTCGAATATAAATTAGGATGGCTTATATCTGGCACTGTACATCAATCACACAATTCAAAGCATGTATGCTTACTTATGCGGGATGATAGTCATACAATAAACACAGACCTTTCTCGATTCTGGGAGCTTGATACCATATTGCCAAGACATGACTACACTCCCGAAGAGCGTGCATGTGCACAGCACTTTGTTGAAACTACGAAAAGTTATGATGATGGACGTTTTGTAGTTACAATTGCACTTAAGGAAGCACCGGCCACTACTTTCGATAACTAATATGACTTAGAAAGTAAACGGTGCTTCTCATTGGTACGTAAATTCGAGAAGGATCCTTGTGTTGAATGTTATCGTCCAAACTTATTCTGCAGACCTAATATCACGCGGGCTTAGCGCTGAACTTATAGGTGATTGCTCATTGTGGTGGTCATGACCACCATTCTTACGACATAATCCCTCATCATGGCCTTTAATACCTAATTCAGAAAATCTTACTACATTACCAGATACCATAAAGTCATTTTTTGCTCTAGGCGTCACAAATAATAACAATGAATTAATTCAATCTATAATTAATCATTCATTTAATTATAAAAAAATTACAACGTATCATTGCTTTTGTTCAAAGATTTTGTTCAAAGATAAAGGTGGTGGTGGTGGTGGTGGTGGTGGTGGTGGTGGTGGTGGTGGTGGTGGTGGTGGTGGTGGTGGTGGTGGTGGTGGTGGTGGTGGTGGTGGTGGTGGTGGTGGTGGTGGTGGTGGTGGTGGTGGTGGTGGTGGTGGTGGTGGTGGTGGTGGTGGTGGTGGTGGTGGTGGTGGTGGTGGTGGTGGTGGTGGTGGTGGTGGTGGTGGTGGTGGTGGTGGTGGTGGTGGTGGTGGTGGTGGTGGTGGTGGTGGTGGTGGTGGTGGTGGTGGTGGTGGTGGTGGTGGTGGTGGTGGTGGTGGTGGTGGTGGTGGTGGTGGTGGTGGTGGTGGTGGTGGTGGTGGTGGTGGTGGTGGTGGTGGTGGTGGTGGTGGTGGTGGTGGTGGTGGTGGTGGTGGTGGTGGTGGTGGTGGTGGTGGTGGTGGTGGTGGTGGTGGTGGTGGTGGTGGTGGTGGTGGTGGTGGTGGTGGTGGTGGTGGTGGTGGTGGTGGTGGTGGTGGTGGTGGTGGTGGTGGTGGTGGTGGTGGTGCTGGTGGTGGTGGTGCTGGTGGTGATCCGTCTGGTGGTGGTGGTGCTGGTGGTGGTGCTGGTGGTGCTGGTGGTGCTGGTGGTGCTGGTGGTGCTGGTGGTGCTGGTGGTGCTGGTGGTGCTGGTGGTGCTGGTGGTGCTGGTGGTGCTGGTGGTGCTGGTGGTGCTGGTGGTGCTGGTGGTGCTGGTGGTGCTGGTGGTGCTGGTGGTGCTGCTGCTGCTGCTGCTGCTGCTGCTGCTGCTGCTGCTGCTGCTGCTGCTGCTGCTGCTGCTGCTGCTGCTGCTGCTGCTGCTGCTGCTGCTGCTGCTGCTGCTGCTGCTGCTGCTGCTGCTGCTGCTGCTGCTGCTGCTGCTGCTGCTGCTGCTGCTGCTGCTGCTGCTGCTGCTGCTGCTGCTGCTGCTGCTGCTGCTGCTGCTGCTGCTGCTGCTGCTGCTGCTGCTGCTGCTGCTGCTGCTGCTGCTGCTGCTGCTGCTGCTGCTGCTGCTGCTGCTGCTGCTGCTGCTGCTGCTGCTGCTGCTGCTGCTGCTGCTGCTGCTGCTGCTGCTGCTGCTGCTGCTGCTGCTGCTGCTGCTGCTGCTGCTGCTGCTGCTGCTGCTGCTGCTGCTGCTGCTGCTGCTGCTGCTGCTGCTGCTGCTGCTGCTGCTGCTGCTGCTGCTGCTGCTGCTGCTGCTGCTGCTGCTGCTGCTGCTGCTGCTGCTGCTGCTGCTGCTGCTGCTGCTGCTGCTGCTGCTGCTGCTGCTGCTGCTGCTGCTGCTGCTGCTGCTGCTGCTGCTGGTGGTGCTGGTGGTGCTGGTGGTGCTGGTGGTGCTGGTGGTGCTGGTGGTGCTGGTGGTGCTGGTGGTGCTGGTGGCTTTCGTAACTAAACACACAAAAACACATATATACGATTTAATGAGCCTACAACCTCTTCCTTAGCGATCGGCTATCAGGATTGGTCCTGCGTAATCTGTGCCTGTCTCATAAAAGGGAAACTCTAATTGAACTCTTTCCTTCGGGAGATTGCCCATGATAGGTTGAATACTTTCACCCTTAATTCTGGCACATCTTACACATGTACGAACAACCCTTCGTGCTAAGTTCCTTCCACCCAACGGCCAGTAACTATATCTGATAGTGGCAAGAAGCAATTGGGGACCTGCGTGGAAAAGACGTAAATGAAAGGAGGTAAAAATTAATAATGTTAATTTGTGTTTACTACATAAAAGAATAGGGTGTTTTACATTATAGTCGTCAGTCAGTAATGTCAGTCTAGGTTCGGAGACAAAGAAAGCAGACGATTTTTGTGAGGTAATTTAGATCCTGCTTTGAGAAGTTGGTATTCCGTAGAAAATGACTCCTGTTGTGAAATTTTAATAATGAGCTCAGATGGAACATAAGTTCCGACATTGCCAGGGAACCGTGTCGTTTATATTTAGGATATCTACAATTATGTATTAATCTTTGAACAAAAGCAATGATACGTTGTAATTTTATATAATTAAATGAATGATTAATTATAGATTGAATTAATTCATTGTTATTATTTGTGACGCCTAGAGCAAAAAATGACTTTATGGTATCTGGTAATGTAGTAAGATTTTCTGAATTAGGTATTAAAGGCCATGATGAGGGATTATGTCGTAAGAATGGTGGTCATGACCACCACAATGAGCAATCACCTATAAGTTCAGCGCTAAGCCCGCGTGATATTAGGTCTGCAGAATAAGTTTGGACGATAACATTCAACACAAGGATCCTTCTCGAATTTACGTACCAATGAGAAGCACCGTTTACTTTCTAAGTCATATTAGTTATCGAAAGTAGTGGCCGGTGCTTCCTTAAGTGCAATTGTAACTACAAAACGTCCATCATCATAACTTTTCGTAGTTTCAACAAAGTGCTGTGCACATGCACGCTCTTCGGGAGTGTAGTCATGTCTTGGCAATATGGTATCAAGCTCCCAGAATCGAGAAAGGTCTGTGTTTATTGTATGACTATCATCCCGCATAAGTAAGCATACATGCTTTGAATTGTGTGATTGATGTACAGTGCCAGATATAAGCCATCCTAATTTATATTCGAAAAGCACTGGATTACGATTGCCTAAAGATATGCTACGTGTCCCAATTAAGTTCCAAAAACTTCTGCGCCAACTAGTATATCGATAGAAGACCGAATATGAAATGACAGATCGGCTAAACAAACATTTGGAGGTATTGGTAGGTTATGTGTATTTATACACGAAGTGGGCATAGGCGATGTGATCGATGGTAGAATAAAACAGTCGATGTCCATTTTAAAACTACCGTTGGAAGACTCCATAGAAAGGGAGCAAGCACGAGTAGTACTGGACATCTAATTATTTATTCCAGTAACCCTAGAATTCACGATATGTATTGGTAAATTTAGCTTACTAGATAAATCTTGAGTAACAAAATTCGCAGTGCTACCATTATCCAAAAGGACCCTGGCACGGTGTAGTTTACCGCTGATGTCCCTCACGTTGACCAGAGCCGTGGAAAGGAACACAACGTTGTGTTTCATATTTACTGTTATCAGCCGACAAAGCTATGTTATGAATTAAGGGTCGTTCCTCATGAGTATGAAGTAAGGTATTGCGCTTACCCTTACAATATTTACAATGGCTCAAGGCACACTACGTCTGTATGTCCTGGGCGTAAACAGTTAAGGCATACTTTGTATTCTTTGGCTTTAAGTATACGAGAATGATCTGGTAATGATCTAAATATTTCACAATTAAATATGTAATGATTTTTTTTGTACATAAGGGGCATAAGTAGTATAAGCTTTTTTTATTGTTATGTATTGTATTTATGATGTTATTATTAGGAGTTGTTACGTCGTAACATAGTTTTAAAAATATAAAATAAAAATAAAAAATCTTTACACACAAACAAACAAAATAACAAGTTGTTACATCGAATGGAAACCGCGCGCCTTAACTAGTGATAGCATCATAATGACCATATAAGGTATTCGTTGGCACCGGAAATCAAATTCCTTCTAGAACACCTAATAAGAAACGCCCACAACATAGAAGGATCTAGAAATAATACAATAGCGAACAACGGGACAATGATCCTATCTCACTCGGTTCGGTTATTGCTAACTTAGTCCCACAAGAATTTTATAAAAAACAGACAATAGTTTAGGGCGTGCCTTGCTTCGGTTGAGCCGTTCTTTCTATATCTCTGTCCTCGTCTCAGACGAAGGATCAAGAGATCTGGGGAGTGCGCACTGTTGCCAGGCAGGAAGTAGGTCGTCCTGGGGGGGCAGTATATAAAAACGAGTTCGCGCAGGAACAACCCTTTTCCGACGCCAGAGCTCGCACGACAATAATTCAGTTTAGTTCACACGGTGCTTTATTAAAATAAAAAAAATAAAAGTTTAAATTAGCAACATTCTTCAACCCCCTTGGTAAGTTTAATATAATTATTCCAATAGTTCTGATTGCTGTTAACTAATTTTTCGTGTCTGGATTAATTCGATTACTATTCAACAAGTGATTTTTTCTACCTTTTAATAGTGTATTTTTCTGTGGCTATATATATTTCTTAACAGTGGGCAACAATAATTTTTCCTACTACATTTTTGTTTATTTTTTTTTAATTATCGCGGCCATATCTCTCCTGGTTTCTTGTGGAGGCTGGATCGATTTGGACGAAATTAATATGATAATAAAAATGAAGAAAAATACCGCGGTGAAACATATTCAAAACTTATCGAATGATTAAATAGAAAAGGTTATATTTTACAATTTTTAAGATACTAGCTGTCACATTTGGTTACGTTGTTACCCACTATTAAGAATAAACAAAAATGTAGTAGAAAAAATTATTGTTGCCCACTGTTAAGAAATATATATAGCCACAGAAAAATACACTATTAAAAGGTAGAAAAAATCACTTGTTGAATAGTAATCGAATTAATCCAGACACGAAAAATTAGTTAACAGCAATCAGAACTATTGGAATAATTATATTAAACTTACCAAGGGGGTTGAAGAATGTTGCTAATTTAAACTTTTATTTTTTTTATTTTAATAAAGCACCGTGTGAACAAAACTGAATTGTTGTCGTACGAGCTCTGGCGTCGGAAAAGGGTTGTTCCTGCGCGAACTCGTTTTTATATACTGCCCCCCCAGGACGGCCTACTTCCTGCCTGGCAACAGTGCGCACTCCCCAGATCTCTTGATCCTTCGTCTGAGACGAGGACAGAGATATAGAAAGAACGGCTCAACCGAAGCAAGGCACGCCCTAAACTATTGTCTGTTTTTTATAAAATTCTTGTGGGACTAAGTTAGCAATAACCGAACCGAGTGAGATAGGATCATTGTCCCGTTGTTCGCTATTGTATTATTTCTAGATCCTTCTATGTTGTGGGCGTTTCTTATTAGGTGTTCTAGAAGGAATTTGATTTCCGGTGCCAACGAATACCTTATATGGTCATTATGATGCTATCACTAGTTAAGGCGCGCGGTTTCCATTCGATGTAACAACTTGTTATTTTGTTTGTTTGTGTGTAAAGATTTTTTATTTTTATTTTATATTTTTAAAACTATGTTACGACGTAACAGAGTGACTACAAAACTTTTTTGCTTACCATGATTGACCTCTGGACCTAATCTATGACCTTTGCCGTCTTCTAAAGTCTCCAAGAGATTTGACCTATTCCATAGGGAGTTTCTCCAGCGTATTTTGATATTCTTCCCAATGCCTAGTCGTGACATTATCCAACTTCGATACCATTATATAAATTGTTAAGGTTTCTGTAAGGTCAAATTGTTAGAAAGGCTTGTTCAAAGTCCCTAATGCCCGGAGGTTCTTATTTGTGGCGTCAATGATTTGACGTATTGCCTCACTAGACTCCTTTTGAATAGGCGTAACATTAAATAAAGCCTTCACATGATTGTTAACCAATAATTGTTTGTTATCATATCTCTCGCATAACAATTTCCAGGCAATGTCGTAATTATCCGCCTTAAAATCTAAGCTCCTGATAATTAAAGCGGCACTTCCATGAAGAGAAGACCGTAAGTAATGATACTTATTTATATTATCAATATAATGGTCGTCGTGTATTAACGACGTATAAATATCTTTAAATTCCAACCAATCCTGATAGCCACCGCTAAAATGAGGTAAATCAATTTTGGGAAGTCTTATGTAGCTATGTTTATGTGTAACTACGGTACGGTCACCATTAGAGCCTACCTCAGAACCGACGACCGAAGTACGCTGGCCGCGATGCCGCGTGATTAACTCACGTGCAGCCGCCAACTGGCTGTAGTACTTTGACTCAAACTCTTCCCTTTCCGCGAACAGCTCGTCAGGTTTGTCCGATAACATCTCTAGTTCAGTCTGAAAATCATCATAAAGCTGGTATGAGGCTTCTATATTGTTAACTCTGATCTCGAGTTCCAACAATTGAGTTTCACTAAGTTGTTGACATGACTGTGCTGATGATAAAAATGACCCGAACTGCGTTAGCTTAGCCTTTATTGAAGCACGTTCCTTAATAAGCTCCTTTGTTCTAGCCTCAGTAGCCATTTTAAAGCACTTGAGCGATTCTAACGTAAACAAAAATGTAAATAAACAGGTTATCTATAAGTTAACAAATGAATATGAATTAAGGATCAGTTGCTATTCAGTAACCTGTTTGCGTGCAGTGATTAAGCGTTGTGGTTGACTACAATATTTTCTTTGTGTATAAAGGAATCGTAAAAAAATAACTCAATTAGTGATTAAAGTAAATAACCACTAAATATATGTAAAATATGAAGACAACAAAAGTTATAACGGTGTAATCCGATAGCGAATAAAAAATATTTATGTACCCGCTATCGAAGAAAAAAAAAAATAACGGTCAATAATTTTTCCGTTACATCAGCTGTTATAATAAGATGTTTGTGCTAAATGTATTGATTAACAAATGTACATAATATGATTTTGATTGAAAAATGAGGGATGAATATGAGATTACGATTAAAATGAAGGATTATTAGTAACGGAAAATGACGCAGTACGAAATTATGTTCTACACTACAGCTACAATGAAAAGTGGGTCTAA